>JADLSH010000155.1:2447500-3047500 GCA_016169945.1 Trachythela sp. YZ-2020
GAGAGATATGAACAATCCTACCACATCGGTAACATTTTATAGGTTGCTGGGTTGTGTGACGCCCAGTTTGAGCAGTTGCTTGCAATGCTGCCACTGTCTTAGCCAAGTCAGTGTTGTCCACAATTGATCTTGACAAGAGAACTGCGCCGGTTTGATATCAATTTCGCTAGGACCTGGTGCGAAGGCGTTGATGCTTTGATCTTCACGCTCTATTTGACTCGCCCTTTTTACGAGATCGTCAAGCGAGGCTTCATCTGGTAAGCTCCAAATAAGTTTCTGACGTGTCTCCAAACGCAACGCTTTACGAAGATGAGCTTCTGCTAATGCCGTACGAGCTTCTTTAGCCTTGACTTCAGAGTATGCTGGGGCTACGAGATCTAATAGAGCATACCTCAACTGGTGAGCTGTCTCTCCGGTTTTCTCACGCCGACCGGCGAGCTCTTGTTGATATTGTGCAGCGGATTTTATAGGACGGAAGCGCTCTATTATTGCAACTTTCGCTAGCTTGTTCAAATGTGTCCTTTTGATCGGCTGGCAACCTTGTAAAGAACGTTTTCGGTTCGCCTTTCAACGATAAATGTAATACGGCGACTTTCTTAGGGTCACCTTCTACCGAGACTCTTCTATGAGACTCTACCTGGCTTATGTGGCTGTCGATCTCCGTACCTTTGCTGCCGTCCCACTGATATATTCCGCCAGACGCCATACGATTTTGTTTATTTCGCGTTGATTATTAAATTTGCTAAAGCGAAACCAATCCTGGCTATGATAATTTCATTAGTTTATCTACATGAATGATTAAATAATGTTCCTTTTGCCACTGCCACCAATGTTAGATCTTGTTTCTAATGTTTCAAAATATATATATTTCGTCATTTACAGTTTATACATATATCTCGCTATTCCTTTTCCCACACTCTTAACAACAACAATAATATATTCTCAACTCCAAGTAATGTCAATCACCGCCTTTCGCTCATTAACTTATTAACTGCTTACACTATGAATATATGCGCATGGTGACCAGATTTGGTCATTTGCCAGATCAAATTATTCTTGAAATTGATTGGCTACAATCCTTTTCAAATGTTGTAATATATTTCAGTAAATCACAAATATCTCAAATATATTAAAGTCTTGTCGATCTAGTAAATATCTAGTATATATCACGCAATCCAACGTGAAATGTCGTGCAAATATGTAAGTACGGAACTTCTTAAGCCCTCATACTAGAGCCAGATCCTCTTTATCGACGCCAGGGGGAAAGGCCCTGGCGTCGGCCGGTCACGTGACATAAAAACACCCACATATAGTGGGTGTTTTAATTGTAATTATACTTACATTTTGCATAAATTTCCTAATTTGCATAATTATACTTACATTTTGCATAATATTGTTTTTAATTCGTTGCAGATTTTCTTGAAGTCGAAGTCTTGTAAGCTCTCATAATCTTTTCCAATAAAACTGATCCTTGTGAACGCCTGCATAATTTCTCGCAAGATTTCCTTATACCTTTACAGATCAGCTTTTTAATTGAATTGACAACAGTCGGACAGTGTTCTGCAAGAATACCTGCCAGTACAGTAGCATATCTGGTGTTAGACGCTCGTGTATGAGTTGTTGTTGCCTTTCGGTTAAAAGATATTGAGCCGTTTCCAGCGTATTATTAAACGAACACCCAGCTTCTGAAGATTGTTTAGGTAAAATATTAACAGCTTGCCTATTTTCACTTTGACTTTGTGTGTTTGAAGATGCTTCAGTTTCGACGGTCACGTCAGCTTCGGTTGTTGTTGTTGTTGTAAACAATTGTTTTGCCGAACTTAATTGTCACTGATTTATTTGATGAGTGCTCTTCGAAGGCTGTTGTGTTGGCGACTGTAACATGCATCTTTTAACAGAGAATTCATCGGGAGATTTTTCCTGCAAAGATTGAGCTTTAACAATGAAATCTTCCATCTTATTTATGAACGCGACGCACTGCCTACATAGCACCTTCGAGTTGCTATCGTCTTCAGAAACTTCTACACCGCACAGTTTCTTTATCTTCACACAACGATTTTTTGATGTACCAGCTTTGCTAAATATGCGTACCATATGACGCGTGTCTTGACAATCACCACAGAGTCTACAAACTGGTTTTTTAGTTTTAATTTTAGTCGGTGCGACCTTTGTCACCCCTTTGTCCGCCATCATGAATATGCATATTAAATAAAATTCAAATTTGGATAAATTAATCTCAAAGTTGCATAAATTTTCAAAATTCACAAGCCAATCATAAGATAGAATTCGCCAGCCGACGCCAGGGCCTTCCCCCCCCCCCCTCGAAAGGTCCTGGGATCGAGGTTGACGCTCGTTCACATTCCGAAGTCCATATCCACCGTCTACCTTTTTCGGGCAACTGATTTAATGGTTGAAGCAAGGTAGACAGGTTTGGGAGGAAATTATGGTAATAATTAATGAGGCCGACAAAGGAACGGACTTGAGAAACATTCTCAGGACGTGGGGCATTCAACACAGCATCCACTTTCTGCTGGGACTTATGTAGACCTAGCTTGCTGATCTCATGACCACAGAACTCAATTTGATCTTTGAAGAACTCACACTTGCCGCTGTTGGCTCTCAGACCATGTTTACTAAGTCGGCTGAGGACTTCGTCAAGGTTGTTGAGATGCTCTTGGTCGGTTGCACCAGAAATGATCATGTCGTCAAGAATACATTGCACATGGGGGATTCCTTCCAATAACTGATCCATCGCTTGTTGCCAGATTGCGGGGGCAGAGGCTACACCAAATACAAGCCGATTGTATTGGAGAGTCCTTTATGGGTATTAATTGTTAGCAGCTTCTTCGACTCTTCTTCCATTTCCATTTGCAAATATGCCCGTCGCAGATCAATCTTACTGAATTTTTGCCCGCCCCCAAGGGAGGCACAATATCATCGAACCTTGGAAGAGGATATTGCTGGACTTGTAAGACTGGATTGATGGTTTGCTTGAAATCACCACACAGTCGAACGTCACCATTTTTCTTAACGACTGGAACAACCGGAGTCGCCCATTCGCTCCAGTCCACCTTGGTCAAAATGTTGTCATTCTCCAGCTTGGTCAACTCCGCCTCAACCTTTGGTCGTAAAGCATATTGTACTTGTCTGGCTTTGCAGAACTTCGGCTGGCTGTTTTCTTTAAGACTCAGCTTCGCTTTTGCAGTCTTAAACAGACCTGTATCTTTCCGAAAACATCACTATACTTATCCAGGACCTCTTGTAATCCTGTAGATGGATCTCCAATAGAAGGTGTCGTTGACACGGTGTTGATCGCTTTCCAATCTAGGGTAAATTTTTTAGCAAGTCTCGACCAAAGCGGACCCCTTTGTTTCAACCACATATAACCACATATGCTTCTACATCTCTTCTTTATACTTAACTTGGACATCCAGGACCCTTATGGGTTGGATTTTCTCTCCAGTGTAAGTTTTTAAAACAGTGGTTGTTGGGTGGAGTTTACATGATCTAAACATTGTGGTATATTGACTATGGGGAAGGACAGATACAGCCGAGCCAGTGTCCAACCTCAGATGTGACCGAGATTACGTTAGTGTGGGCTTTGGCAACCTTGTGTAGCTCTAAGGATGCTAAAATGTCTTCACTATCACTATCGCTTTCGTTTTGAATTTTATTTAGTTCCTGCGCTTTTTTCTTGTTAAAACTCGGCTTTGCAGAGGAATTTTGTTTAAACGGTTTCCCTCTACATACTCGTTTCACATGACCTCTTTTTCTACAGTTTCTGCAATACTGGTCTTTAAAATAGCAATCCTGTGGTTCATGTCCCTCTTTCCCACATCTATAGCATCTCGGCTGTTGTGCGGTTTACGATTACTGTTTACAGGGGTTTCTATCCTAGATTTCCCCCTCAACTCAACCGAATCTTTAATGACCGTTTCCATGGCAACCGAAATTTTCAATGCTTTCTCAAATGTAAGACTGGTTTCGACAAGTAAGCGTTTCTGAATCGATTCATTATGTAATCCACAAACAAGTCTGTCTCTTAGGGAGTCATTTAACGCTGTACCAAACTCGCAATGCTCCAAGAATTTCTTAATTTCAGCCAAACAAGTGTTAGCATTTTCGTCTTCTCTTTGATCTCGCTTGTGAAATGTATGTCGTTCTGCGATAAGTAAGGCTTTTGGCAACAAATGCCCATGTAGAATTGCCACTATTTGACCAAATGTTTTGCTCGATGGTTTTTCAGGAGAGTCAGTGTTCGTAGTAAATTATACGTCTTACCTCCGATTGAAGTCAACGGGACTGCGACTTTCTTTCCTTCGTATACATCGTTTGCCAGTAAATATTGTTCAACTCTTTCGATATCAGCCGTCCAATCGTCGCGTGTTTCATCAAATTCTTCTATTTTGCCGATCCAATTCATAGTTTTATTTTGTGTCACTTCAGACATTGATGCCATTTCTGTGACTAGAATTCATCATTGTTTAAAATCCCATATTCGTCGCCAGTGTAATACATTTCAGTAAATCGCAAATATCACAAATATATTAAAGTCTTGTCGATCTAGTAAATATCTAGTATATATCACGCAATCCGTAAAACAACAACAACTCGTGGTGGTGACACCAAAAGCATTATGGGTTATACATCACAAATGTGTTGGGACAGATGCCCCAAATACCTATTATATTGACAAACTTCGATCCCCCCCGCCTCTATTCAGTGTCGTGTCCAAAATATTATCATATTTGATGCAGTATGGTCTTATAATTGGGAAACCAACTTTGATTGGGAAGGGGGTGGGGGGGGGGGAGGAGAGATTAATGCGTGTTACAAGTGTACAGATTGACCTGTGATTTAAAACTGCAGGTGTCCCAACAACTTTTGAAAGTGATTGTCCGAAAGGCGTCTGTGACCTCCTTGAGTCAAGGAGTATTTTTCAAATAGCATTTAGCGTCAAATATTTAGCGAATTGCATTGGCATATAATATTTAAATCGCTTCCTGTGCGTGCTTTGGTCAATATATTTGAAATATAACGCGATAGAATAGTATATCTTATATGGAGTATTAAACATATGCGATGTATCGGGAGGGAAGTGGGTCAAGAGGTATATTATTGAAACTGGTCTATGCAAGCGTGAAATACAAATTTATCTAAAAAATTAGCGACATCGATTATTGTTCCAATAAATGCAAAGGAAAATTGATGGGCACTGCGTATGAGCCGTGCATATTTGACGAAGTTGTACAATGTGTTTGCGTTATAACTTTATAGCGTCTCTTGTTGTTTTGTTATACTGTATACTAACATGGTCTTTGAGGAAAATATATCTGACAAAACGCAGGCACTTGTTACCTTTTCAAGTATGGGAACAAGCATTATATTCGAAAAATTACTAAAATGGCTAGGAATCGGGAATTTTCCACAGAGTAAAATAGCAACTATATATAATCCATCAAGCAATTGCTAATAAAGAATATATCAAGAAACGTTGCTGGAGTGTAAATGACAATCGCGTGTATCTACAGTATACTCCAAATACCAGTGCGAGATACTTTTATTTATTATGATTATTTATTACGTACGCCGAGGCGCATTGAGGCTGTGATTAAATCTATTATTTAGGACGTGAAACATGTATGTAATATAAGAAGCTTCAAACGCGTGTTTGGTTGACACACGGTTGACACTGTAAATCGTATAACATTTTCATTAATTAGCTTTGAGTTGATACGGCACAGTAACTACTAAAATAAAGTATTTAGGGAGCCAGTATTGATATATTACTGGTTGTTCCGTCCCAAAAAGTATGTAAAATTGTGTGAAGTGTATCGATTGACACTCAACTCTAAAAATCACTATAGTATGTCAGATATATTTATATAAAAAGTGTCAACCGTTCCAAAACTTGGGTTAATCACATTTAAACAGTTTAATCACTAGCAAACACATTGTTAAATATTTTCAACATATTCTCAGCCTTGTTCTGTTTTAAAAGCATTTCAGTTGCTCGTTATTTACTTTTTACATAGTGTCAACCAATGTGTTAACCGATGCCACTTTGATGGCAATCGTCTAATCCGGAAAAGCATATTAGCATAGCTTGTGCATACAATTAACGTTTGTTTGACCCAGAAGCCGGAGGTAGAATCGTTGATAATAATTAAGTTTAGAAAAATAAGAATTACATGCTTTCACTTCTTCTGTGCCCAAAGGAATGTATAATGGTTGTTTACAATCCTATTTACTATCCACGAACTTTCCGATAGCTTGCCGCATAAACGTATTGCTCGAAGTTATAGCTATGTCCAAGTAACTGCCTCTTTTTCGCAGGTATCTTCAAACTTACTACAGTGTGATTGGTTGTTGTGTTACAGGGCTTCAATCTTATTGGTTCCAAAATAGGTACGCTAAGTATACATGTACCTGCGCTAAGATGCCGTTGTTGTTGATCCTGTTGTAGTTGTTATAATTGTTGTTGTAGTGGACTGTAGCTTTTGTTGCAAATGTACATTTGTTGTTGAAGTTGTTAATGTTGTTGTTGGAGTTGTTGTAGCTGATAGGGCTGGTAGTGTCAGTTAAGATGGTTCGATACCCTCTCGTCATAGGGAATCGGTATCTAATCTCGCACATTGCATGGTTCGTATTTTCGCGCGAAAATTGCGTGTAAAAATCATGCAAAAATAACTACAGTTTTCAATGCCAAAAATTAACTGCAAATCAAGTTTATTTCGATATTTTAACTTTTTCTTTTTCTAAAAAACGAGTTTCTGCTATGTTAATGTTTAAATTTAATTGTCAGTCATTATTTAAGACAAAGTTCTAACTGCAAAATCTACCAAGTTAAACGGCGAATAATTTTTGACTTGTCATCAATATTAGATATCTTCATATTTTGGATCTTCGGATCCGTTTTTGCATGTAGTAGTGTAGGCTTAGTCAGTAACAAAAGACTTTAGTGAAACACCATTTCTCGCTTTCATTAAACAACTTTTCATGGCCACAACAACATGAAAACAATTTAGACAAAGAAGTCACGAAAGCCGAAGTCGGAAACTGCATTTACGTAAAAAGCAAGAAATATTCATACATGTGTCATACATATCTTATGTCAAACAATGCAATAAAGCAATGCCATTGGTTTGAGATAGTTATTTTCGTTTTCTTGGAGTTTCCCATTATTTGTTAGTGTGTAAGTAGTAAAAATGTTTGCATTTCTAGCCACTGCACATACAAAACACAAAAGCTATATTAAATTAAACAAATAAACAACTTTTATCGATTGCGCATGGGATATACGTGTTTATCTGGATCTGTGCCTGCGAAATTTTGTACGCGCATGTCAAATCATTGATCTTGCAGAGGAAGATAAACAGCTTGGCCGAGCGAGAAATTACAACAGTAACATAAAATATCTTCTAAACGAGTTCGATAAAACACCCTGAAATGTGTACATAAATAGGTATGTACTTGTAGCATTCACCAAGAGAAAATTAAAAAAATCTATAGACTGAAACTTTCAAAAAAGCTGAAATTTAATTCCAAAGATTTGGATCTACAGAATTTTTTAAACTTGTAGAAAATATTTCTTAGTAGTAAAGTTAATTATTTATCATTTAAAAAATGGGGGTCACCGAACTAGTTTTAAAAAAAATTTGAGAAAACTACAATATTATCGCCGTTTTGGGGAGCATTCTTTTCGTCATAGTCGTCATGAAAATGGCATATTTTTTATATATTTTTTTGCAGCAAGCCTTTGATGTGCTATAATTGTGTGGAAGTTTAAACCAGGTACGTGCGTTGAAAAGGAAATTATCAAATTCTATAGCCTCTTAGGTAGGAAAGTGTATGGAGCCACCTTAATAGTGGTTTTGCCATCATACAATTTATGAATCACACAATTTTTAATTAATCAGATTGCAAGAAACACCCTTGATTTCAAAACGAATATAATAGAACAAATACCGTCACATATTAAGTTATAATATGAAATATTATTGGTACTGACACGAATATGGTAAAAATGAGCTGCCCATTATTTCAATCTTACCTGTACCCTGACCGTCCCATGATCTGGTAGCATATCCTCCAAATATTAAATTTTTTCGGGGCTTAACGACTTTAACAATTGTCAGGGTTGGTACTTTCCTGTAACACTTTGAGTGAAATGTCGTGGATTCCCACCCATCTCTTGTTGCCCTCCAACATATTGCCCATTTCCCAGTACTCGGCAACCATTCTTCAAGTTTTCTATCGAATTCGACTGGTTCATTTGCCAATATCTCTGATTCGCCACCGACGGTAAGTCCATCTAAATGCAAGAATATAACCATTCAATATAGGAATAAAACGTAGATTGTAATATATTCCCAGAGTGCTGGTTCCAGTCAATGCTCTGGCCGAGAGGGAATTAAGGTTGGGATTGAGAGTTTTCTGGCCCTGCCTTAGAGTATCGCACCTAATCAAGACGATTTTTCTATTCCCTTTTTCAAATCTCAGAAAAAAATCTAAAGTTTGTTTGTGACATGTGTACACTTAAAGTGAAACAAGGCAATATGGCCATAAAAATAATTATTTGCAGTCAAAATGTCATTATATTTACGATTAATACACGAATAAATTGTCATATAAATACTTTTCAAATGTAAAATGCATTGAAGAAAATGCGAAATATCGCATTTTTAAGACGCTCGAAT
This sequence comes from Trachythela sp. YZ-2020, assembly GCA_016169945.1. Taxonomy (NCBI): domain Eukaryota; kingdom Metazoa; phylum Cnidaria; class Anthozoa; order Malacalcyonacea; family Clavulariidae; genus Trachythela; species Trachythela sp. YZ-2020. Next base: position 2,456,200 of record JADLSH010000155.1, read on the forward strand.
TTTTACCCTCGACATCGATTTTATACTCTCAATCTTGACAATCACACAAACTCTATACTGGGAATTGTTTTGCGTCTTGTCTTCGCCATTGTCTACCTTGTAGCATGGAGAATTTGGATATTTCATTACTGGACCATCAGGGTGCTGTAAAACACAGCGCCCTGATTGCATGAAGGATAATACCATTTTCATAATGACGTCAAACATGGATTAACACTTAATGCGGTGTCTCACGGGAGAATTTTTAGCGACAATTCGCATCGAAAATGGTGTTATTTGAAATATTATTGGCTCGGAAACGATTTGAATTCTTGTTAAAAATTGTTCCGTGTTACATCGCCTTTACGGAAAAAGTTGGAGCTGAAGTATTTATCCACGTTAGACGTCATTATGAAAAAGGTCAGTCGAATCCCGGTCGCAGAGGTGAAAGGTGTATTAATTAAAACGGGTTGCGTTATTTTGTTTAACAAATTTCACTGAAGTCTGCATATTTGATCATACTGTTTCTGATTGTTCGCGATAGACCATGGTCTATTCAGAAAGAAACTGTAAGGCAATTACGAATAAACATACAGACATCAATGAAAATTGCAAAACAAAATTACGCTTCCAGTACCCGTTAGTCGGAACCAAGCCATCATAACCTCCCTATTAACTGTGTCAACAACACATAATTTAGCTAATTCTAAAAACTGCACATTGAACTTAATAGAAATCAACTGACACATGACACACCTGTGCAATTTTTCCCATCTCCTATATATCCACTGGGACATTGACAGTTGTATGAACCTTGAGTATTGGTGCATGTTGCATTAGTGTGACATTTATGGTCGCCTTGAGAACATTCGTCAATATCTGAAATGATAAACAATGTGAAAACTGCAAATCTCCTTCGCAAATGCCTTGTTTTATGGAGATAGATTTAAGGATTTACCGTTACATTATGAAGGATTAAGTAAAACTAAAACAATGCTCTTAAAATGTTTTCTTATCTTTTTCGTTTCTTCAACCATCTCATTCAATTGCGTTTTACCAACCAATGACAATTAAGCAGTTATATCAATAAGAATTAGGAAGTGCATTTTAGTGCTACTTTGGTCGTAAACTAATACTTAAGTATCCTCTGTAACTGGCGACAAGAGGTCTTGCCTTATTTAATAAATAGCTTTATTGAAACACGACCGCACAATTGTTATTGTTGAGTATATATATATACAGTTAAGCAAAATGGTACGAGTACACATAAACACGTCCATTATGCTTTTCGCACTTAGAGGTCGATGTTTTGTGGTTGTGAGTTTTGATCTTCAGAGGACAACCTTAATTGAATAAGCTGTATATACTCAATGCATGATATCCAATGCACATATACGACGAGTTTAAAAATGAAGTTTTTAAGTATGAGAAGTGAAACTTTCAGAAACCATATGAGACTTTACCTTTTGTCATTTAAAAGCCTTGTATAAATACCTGTGCATATGTTTCCATTTCCTGAGTATCCAGTACGGCATTTACATTGGTATGAGCTTGGAGTATTGGTGCAGTTTGCTTTTACATCGCATGTGTTCGTCGATTTATCAGAACATTCGTCAATGTCTGTCAAAATAGTAAAGAAATAGGAGTCCAAAGATATTTAGTCATGAAATGATATTTTCAAAGAACGATATAAGTTGGGCTTTTTAAACATAATCTATGTTTAAACACACCTGTGCAAGTGTTTCCGTCTCCTGAGTAACCACCCTGACATTGGCAATCATAGGAACCATCAGTATTAGTACAGTTTGCATTTCCATCACATGGATGTGACCCTTCGGAACATTCGTCAATGTCTGAAACAATAGAAATATCAGTAAGTTCATTTCCGAATTGATTTTCATCCAATACAGGATAAGGTTTGTTATTTAAAAACTTTGTATAAATACCTCTGCAAGTGTGCCCATTTCCTGAATAACCCCTGCGACAGTTACATTGGTACGAACCATTAGCATTGGTACAATTAGCATTTGAGTCGCATGTGCGTGTGGATTGGTCTGAACATTCGTCAATATCTGAAGTAACAAAAATATGAGTGAATTAATTTCTGCAGTGATTTTAGCAATATGACATAAGTTTTCCAAAAAACTCGTTAATACATACGGGATCATAGAGGTTAAAATGTTTAAAAATATTTTCAAAAACAACGTTTTAGACAGTTTAACTGTTGTTTATCAGTTAAATAAAAATAGTTAGACTGTTTGGAATGTATTTTTTTAATTTTTTAACAATCATTTTAACTTCTATGATACAGTGAATAACGTATTTAAAAGAAAATTAGGCGAAATATAGGTGAAGGTTTCAGAAACATTTTGAAATATATTAAGTTTTGTTATTTAGTGTAAATACCTGTACAAGTTTTTCCATTTCCTGAGTATCCAACACGGCATTTACATTTGTATGATCCTGGAGTGTTGGTGCAGTTTGCATTTCCATCGCATGTGTTTGTCGACTTATCCGAACATTCGTCATTGTCTGGTAACAGAATAAAGAAAGATGTGAAGTATTTTACGGACAAAATATTGAAAAGGAATAAATAGATTCTATTCGCGATACATCGATGTTATCGGCAAATAAACTGATGCTATGTGAAAATAAATCGATGTTATATCATAAATTGATGTCACCACACACAAATATAAAAGCACATGAATAAAACTAAAAGACAACAAATATATAAAAAGATATGGAAATGGAAGTAGGTGCAAGGAACTCTTGTTCCTAGTGCCCTTTAACTTGGGTGTGGCTACCTACACAATATATAAAATACTGGTATAATGCTAATATGTGGTATTATTGAGATATTCGAACGTTTTGGAGAGGAATTCGTTGCGTCCACACACTTTTTTACATTTTCCAGTTATTGTTAACGAATACTTTCGGAGCATTTATAGAATACCCGGTTATAGATCCAACATTTCACTTGACTTGTTTATTTACTTTCTGGTAGTGAAAAATAACATACAGGAATGGCTTCCCTAACACACAGCTAAAACCTAATCACAAAAATAAGTCCCTCATCACATACATCATTAAATAGTGGGAAAAGTTGCACTAGCAGGGAATCGAACCCTCGCATTTACGTTTGCGTGTCAATGCTTTACTGCTTTACCGGCTTGAAAACAAATCGCAATTTTAAAGTACACAAAGAAATACGGGAATCAAACCGGGCACAGTTTAATCTTAAAGTTTAAAAACGATGCAATTGCAAGAGTAGATTGGGCGGTTGACTGTCGTGTAAAACTACCTGAAAAATACAATAAGAACTTGGTCGTTTCGAGCGAAGGCCCTTCGTCTCGAAGTTATATGGCCCTTCGAAGGTCCTTCGTCTCCAAGAATAATATATATCGTATTTAACAAGTGGTTTGGAAGAACATATTGAATGACATTTTTTTTAGAAAATTGTCTGTTGTTCCCTGTAAGGTTCCAAATTTGCACCTACTTCAGTTTCTTCATCTTTTCTATATTATAAATTATGTGCTTTTATATTTGTGTGTGGTGACATCATGTTATGATATAACATCGATTTATTTTCACATAGCACCAATTTAAGCTATAACATCGATTTATTTGCCCATAACATCAACTTATTTGCCTATAACATCCATGTATTGCGTATAACATCGATTTATTCGTTTTTAATATTTTGTCCGTAAAAAACTTCAGAGAAATAGGTATCGTAGATATTTAGTTATACAATATAGATTGGGTTATTTAGAGATAATTTATACCTGTACAAGTGTTTCCGTCTCCTAAATACCCACGTTGACATTGGCAGTCATAGGAACTATCAGTATTAGTACAGTTTGCATTTACATCACATGTGTGCGACCCGTCAGAGCATTCATCAATGTCTGAAACACAATTGACATACAGTAATTCATTCTCAGAATGACAGAGTGAGATACAAAACAGTAAGCGTGCTTTGCTTCACAAAATGTCAAAGATACTTCTCTCAAAAATATGATTAAACAAATGGTATAAATCGAGACTAGCGTTAAACTGACAATAGCTAGCGAACCAAAGATTTTGTGAAATTTCCTCAAGAAAAATGGCCGGAGCTTAAACATTGGACAAACTAGAAAATTTTATTGTAGAGACATTGCTTTCTAACCATGTTACTTAGGTCGACAATCAAGATTAATGGTTTCCCCAGCAAACGTCACATTAAATATGTTTCTAAATTTGTTGGAAACATCTTTTCTCCAGAGAAGCAAATTTTGTTTCCATGAGCATCAACATTTCCACGGGTGGAAAATGAGGAAATATTGAGGGAACATTGGAGTTTCTGCAAGATTGTTTCCTAATTTTCCAAGTGCTTATTCTGTACATTTCAATTTCTTCTTTCTGTCTCCTGGCCAAAAGAAATCTTATAGCACACGCAGTTCCGGAAAAGTGGTAATAAAACCAACGAATCAAGCCAATTGTCCTTAAAATGCGAATTCTTCTTAAAATACGGATTTGTCTGAGAAGTTGTATAATGCACTCGAAAGTCTTTTATCGTGCTCTTTACAAATATTCTGGTATCCCCTCGTTCCTCATCAAACTTATTCGTGTTTTCCAGAAAATAAATCGTCTTATAATTAAAAATGTTTGCATAAGTTGATATGATTTAAATTTCGAACTCCTGTGCATGTTCTTCTCAAAATATTAATAATCTTGCCTGCATGAAAGCAAGATTGAAAAAGCATGCTCGAAATGAAGGAACCAGATATCTATTACATATCACAACTATAAATAAGGAAAATCGTGACACAGGTATTGGTTGTAGTACCTGTGCAATTCTTTCCATTTCCTTTATATCCACTAAGGCACTGGCAGTTGTAAGAGCCTGGAGTGTTCGCGCAATTTGCTCTTTTGCTACATTTGTAAGTTCCTTCTGCACATTCATCGACATCTGAAATATATTTATTATGTATATTTTGCAATATACAAAGAAAAGTAATATCATATATAATCAAAACCATGCCATACCATTCCGCAACATGCCATGCCATGCCATGCCATGCCATGCCATGCCATGCCATGCCATGCCATGCCATGCCATGCCATGCCATGCCATGCCATGCCATGCCATGCCATGCCATGCCATGCCATGCCATGCCATGCCATGCCATGCCTTGCCATGCCATGCCATGCCTTGCCATGCCTTGCCTTGCCTTGCAGTTTTTTAGGTTAGTAGATCAAGAGCACAAAATTTATCTTATAATCACCCCCAACGAACCCCCTACGTGGTCGTATAAATAGCCGTGTTTGTTAAGTCACTTTAACTGAGAAAATAAAGATGTTCAGGAGAATGCTGTAGATGAGGATACAAAAACTCACTATTCATTAAATATTTTCAATAAATTAAATGAGTTTTACAATGTTTTATAATAACGTTTGTTATATTCTATGATTTCATAAACTAGATCAACAATATTTGGTAAGCATGGGACTTACCATCTTTTGAATTAGGTATACAAACGTTTCAGGCAAATTTGTTTATTTAAAATTACGTTTTTACAAATTATCGATTGTCCAATCGCAAATCGTTCTTTGGAAATCCGCGTGAGCATATATGCTTTCGGTCACGGATCGCAGGCCCTGCACATCATTTCGTGTAGAATATGCTCAGAGAGTACTAAATCTGTAACTTAATTGAAGAATTTGTACGAGTTTACCTTTGTACAAGAATTCCACATTCGTTATTTTTGCTTACCTTCTGTGACCTATATTGCGGTAAAATATAATACACGTAAGAAAAAAATGAATCGGACAGTCACTTGCACGGGGTGAAGCTGTGAATGTTGTATATCTTTAGTATATATTTGGCATCTTTGAGTTAATTTAATTTTAATTTAATTTATTAGCTTTGCCTTTGTAGTTAACTATATTGTACACTTGCGCCCGTTAATTTAACTAAAAATACAAATTTTGAAAAATACAATATTCAACTGATAACAAACAACAAATGAAAATAACAACAATACAACTTCTACATGCAGCACGTGATTGGAATAATAAGACTACGAACGGAATTACACTTTGGTGCGCTCAACTGACTGTGGAGCCCATATATCTGTTGCATACCATAGGTGTGGTCTTACAAGGGCCAGATAAAGCGTGCGCCGGACTGCGGTGTTGTGGATATACATAGTCTAGGACCTGTATAGGAGTTTGTATGCGTTTCATTTACCACAGGCAATCTCAACTGTTTTAGGGTAAAATGACCATGGCGGTCAACATGGCATATGTGCCAAAACCTGAATCCGGGACGAAAGTCCTGAAAATGACCCCGCCCTGAAACGGCAGTGCCGACATAGCTCTAACTTCCGAAAAGCAGAAGCGACAGCCTTTCTGAAGTGCTTATAGTATTTAGAAGGTTGCTTTTAGGGGTAGTTATTGGAAGGAAAAATTTGTCTAAGTATAATATTTTACAAGAAAATGACCATGCACCACCCCTGGTCAACTGCTAATTATCCATGAAATAACTAATATACCTGGCAGAGATTAAATTTTCTTATTTCCTAACAATTTTTATCATGGAATGAAAAACTATTCTTAATTTAACATAATGATTGTAGATTTCATAAGGATTGACTTTGTTTTGTTTAAATATAATACATCTTATTTCACTTACCCCCCACCAAAACACGATTTCAGCCATATTTTGCCGTCTTGTTTGCTTTTTATCGCCGAGTCTCGCAAGTATCATCCAATTGTTGTACTTTTACATAATGATAGATGGCTAAAGAAGATTTCAACCAAGTTTCGTCAAGTTTTGAAGCAGTGCAGTGTATTTTATCTTCGATATTGTGTCCTTCGATATTTCGTCAAATAGCGGCCATTGCAATGCCTCGCGGCTTCTCTTCCCGATAAATGCCACTTCTTCGTCTTTATATGTATTTAGATTACAGTATCCAAGAGTACTTCATTGTAGAATAGTCCCATTCGAAAAACTAGAGTAGTATAGTCCCACTTGAAAGGAAAAAACCTCCCATAACAAATTTAGGATCAGAGTCAAAGACACAAGTTTAAAAATAATTTGAAAGTCACGCGCAATCTTCGCGAAAACTCCTCGTGGGCTACTTGACAGGGGGGGCAAATATTTTCACGAAACGCTGGTTCGCTACCACAGAACCCAGGTAAATATATTATATTTATTGTATTTTTATGATTTATGATATATTTACTGGGTTCTGTGGTAGCGAACCAGCATTTCGTGAAAATATTTGCCCCCCCTGTCAAGTAGCCCACGAGGAGTTTTCGCGAAGATTGCGCGTGTCTTTGATTCTGATCCTAAATTTGTTATGGGAGGTTTTTTCCTTTCAAGTGGGACCATACTACTCTAGTTTTTCGATTGGGACTATTCTACAATGAAGTACTCTTGGATACTGTAATCTAAATACATATGAAGACGAAGAAGTGGTATTTATCGGGAAGAGAAGCGGCGAGGCATTGCAATGGCCGCTATTTGACGAAATATCGAAGGACACAATATCGAAGATAAAATACACTGCACTGCTTCAAAACTTGACGAAACTTGGTTGAAATCTTCTTTAGCCATCTATCATTATGTAAAAGTACAACAATTGGATGATACTTGCGAGACTCGGCGATAAAAAGCAAACAAGACGGCAAAATATGGCTGAAATCGTGTTTTGGTGGGGGGTAAGTGAAATAACCGGTGGGGGGTAAGTGAAATAGGTCCTAGACTAACAAGGATGATCTTCGGATGTATCCAAGTAACTTGTTCGCTTTGGTTGATTGTTCGTTAACTTGTTTGTTCCACGTAAGTCTGTTCTCCACCCACACGCCAAGATATCGTTCACTGTCAGTATATTGTAAGTGTAGGGTATTAAGTTTGTAGCTGTTCGTGATTGGCATAGTTTTCCTCGTGTTTCGTTGCGATTTACACTTTGTCTCATTGAAAGGAAGGCCAGACGCAGATGACCAAGTTTGCAGGTTGTCGAGATAACTTTGGATACGATTACAGTCGTCTTCTCTTTTGACCGTGATGAACAGTTTGGTATCGTCGGCGAACATTGCAACTTGGCTTGATGTGACTGCGTCAGAAAGGTCGTTGACGTACAATACGAAGAGAAGAGGACCAAGAATTGAGCCCTGAGGTACACCTGAAGATACTGGAAGGATGTTAGATGTTGCACCAAGGACAGTCACACATTGGTTACGATTCGTTAAGTAGGATTGAAACCATTGGAGAAATCTACCTCCAAAACCAGCCAAGCGTAACTTGTGTGTGAGGCGCTCGTGGTTGACTTTGTCAAAAGCCTTGGACATATCAAGGTAAATAGCGTCAATCTGACCTCCATCGTCCAATTCCGGGCCAATGAATTCAAGTACTTCCAGAAGGTAGTTACGCATGACTTGCCTGAAATGAATCCATGCTGTGATTTCTGTATTAGCTGGAATAGTTAACTTCCTTCAGTGAAAGAAGTAGCGTGTGTTTCTTTTAACAGACATCATTTGCACTGATACAGGTCCGGGTGTACTGATCAGAAGCTTTGCTAAATACATAAACGTGGTGTTTCCGCTGATCTGGAAATAATACTTTATTTATATTATCTATTGTGTTCAAAATGAAGCCGAATGTCCGCTATTACTAAGGGACAAACTGTGAACATTTTTAGCGTGTAATGTAATAAATTTATATTTTGCTTGAAATCTATTTCATGCTTCATATTTCAAAATAACTTAGTCGTCTGGTATATAACTTAGTAGTCTAGAGACAATTTTCCTGTATATTTGGTCCGTTAGTAAGGGGCGGACCATTAGAAAAGTGAGGGGGGTGGGGGGGTGGGGGGGGAAAAGCCAAAAGAAAATTCGCACAAGGGAAAATGAAAGGAAAAGAAATTCATGCAAGATCCAATTTGCAAAAAAAAATTCCTGCAGTGCGAGGTAAAAAATTATGTCTAGATGGGATATAAAAGCTGTCACTATAAAAAATGCAAGAAATCAAGCCACAGAGGCTCAAGAGGGCCTGGGGGAGGACCCACCTACAGCCTCATACACCTCACCACCTCTTCGTTTACAGGTATGTTTTATATCCCCTAATATAACTTGGAAAAAAAAATTCGTGCAAAGGATGAGAGGTAAAAAAAAAATTCGACACAAGCAGGAAATAAAAAAAAATTCGTGCAAGTCGAAAAAGTCCCACCCCCCATCACTTTTCTAATGGTCCGCCCCTAATGGCTGATTTCTATAGTCTAGCAATGCTTAACTGGCTTCATTCTCTGCACTAATGGACAATAGGTTGCGCTTTCCTGTCTACTTTTCAGATCAGTGGGCGTTTCCTCAAAATTCAGAAAAATTGCAAATAACTTAACTGTAGGACAAATTTTCGTTTTCGTATTTCCAGGAAGAGATAAAATTGCCCACAAATTTACGTCACATTTTGCAAACTACTTATTCTTTTAGAAGTTAAATTCTTTGAAAATGCGCATTCTTTATGCTATGAATGTAGCGCACATACAAATTTTCCAAATGATTTTGCTGGATGTAAACACATACATTAAATAATGCTATATGTGATATCAAGAGACCTTAATTTTTTCACGAACCTCTGAAAAAGAAGTTACTTTACACTATTGATGGTTCTTCCAAACGGGACAATAAAATTCACTTAATGTCACGTTGCAAATGTTTTCAAAATCCATTGATACCTCATTTTGAAACACTTCTACTCCGAATCGAAAATGAGAACTGGGTTGGATTTCAAATATTCAAGTCCCACCAGTTCGTTCGTACTGGAGCTAATTGTGAGGACTTGAAATCTGGTCCAGTCCGAATTAGAGATTTTCAATTGATATTTAATTTTGAACGATAACAACTGAAAATAATTAAATTTAGTTGTTCTGAAGAAGGCTTTGAAATACAGTCGAAATTTGACCTTATAAATTAAAATTGTCTCGAGTTTAGTCCAGTGGCATAGCCAGCAAAACAGAAGTTGGGGGAGGGAATTTGTGACGTCATCAAGAAATTGTTGGGAGTGGGGGGAGGAGGTTCGCTGGCATGCTTCCCCGGGATTTTTGAGGCTTCTAAAGTCCCAGAAATGCAATAAAATTGGTCAGTTTCGGTTAAATGGTATTTATATTGAGGACAGCCCCCCCAAAAAATTTCTCATCAGATTTAAACATATCACGAAGGTGATCTGAAGGAGAGTTGTGGGGTACTCTTGGCTCCCAGTCTCCCCCATGGCTAGGCTTCTGGTTTAGTCAATGACAATATCTTGATTTTTTAACATGAATATTAATTCATTCACAATTAATTTATAAATGGATTATTTTTGGCAAAATTCCTCATAAATTATTAATAAAAATGAAATACACCTATGAAATCACAAGAATACATTGCTTTACAACACTTTCATACAAGATATTCACTTCAATTTATAGTATTATTTTTACACGTTCTTTGATCTAGGTTTGTATGGCGATAAAGAGAATTTGTTTTTGTTTGTGGAATTACATTGCATAAATTTTGACAAACCGTTATTAGCATTGATGAAGATAAAAAAGGTTTGCAAGATAATATAGTATTCTGTTTATAGTCTTACCAAAACATCCTCGTAGTAAACCCAGGAGCCGTTATTCATCCTTGTTCTGTTCAATTTCTCAGTGCTGTTGCTTAGTTGACAGTTGACCGTATAGATACTGCTTGGTCTCACTCTGTAGTTGTAGCCATAGCAATTATCGTAATTAATACAGAGATGATGACACTCTCCCAAATGATTGCTGTTATGACTTGATATAATGTTGGATAGACGTAATGCTTGGTTTCCTGTGCAAAAGAGTTGATTTAAAATTACAGCACTGCATGAGCTTATACTTATTGGTACTGGATTTCTCTATCAGTTCTAAACTCATGTTCTTCCTAGAGATCCAGGAAAAGTCGTCCATTAGTTTTAGAAATTTCTAAGTGGCTATTACTTTTCCCGCAATCTGATTGGTCCAAATCGAGAGCTCATAGCGTCCAAATACCTAGGTTGCAGCTAGGCTTTTTAAAAGCGGCTTCTTCTCGAGCTGCTCATCATCGAATTTGAAAAAAAAATCCTTAGCATGATTCAAAGTTTTAAATCGATAAAAAAATGCCGCTCTATTCAAGAAGGATATATTATTGATATTATTTAGACCAAAAAGCAATAACCATGTGACGTCCATTTTCTCCTTATTTATGGAGTCGGAATGAACATGCAAACATTCTATTCTCTCGAAAAATAATTGTGGATTAAACGAGAAACTATTAATGCGGCAGCATGCACAATGTTGGAAAACTGACGTTTCAAAAGACTGTTACGCGATAAGGACAAATTACTAGACCGCTCTATTATTTCAGTAACGCGTAGTTTACATAAAAGTTCCGTGAATGAATGAATGAAAACTTTATTGAAGTGTCAATGTGTTTAGCTACAATAGCTAATTGGGGACACTATTTACCTATCACTAACTTTCAATATAAAATAGTAGTCTATATATATATTACAAGATTTAGAATAAAAATAAATATTAAGTAGACATATCACTAAGTAACATATGTTTGCCCTATATATTAGCAGGGCGTCTATAAGATAGGGCGGCGAAACGGCAATGTAACCCCTGATCAATGTGTGATGCGCGGGACCCCCGAATATTCTTATATGCATGTGGAGACATTTTTATTTGTTAAAGAAAATTACCACAAATTTGTTATATACACAGGCCAGAAATTGTCCCAAAATATTGTGAGAGAATTATGCTTGTGTAGACGTGCTTGTGCAAACTATATATGCTAGTGTCTTGTCTGTTGAAATATGCATTTTTTAAAATTTGCATTGAATTATTGCTCAATTTTCATAGAAGAATATTGTAGTGTGATCGAATATTGATCGTCTTTGAAAAACTCACTCGTGCATGCTTTTTCCAAATTGCACTCGAAACCATACTATTACCTATAATAACAAACAAATAAATGCATGCAATGTAACTAGATATTATATGTTTTAAAGTTTGTAGTTTATATCATGGATTTATCTATAATAGAGGCCTTAAGATTGAGATTTAAATTTTTATTCCAAACCTCAAACTACTGTTTGACGTAATTAGACGTCATAGGTAATAAATTTTGGTTTGCAACAGCTAGCTTAGTTAATTAACAAACAAATAAATGCATGCAATATAAATAGATATTATATGTTATAAAGTTTGTAGTTTATATCATGGATTTATCTATAACAGAGGCCTTAAGATTGAGATTTAAATTTTTACTCCAAACCTCAAACTACAGTTTGACGTTAGACGTCATAGCCATAGGTAAAAGATTTTGAGGAGATTAAGATTTAAGTACAAATTTAGCCTGCGAGGCAGGCTCTTCGGGTTTTGGGAGGTCTTAACGCATGAAGAGCCTGCAGTCGCTTCTAATAATTCTTCGTGTGTAGCGTTCGCCGGCGAACGCTAGCGTTTCATTGGCTAAGGTCTAAAACCATATCAATCAACAGCAAGTTATCAATGTTCAAGAGAGAACACGCCCAACAAAGAGGTCAAAAAGCGTTTATTCAAGGTTCAATTTCTCCGAAGGAATAAAATAATTGGTCAATCTTATTTCTTTTGGTCGATTGCTGGTATTTTTAAAATACGCGTTTGAAATTTTAAGGGAATCAAACGTCTGGAAGTCAGAGAAACGCGGTGGGTATTTCATGCACTTTAGGAGGCATGTATTAATAACGCTCTACAACTTTAGGAACGCTAAGAATCTTACATGAATGAAATATTCGAATTTGAAAATATTACTGTAAATTCACCACATCTACATATAATTTCATGAAATACGAACGCACAAACATAAACTACAATTAGCTAGTGAATATAGTGGCGAGATAGGAAGTCCGAAATATAAACAATGAAGCTTTACGGAATTTGCACTCCCTCGACACATGTACATTTACAAATGCAATTTGAAGAAATTATATATACTATTTGGAAGCATACACTGTGAATCAAAACACTTATAGATCAAGATACAAATTCATTCATAATTAGACTGAAGAAATTATTTAAGCTTAGACCTAAAAATAATACCATCGTGTGGTTCCATATTATATTGTGCATGACATTGCCATTCTTATATATCACAAGGCGCAAGGTATAGCTATCTCCCGTACGACATACTTTGTATTATGTGCTTGTATCGAAGTGTAGGAGAGTAAGTAAGTAAGTAAGTAAGTAAGTAACTGACCTTTTTGTATACGATGGTATTATTTTTAGGTCTAAGCTTAAATAATTTCTTCAGTCTGACTATGAATGAATTTGTATCTTGATCTATAACTATAAGTGTTCATAGTGTATGCCCAAATAGTATATATAATTTCTTCAAATTGAATTTGTAAATGTACATGTGTTGAGGGAGTGTAAATTCCGTAAAGCTTCTAATTCATTGTTTCTATTTCGGACATTCTATCTCGCCACTATTCACTAGCTAATTGTGGTTGATGTTTGTGAGTTCGTATTTCATGAAAATATATGTAGATGTGATGAATTTATACAGTAATATTTTCAAATTCGAATATTTCTTTCATGTTCGATTCTTAGCGTTACTAAAGTTGTAGAGCGTCATTAATATATACATATACGTGTATAAAATGCCTCGTAAAATGCATAAAATACCCACCGCGTTTCTCTGACTTCCAGACGTTTGATTCCCTTAAAATTTCAAACGCGTATTTTAAAAATACCAGCAATCGACCAAAAGAAATAAGATTGACCAATTATTTTATTCCTTCGGAGAAATTGAACCTTGAATAAACGCTTTTTGCACTCTTTGTTGGGCGTGTTCTCTCTTGAACATTGATAATTTGCTGTTGATTGACATGTTTTTAGACCTTTAGCCAATGAAACGCTAGCGTTCGCCGGCGAACGCTACACACGAAGAATTATTAGAAGCGACTGCAGGCTCTTCATACGTTAAGACCTCCCAAAACCCGAAGAGCCTGCCTCGCAGGCTAAGTTTGTACTTAAATCTTAATCTCCTCAAAATTTTTTACCTATGGCTATGACGTCTAACGTCAAACTGTAGTTTGAGGTTTGGAGTAAAAATTTAAATCTCAATCTTAAGGCCTCTGTTATAGATAAATCCATGATATAAACTACAAACTTTATAACATATAATATCTATTTATATTGCATGCATTTATTTGTTTGTTAATTAACTAAGCTAGCTGTTGCAAACCAAGTTCTTCGATCTAACAATATCAAATATATCAGTTTCACATGCATGCATGTATATATTCACCATTCAGTTAGAATTTAATTGTCAGCAAGGCAAACGTTTCTCTCAGCGCCTAAAAGTCAGCTCGAAGATGGACCTCGGCATTCGTCAGTTGCGTATATAGGTAAATGTCGAAGCAAATCACTTATCAGAATTCTCTGGTTTGCCTCGGCTAATGGCATTATCATAATTCCTGAGGCTAGTGACTAACTTCCAGACGAAGGTCCTTCGCTCGAAACGTCGAAGTTCTTATTGTATTTTCAATCAGAACGCTGGATTTGCATTAGCCTAACAGTAGGTTTATACTAATACGCGATGGCCTTTACTGGACATCTGGGAAGAACAATTTAGAACTGATAGAGCGATCCAAAAATAGTTATTTTAGTTTAATAGGTTTCCTCCTACACTCTATATACTCCTATATAGTAAAAGTGTCACCGAACCAATTAACATTATTCACCGAAGAGTAAAGGCGAGGTATACAAGTCTACGCGGCGTATTTTAAAGCTAAACTTGATGAATATTATTTTACGAAACTATAAACTCGGATTTTGACGTTGACCGAACAAGAACATGGAAAACATTTTGTGCGAAATTCCGCACGAACAATCTCAATTGCTGTTCGTAGTTTGTCTTGTGCAGGTTTTTTTCTTACATGTTCTGTCTGTTGTGTATAAGTAGAGTATTATGTTGTGTATTTTGTGTTGTTATTCATGCACTTGGTGTTAAATGGATGGACATAATATGGGATCTCAGTCCTGTTGTCCAATCTTTCAATCATATCTTTTTATATTTTTTATTAAGGTAATATGATTGTTAAGATAATAAAGAAACGCAAAAATAACGGGATCGTTTTTTTAAGGCATTTCGCCAATACTCAATAGCTCAGTAAAGCAGATTATCTATGGCATTTCATGAACAATTTTAATTAATTTATACTAACTTCACGCCTGAACTCAAAATACACTTAAAACTAGCAGAAAATACTTTGCTGGTTGTGCCTAGACGTTTGGATAAATCGTTTCCGATTATGTGTAGCGACAAATGGGATTTCGAGTCCCGTTCGCACTCTCACCGCTTGAGTATTATCGAATAAAGTTGTTAAAAACAAAATAATTAAGGTATTTGTACGAATGTGAAAAATACTTGTCGTTCCGAACCATATATAGGACGCAGACTACGAACCTTTGATGTACAAACCTCACGTTCAAAAGTAATCTTTATAGTATGACATATTTGAACATGGGTAACTGAAACTTGAATATATCTTGATCATTTCGGATTTTTCTAGGATTGAGCCATATTAATTGCTGTATACTGTTGCAACGAACATAATATATCTTTAATAAAATTTCGAGTTTCTAGGGGTGTGCTACGATTGCTACTATTTTGCTGCATTCTATTAAAACCTCTCGAAAGCTGAACCACACAATGTGTGTTCGTGTGGGATGCTTGGAGCAGAAGTATGTCTGGCTTGTAAAATAATTTTCACGATGAGCTGTTCCTGTTCATTTGTCTGTCATCTTCTTTTCAAAGACAATGAACAGATAATGATTGCGTAGCCAACAGCAAACAAAATGTGTTTGCTGTTGGTAAACTAACCCATTACGGTTAATGTATGTGTGTCTACAAACGGATGTCAAAAATTTGAGGAGGAGCTCTTTATAGATTATTGTACGCATTTTGCTCTCCTTGGGTATAGAAGAGAAAGATATTTGAATTATCAATTTTTTCGGTTTATATATTTGAGTTTGTTACTTACAGTGTTAGAATAAATATAGGGTTAGAGTTTTCGCTTGGGTTAAACGAATCATAAGAAACCAAATGTGGTGCAGTTTCAATAATAATTTATTAGCATCACATGCAAATGGTTACAGAAATGCAAACAGCATGCAGGGTTCTGAGAATTCTGATCCTGCATAGACTATTTAGGTTTAAGTCAAATAATGATATAATGTAACTACACTTATTGGTCTTATATAAAGTATCAAGAAAGTTCACTTGCCACAAATGCGCAAATTTCCTTAAATGCTCGACCTGGCCACTGCCAGCTAGCCCAATTCAGTCAAAATATATAATATGTAATGGAAACTACTTATTGATAAGAACACAAAGTCAGATCAACTACCTTGGTACTTTGCCGTACTGTTATTCTCATTATTCTGCGATTGACGCTGTTCTGCGAAAAATATTATCTTAAATTTATGACCGCGCTTTGCATACATTAAAACGAGCTGTTCCTGTTCTTCACTCTTAATGACATTCATTATTGGACAAGGTACAGTTTTGTTTGTTTTTAGTAAACTAAGCTTATGTGTGAAAGTTTTTGTATTTATATAAACGGTTTCCAAAGCTGTAGAGAAATAATTGAAATTGTGTACTAAAAAGGGATTAATACGTTTTTGTGGATACGTTCCATTTTCTGTGACAACTACGGAAAGTAACTATAATATTATTATAGTATAATAGAAATAATTATTCATTTAATGATATTCTGGCATTTTAAACAGACGGATGGCGACAAACATAAGAAAAGAGTAGGGATATTAATTACATTTTTCAATGGACTGAATATATTTGTCCTATTAGTCACATCCGCATTATACTATCCCTTGATGTATTTGGATTTCGTCACGTACTGTCCATGCACAGGGCTTCAGAGTCCTGATGATGAGTGACTGTCCTGCGCTGCTATAACCCAATACAGATAGCATGTTAATTCAGAAGATCATCGCGAATGAAAAATATCCACAGATCGATTGGTCGAGTATCGTCAAGATTAGAATGCTAAGCACTGACATCGTATACCCAAAATAATAGACATAATGTATGTTTAAGTACAATAGTTTTCACGCACTAAACAAGGTGAATCTTTCAATATTTGCGGTATTTTAATTCATATACGGAAAGTGCGCATTCAAAATGCCGATCAAGCTAGCAATGTTCAGTAAACTAAAAAAATTGAATCTTGACTGTCATTGTATGGTAAGGCATAATTGGGCTTAAAGATATTAATTTAGTAGCAAGAGGGTATATACATACGACATACGTGATTATATATACAGTGTGAATTTACAATGTATGAGGCATAGCATAGTTAAAGGTGTCGAAATAACTCCGCTTGTTGTATATTCGCGTTGTGTCCCCATTGTCGGCTTTTATCCCCAAATCGATCATACCAGCTCCGCCCGTCCGCTCACCGCCGCCCGTCCGCCCGTCCGCCCGTCCGCCCGTCCGCCCGTCCGCCCGTCCGCCCGTCCGCCCGTCCGCCCGTCCGCCCGTCCGCCCGTCCGCCCGTCCTCCCGTCCTCCCGTCCGCCTGTCTGCCTGTCCGCCCGTCCGCCCGTCCGCCTGTCCGCCCGACTGCCCGTCCGCCCGTCCGCCCGTCCGCCCGTCCGCCCGTCCGCCCGTCCGCCCGTCTGCCTGTCCGCCCGTCCGCCTGTCTGCCCGTCTGCCGCCGTCTGCCTGTCCGCCCGTCCGTCCGCCCGTCCGCCCGTCCGCCCGTCCGCCCGTCCGCCCGTCCGCCCGTCCGCCCGTCCGCCCGTCCGCCCGTCCGCCCGTCCGCCCGTCCGCCCGTCCGCCCGTCCGCCCGTCCGC
This sequence comes from Trachythela sp. YZ-2020, assembly GCA_016169945.1. Lineage (NCBI taxonomy): Eukaryota > Metazoa > Cnidaria > Anthozoa > Malacalcyonacea > Clavulariidae > Trachythela > Trachythela sp. YZ-2020. The sequence goes on from JADLSH010000155.1 coordinate 2,474,073, forward strand.
CCGTCCGCCCGTCCGCCCGTCCGCCCGTCCGCCCGTCCGCCCGTCCGCCCGTCCGCCCGTCCGCCCGTCCGCCCGTCCGCCCGTCCGCCCGTCCGCCCATTCGCCTTCTACGCTGGTTGGTGGTGAGCTGTTCCTGTGCTTTAGACTGTCATTCTGTGCATGCGAGAGAAGGAACAGAGTTTTTTGCTGTTGTCAAAGTAACTCGCATTACGATGAATGCTTTTGTAAACACAAACGGATGCCAACGCTGTTGGGGAGGTACTCGAGTTGTGTATACAAAAGATAAAAAGTTTTATAGATCCTACACGCACTTTGCTTTCCTCGGGTATAGAAGAGAAATACATTTCAACCATTTAATTTTTTTTATTTAAAATCTTGAGTTTGCTTGTTGTTATTCTATACAGTGTTATGGTTAGATTTAAGGTTAGACGGTTTTCGTTTGGATATGTTTAACAAATCATATAAGAAAGCAAATCTGTGACGTTATCTATACGGGAATTGTTTTTCTTCTGTCAGAGGTATCACCCAAACTACCCGCAAAAAATATTAGCGACAATAGAACTGAATTCATCCATCTCAAGAATGTTCTACAAAATATTCAATGATAAGCATGCAACATGCATAATCCATACGTGCCCCAACTATACCTCTGGAACTGATTACGGGCTTTTGCTTAATTTCTGTTACTCACGGGTTAGCAGTTATTGAGATGAGCTGTTTCTGTTTTTCGCTCTGTCATTCATTATTGGACAAAGTACAGTTTTGTTTGCTTTTGGTAAACTAATCCAACTTAGTGTTTACTAGCCAAGCTAAGATAACTAAAGCTGTCGAGAATGCATTCAAATTGCGCAAAAAGATTAAAACTCTGCTAGTCCTACCTCATGTGTTTGAATTTTGTCACATACACTCCATGAACAGCACTCGAGTCCTGATGATGAGGCATGCGCAGCACAAAGTTTCAAAATTAGTATGCTAAACACTGACACTGAGCGTATTCCCAAATAGATGCAGGCTTGTATGTTTAACTACAGTAGTTTCGCGCAGTTAACCAGTTGAATCTTTCAATACTGACTTTGCGGTTTTTAATTCTTTTTCTTGCAATTGTACACAGTAAACTAACTGAGGGAATCCGATACCATTAAACGATTATAAGGCTTAACATATTAATTCAGTAGCAAGAGGATATATACATACGACATACGTATCATACACGGTGCATGGATTTACCATTGATAAGCTATAGAATAGTTAAAAATGTTGAGATATGTCGGCTTAAAGTAAACGCTAAATTAAAGTTTCAAATTAAAAGTGATAAAAAAATTTCATTTGTTTGTAAATTCAATTAATGAATAAACTGACATACAGTTGCCATCGAGCACAAATACCCTAATTTATTTTCATTGGCGTTGACTTTGTGCAATAAATTCTACACCAACTTCCGCTAAGGATGTATTTCCTTTTATTAATATTCAACCAGTTTCAGCACTTAGCTTATAGCTGAGTTACATCCTCGCCACAACAGTGGCTTGTATATCATTTTGGATTCGACATTCGTCTAGCAAACATATCGTGTCGTTGCGTGTTTAGAAAAATTCGTGGTTTATACGAAGCAGAGAAGAAGATGTTAAAAATCATCGTTGTTTCTCTTTTCCCAATTCTCGCCTTCAGTGCCAAAGGTAAACTAAAGATAGACAAGCATTTTCCTTGCCAGAGTTTGATTTTTGACTTATTTGCAAGCAAACGTTTGGGATTAGCTATCTCAAAGCCCCAATGCATATCATTTTCCACCAGGTAATTTTGCCCAAATGTTGGAGTAAATAAGATCGACGAGGGGCAAAACTCGATTTAGGTAATTTTTGTGAGACGTAAAGTAACATACTGTCTTTTTCCCTATTTTGGGTTAGATACTTGTGTTTCGTCCACAATATATAGGGTTTGGGTGAAAATCGAAGAGAACTACTGTATATCCGTGCACGAATAGAAACATGAGGATGCTACCCATTTTCCCGACCACCGCGAAGAAAACTGTAAAGAAGTCCTAATTCCTCGCAATCTTTTGTTAAACTTTTGTTTTTGACTGAACATTTTCTGCATGCAAAAACCTAAATTACTGACCAGACTGCATGTTGCTGAATGACAAGAACAGCACTGATACTATAGGGTATAAATTGACTATGGAAAATTGAAATCGACATGTATACTTTACGCAGAAAAATTCTGGGAACTCTATAAACTGGTATTATAGTGAAGCTATTTTGATGCAAGTTGAACTAATCGATATCAACTTTCCAATTGCTTGTTTAATTTAGCTGCTGATTTTTTATCTATTTTCATATTTTTCCGCAGAAGCACATGCAGATCAAAACGCTTGTCCAGCTGGTTGGATGAATCTTGTTTCATCATGTTACTACTTCAGTACCTACAAGACTACGTGGTCTAAAGCAAGATCAGCCTGTCAAAAGCTTGGAGGAGACTTGGTTGTCCCTATGAACAATAAGGAGAATTATGCTATTTGGAACATTGTCAAACAAAAAGGTCTGTCTTATCCTTGGATAGGTTTGGTCAGGCATAGGGACAAAAAGTTTTACACAATTCGCGGAGTGAAGCCTTCCTATACAAATTGGGGATCTGGGGAGCCAAATGGTCCCAACACTGAGCATTGTGGACATTTATTACACCATAATGGAAAATGGAATGATATCTCGTGCTCCAATCAGTACCACTTTATTTGCGAAGAACCAATGATTAAACGTAAGTAGAACATTTTTCAAGTAAAGCACTATGTATTGGTAAATAAGTTTGCCTATCAAAATTTTGCATTGCATTCTTAATCAAGATGTATTAAAGCGAGAAATTGGTAAGGACAATAGTATACAGGGTGTGTCGAAAGGGCGTAGCCATTCAGCTTTCGAACGGTGGATTTCGTTTCAAATTTGAATGATTGATTTGCGAATAATAATATTTTAAGTGACTGTGATTGGAGAATCTAAAATTTGAGATGCGGTAATAATTGATACTAATATATTTTTATCAACAAAGCGATAAAATTAAACATTTTTGTATAGGATCATCAAAACCAAACAACTATGGTTTTCCTTGCACTACTTTGGGTTCGTTTACAAGCTTTACATGCTTTAAAGGTGGTTTAAAGGTGGTTTAAGCCATGGTTTAAGCATGAACCAACTTTCCAATTTCTGTTTACATTGCCATGCGATCGACGGCGTTTGTGTCGAGGATAGACGTAAAATTGTTTTACGGTAATTTGTGGATTGGATTTAGGAGTATCAATAAATAAAACTATAAAATATCTTGTAAAAAGTTATTAAATTATTCTTAATCCTTTTTCTCGTGTGGCAAGGACAATATTGAAGTTTAAAGAACAAAATTCAGGAATTGACACGATATGTCGCCGTTTCCCAGACCGCAGTTCCTGCGCGGTTTCACAATGCATTTTAGGGTCGCCAGGGGGCAAATAAACATTCTCGAATAGTGCAAAATATATAAATTTTCATATAATTCAACGTTTTGCAGTGAAATTTACTTTCAAGTCTCATAAATATCTATGAAAATGGCTTGTACTCCGACTGGGAGACGTGAAATAAAGGTCCGCGGGATGGAAAATGTTTTTACCGAGCTGAAGTGATCGATATTTTTGGTTGTGCGATTGTAGTTCAGTACACTATAATCTGTAGTCTATACTATAGCTTATACAGTATAATTTATTCGATCACGAGCCAGAAGTGGATGAACTCGAGCCATGACGTTAACTTGCCTGTGATTTTAACTTGCCAAAACTGAACAGACAAAAGCGCAATGACGACTTGTTCGACTCAGTTTTTACTTGCACTGAGGACACCATGCAATGACGACTTGTTCGAAAGAGAAAAGAACAAGCTTTAAAATAAGACTTAAACCACGTAATATATGGTCCAGCATTCCGAAAATTATTAAGTATAAAAGATGGACTCCGTTCTTTTTATACACCCTGTACAAATACCTTCCATTAGTAAAACCCTTACGTATCATACACCATTATGCATCTTTTCTATGTAGTGCGTTTTAAATATTTTGTGGCGCCATATTTTTTCCTTCAGAAGCACGCTTAGCTTTACGTAAGTCAAACATTCAACTACTGACGTGCATGAATAGTACAGTAGATTCACGTACAATAGTTTATCGCTCTATTATATCCTCAAAATACATGTGTCATATGTATGTGGTGAGAATAGAATGAAGATATCTATTCTGAAATCAGTTTTCAAAGCTTCTTCAGCCTCCCAACTAAAACTACTCGACAGTTCATGCAAACCTCAAGAGACGAAGTTGTATTACGTCTTCACTACTTCACTCACTGCATGTGGTACAACCGTGACGTCAGAAAATAGCGGCAAAACAGTTTCATTTCATAACAAAGTCGTTGAAAGATTGCCAGCTTTTGGTAAGTCAATTTCAAGATCTAAAGAAATCCACTTTCCTTTCAAGTGTAATCATCCTCAAAGTTATCTTGTATCATCCTCAACATTTGGCCTCGCTAATTTTTCCGTCTCACCGAACGATGCCAGTGGAAAAGAGAAAATGTCGTTGATAATGGGACTTTATAAAGATCAGTCATTTAGTAAACCCCTTGTTGGAGATCCATCACTGAACCAACGTCTGTATGTTGAAATTGGATTGAACACAACAAATTCAAGTGCTGAAGAGTCATCTTTTGGAATCAAGTTGGATGAATGTTACGTCACATCAAAGAGTTTATTGGCTGAGAATAAATATCTCTTGATTGACCAAGGGTAGGTCAAATAACAAGGTTTGAAGGTTAATAAGATATCTGGCGGGAAAAGATTTAATGATCTCGATCAGTGAGCTGCTTTATTAAATGGTTTTGGTAAAAAATTAAGGTGTTTTGGGCTTTACAGCCGAAGACTTGAGAATTTCGACATTTTGCCTATTACAGTACTATGTTGACTAAAAATGCAAAATTTCAAGTTCACTTTCAACAAAAATAAATTAACTATACCATAAAAAAGTTCGCAAAAAAGTATATATAAGACATATAGTGCAATTTATTTGAGTTAAAGAAGGTTAAAGTTGGCAAAATAGCAACTTAATGCATTAATTAGGGCATTTTCAACATTTTTGAACGTTAAAACTCAAAATAGGCTACGAAAACCGTACTATCCGCTAACCTGTTTTATATATACTTTTTTCGTACTTTCTTATGGTATAGTTTATTTTTGTTAAAAGCGAACTTGAGATTTTTCGTTTTCAGTCAACATAGTAGGCCTACTTTAATAGGCAAAATGTCGAAATTCTCAAATCACAAGTGACAACTATGAAGTGTCACCAATGTTTAAACTATAAGAAATTAAATGCTAGTTGGCAGCTTGTAACAAAAAAATGCCATCACACTAATTATTGTTTTAAACTGTTTGATATAACAACCATGAAAATGAAAAACTAGAAAAGAATTATGGAATGATGCATGTGAGCATTTTCATCAACATATATTTTAGTACATTATTAAAACTTTAATAAACCCATGTATGCGGCTATATATATTTAAACTTCATTTTACCCCTTATAATGAAAAGTTATTTCGTTTCATATAGATGCCAAAAGGACAAAACGGTGAAATTTCATAAATCATCAGGACACACGACAAGATTTAGTTTCCTGGTATTCCGTTTCCTTGGCTTACATCATTACAACACACGTGTTCACTGCAGAGTCAGTGTGTGTGAGAAAAAAATTAAGTCGTGTCATTTAGGATGTCGATCATCAAAGAACGGCAGACGTATGCTATCAGATGATCAACAGATCAGATATTTCTTTTAAACGTTTGAAATGGTGAGTTTTAAAATTATTTTATATGTGATTATATATGTGTTCTTTTATCAAGAGAGTCAATTTCAAGTAAGTCAAGCCAGTTCCTTGTCAATTTTGGCCAAAATAACCGAAACAATTAATATTAATGATTTTGGGATGAAAAATAAAAAAATATTAAAAATATAATGACGTTTATAGTAGTAGTTTGAAAAAATTTCAAAGAAAATGCATGCGAGAAACATATGTGAACACATGCTGAACAAAGAGAAGTATGATTTCTCTTATAGTTCCTTCTATTAACTGGTTAGCCGGCATATTAGTGTGTTTTGATTTACGAAATGCCAAAGACTGCTCGATATCTTATATATAGAAAAAATATATAGATTTCGCTAACCCCAAGGTATCCACTGCAGCTGTTTCGTGCAATGAAACACGTATACTCTTCATGTGAACCACGTCAGAAGAGTGCTTCATTGCATGAAACAGGTATTTATTGTCATGAATACCTAATTGCGATAAGCAAAACCTATGTAAAAACTCTTATACATAATTTTTTGTCCTATAGTTATCTTCCTTGTCTTATAATATGTTTTCGCAAGCTAGAACAATAGTATCTAGGAATGTGAGTCAGTAAAATTGTAAATTGAGTAGTCACGATGTAAAAGGCGTTACCAATTTTGTTTACTATGTATTTTCACATTCACAGCCCACTTACATTTTCATTATTTTTATTATAGCTTGCCTAGATTGCGTATTTGGAAAAAAACGAATGGAACTGGATAACGGACATTGATACTTGGATATAACCACGTTCAATTCTCCGATTCTTTATGGAATGCATAATCCGTAGCCATAATGTAGAATCAATATTTAAAATTCTCAATTGAAACTGCAAAAAAACGTGATAAATTTATAGAAGGATGAGCTGGAATTTTGGAATGGGGAATCGTTTAACTTTTTCTCCAACGAAATGAGGATTTTTTTCAACACCTGATGTGGAATACGGAAATCTAGTCAGTTTTAGCAATTAAATGCGGAATTTTTTCCATGTTTTCGACGCAAATTTCTATGTGATCATCAGAAATTTCCAAAAATTCAGCTATGGGAATGTGGATTTGATTTCTAAGCTCTAAAATTCCTCCTCATCCCTTAAGATTAAACTTACTTAATTCTACCTCTTGCATGATTGTGTTTGAAAGAGAAATGGCGTGGTTACTTATTACATTTCTTTATAAGTTAATAGCTTGGGTTATAGATTAGTAAAACGTTCTTTTATTTGTGGGATGACGTGATTAAACAAATTGAAACAAATAACGAATTATCGCATGTATAGCTATATAGGTTCATCGATCCGTATAAGTAGCTTGGTAAATACGATAAATAATTTGGTGATAATAAATTTTGATTTAGGCTAATATGACCTTTTATTCATTTGTGTGATGGGAGTAAATGTAATAGAAATTGACCATAAATTGTATGTAAGAATGCTTTGAATATAGAACAATATGACGCATTTAATTCTATTTAACAATTAGATTATGAGCTCAAGATTTCTATGAGGTGATAGTTGATGAGGGCGAACCCCGAATGAACTATCATCTCATAGAAATCGAGAGCGAATAATCTAATTGTTTTGGTAGAAACCAGCAAGAAAACAGCATTTCAAAACGCGTGGAGTTTGGGGGAACGAGAAATATTTATTTCGAGTTCTTTCGAGTTATTTCGAGTTCTCCCAAACTCCCACAAGAAATTAACAACAAATAGAATATTTTGCGAATTATTTTGGAAAATTAAAAATCACGGTACCTTCACGGCACGGCCTTATGCCCCTGACGCGGTATTAACATAATTATATTATATTAATTCTCTGGGGCCTGTTTATACAGGGTGTCTCAAAAAAAGGGTATTCCAACTTCAGCACGCTATTGTGCGTAAATGACTTGGTAAACGAGCGTAATATTTTGATATTAAGAAAGATCAGGCTTTTAGCTGTTGGATGATACATTTTTCATCCAATATGGAGAAAAAATGAGCAAATTTGAGTCCGATAAAAATTGTTTGTCGAAATCGCATATTTTCAGCTCAGTGCCTAATTAAAGCAGTGCATAACAAAAGCAAAAGCAATTAATCACGAATGTGTCATTTTAACAATGCGTTTAGAGCTGGTTTACAAGATGTTTATAATAATTATGCATACGCATGCGCAGGTATTTTATTGAAGTGAAATTCATCAACTTAAGTCCTAAACGGAGTTAATTTTCAATAGTTTTAGACCCAATTCTCAACGGTGAAATACAGGGTGTCCCAAAAAAAAGTGACACTATAGAAATTATCGTATTGTTATAATTTGAATGCCTGAGCACTATGCTAAACCCACAAGTGCATAAACTTCTGCTTCTGGAATTTAAAATAACTCCTATTACCATAAAAATCGAATTACATGTAAATCATACGACCAGTTGGAGTAACAATAATGGTTCAATTGACTACAGAGCAACGAGCATTTGTTGTAACACAATTTACCCTAATACCGAATGTAACCGCAGTCCGCAGTGCAATAATCGAGAAATTCAACGCTTTACGGCAGCAGCCTGAAATTATTCGAAATGTGATGCGCGGAATGCACAGGCGAACCATTCTTTGTCTCGAAAGAAATGGGGGACATGTTGAAGGACACGGCCCATAGCTTGAACATTAATTTAATCAATTGTTGTTACGTGTAAAATAAAAAGCAAACCGTTTATTAGTGTAATCGTTTTGCTTGACTCGGGCGTTAAAATATTTGGACGAAGCGAAAACGTTTTAAAATGCTTAAATGTAAATACAATTTCATTAAATTCCCAGGTGTGTAATCACGCGCGTTTAAGAGCGGTTTAAGAACAATGAGATAATTTCTATAGTGTCACTTTTTTTTGGGACACCCTGTATACAATAATTATGCAATAAGTATTCTATCCCCATACCATCTTTTACCCCCCCCCCCCCTTTCTGCTCCGTGTTTTATCATAATACCTGCTCCGTCGGCCCGCTCCACTCCTTCCGTCCGCGCATCCTATCCCGGCTGGAGTTGAGCTGTTCCTGTTCCTTAATAATCTGTCATTTCTTATGAGACAACGAACAGATTTGTTTGCTGTTGTCAAAGTAACCCATTACGGTGAATGTATTTGCGTTTACAAACGGATACCAAAGCTGTTGAGAAGCCACTCAAGTAATTGTGTGAAAAAGATGAAAACTTTACTTAATATACTTTCCAGCAAGGTTTAGGTTAGTGTTAGGGCTTTCGTTTAGGTAGGTTCAACAAATCATAAGAAAACTCGTCTGTGACGTACCGAACAACCAAAAAATAGTAACGACAATAGAAATAAATTAATTCATTTGAAAGATTTTCTTGTATTTCGATAAAGATGGCAGCTGACAGAAGAAAAAGTGATTGTACAAAATATAATTTTGTGCCAATGTTTATTGATATTACAGCACTTTTGAGTTCTGATCTGGTATAATTATTTAGATTATTTAAGTTTATGTCTAATAATTATATATTGGAAATCACAAGTTGTCATAAATGCGTAAAATTCTATAAATGCTCTAACCTCTGTGACTCATACAATGTTGAATACATTATGACACGCTATTGATATACAACGTTGTTTTGAGATTTGAAGGGGGAGGGACAAATATCGCTTGATTTACTAAATAATCAATGTTAAACAACGAAAGATACAAACTGCCTCAACTGCCTCTTATTGTGAATTTTTGTAGCTTTCGATTTATACTTTCGACATGATAGTGCATTTGACGCAAAGCCCAAAATAATGGCGGCGGGTACGTTTGATTAAACACAGTCAATTGCGCAAAGCAAACCTTAAATCTCACAAAATAACAAGCTTATATATGGTAACGTTCACTCGACTGCCACGATGTTTTGCATCATTTTCTTATTCTGTAATTGCGGCTTTCTATATCACCCTTAATTTCGACCTTGGTTTGCATTAATAAGATGAGCTGTTCCTGTTCTTTAGATTGTTATTTACTGTCATTTACTGTGCGACAGAATTGTTTGCTCTTGGTGAAGTAGCCCTTCAACGAAGGACTTTGTTTTTGCAAACGGTTGTCGAAATTCCATTTTCATAGGTGCTTTCGATTCCGTGTAGTGTTCAGTGCGCTGAAATTAAAGACAAAAGCGATACTGAAAAACACTCGTGCCATTTTCAAGATTTTAATAGGGATCGATGATAGCGGAATATTTGCCTCATTCGCTGCGCGTCATCCCTATCTCATGTATATTAATTTCGCCGAAGCGGCGTCGAAGGAACGCAGTTCATCTAGACCAGCCTTTCACAAAATATATTATGCAATTGGAACTATACTTTTTTCTAAAAACACTAAGTTACATCAACTACCATGCTACTTTGCTGGATTTCAATTAATTTTCATAATTTTGCAATTGTGGAATTCCCGTGGGATATGGTATCTTTGATTTTTGTTCGTCCTTTGCATACCATTAAAACGAGCTGTCTTGTCATTCAATATTGGAGAAGGGACAATTTTGTTTGTTTTTGGTAAACTGACCTATATATGTATACGTGTGAAAGTTTTTGTGTCTATAAACGATTAAACGGTTACAAAAACTGTTGAGAACTTAGCATTAATCTATAGTGTGTAAATTAAATTAAAGAACATTGCTTTACTTTTTTGTAGAGACTTGCCATGCACGGAAAGTAACTAATTATTGTAATATAGAATTAATTTTCTATGTAATGATATTCTGGCATTTTATATGCGGGTGGCGGCTGTCATGAGAAAGCGGCAGGGATATCAAGATTTTCTATAATATTCTCTCTGGAAATATATTTGTCATCGTATTCGCATCTTCAGCACGTCTGAGTCCTGGTCATGAGTATCTACGTCTGCGCTGCGCATAGTTTCAAAATTACCTATTCGGATCGCATGTTCAGAAGATGATCGTTATGAATAAAAATATCTACAGATCGACTTATCGAGTATCGTCAAAATTCTAGGTATGGTCTTCGGCTAACCCTTATCGAAATGTATATGAACACTAATCCCAAACCCCTCAACGAAATGCTAAGCATTGATATAATGTATACATGTATAATTATTTAAGTGCAATAGTTTTTGCGTACTAAACCAGTTGAATCTTTCAATATTTTGCTGTATTTTAATTTATATCCGGTAAATTGTGCATTAAAACGCCGATTCTCTGCTAGCGATATTCAGTAAACTAAAAAAGTCTAGACTAGCAAATGAGGCACTTAAATTGTGTATAAAGATAAAAACTCTTAATTTAGGGACCGTTCATTATTTATACCTCAGGTTGGCACCGAAGAGAAATTATATATTGGTATTTTTTCTTGTTTACCCAACTATTTTCGAGCTCTAAATTTTCATTACCCATGCAACTCCCATTTAATAAACTTTAAATATTTCGATACAACAAAAAGGGTAATTAAAAGTTCACCATGGCTCTCTTCAATAACTAAATAATTTAATACCACACATTGACATTTACCATTTAATAGTATGAACAGTATGCAGAAAGAATCTAAAAGATTATATATGGGTTACATCACAAATAGTGTAAAATGCATACCTCATGTGCCTCTGTAATTCTACTATGTAAAAGCAAGCTTCCATGAACCGACACTTCTTCCAGATCTTGTAGTTACAATTAGTCCTTCCTGGGGTGACAATTCATCACTTTCTTCATCCAAATCCGGGAATACAAAATCGTTATCTTCATCCTCACTGTTGCTCTCTAAACATCATTGTCATCGCCATCATCATCATCACCATCATCACTTTCATTTCTGTTCTCAAGGTCGCCATCTTCCTGCAGCTGATTTGACACATGTTTAGAATTTTGAGTTTGTTTTTGTTATTCTTTACAGTGTTTGGGTTGTATTTATGGTTAAAGTTATTGTTTTGATAGGTTTAACGAATCATATAAAAAAGCAAATTTGTGACGTAGTCTATGGGAATTGTTTTCTTTTGCCAGAGGTAGCACCCAAACCACCATTAACTGAATTCATCCATTTCAACAATGCTCTTGCATTTCAATAAAGGTGGCGGCTAAAGGATAAATAAATAATTGTATCAAATAAAATTTTGCGTCAAAGGTCATTGATTACAGCATTTTATAATCCTGATCTGGTACAGATTACATACGGGTTGAGGAAGTGTTGAGAAATTTGTCAAAAATGCGTAAAATTCTATAAATGCTCGACTTCATGTACAACATTGAATACATATGACATGCATTCTTGCCCCAACTCTCTCTAGAACTGATTGTGCGCTTTTGTAGCGGGTTTTTGAAACCTACAATGTATCTTGTACCTTTAAATATCTACAATTAATTGAGCAAAGCAAACGTTTAATGTCACAAAATAGCACGCTTATGACAACATTCATTTGACTGCCATGATACTTTGCAACATTTTATTTTTCTGTAATATTATTTAGCACTGAATATTATCCTTAATTTTTTTATTCTCCGCTGGTTAGCAGTTATTGAGATGAGCAGTTCCTGTTCTTCACTCTTGTCATTCATTAGCTGATAAGGTACAGTTTTATTTGCTTTTGTAAACTAATCTAACTTTTGTGTTTACTAGCGATTACCAAAGCTGTCAAATGTTAGCATCAGGAATTTTCTTGGCTAAATTATAACCAATATTATTGAAATAATCAAAAAAATGATTAGCAATTTCAACTGGATCCGACATGTCTGTATCATTTAAATTAAAAATTGGTGGTAGTTTTCTAGAACCTTTATTCTTATTAATAACTTCATTTATTAATTTCAAGATCTTTTAATATTACTTTTAAAATAATCAAATTGTTTATCATAATAAATCCGTTTAGCTAATCTTAAAGAATGATTAAATTTGTTTCTGTATCTTTTACAAGACGATTCATTTTAGGGGAATTTAAATATCGTTTATACAATCTATTCTTCCGTCTTATTGATTTAAGGAGACCTTTGGACAACCACGGTTTTGTTAAAGCATATTTTCTTTTTCTTACTCTTTTCAATGGGAAACAATTATTATAAGTTTCACGATATTTATTAAAAAAATCATACGCTAGTAATGGATCATGAAATCCATCTAAGTTATAGCCTACCAATTTATGTTATTTAGACAATGACGAAATTTGGCCAAATTATTTGAATTTTTATCACGGAATACTCAGTATTTGTCATGATCCAAATCTGTTACTTGGTTTAGGCTAACGCAAAATATAGGTAAATGATCAGAAATATCTGTTAGCAATAAGCCATTTAAAGAATGATTATCTGAGCGATTAGTAAAAATGTTATATCAATGACTGTTAAGTTATTCTTGTATAGGGAGCGTTATTAATGGGAAAAAATATGACCAAACATAATATCTAAAAATTCAGCAGTGAGTTGATGAGTGTGGTGATTCAATAGATTTAGGTTAAAATCACCCATTAGATAGCAAAATTTGTTTTCCTTGGAGATTATTCCCATGATAGAATTTAAACTACTAATGAAGTCATTTACATTTTGACTTGGTGGCCGATAAACAATACCTATATAATAATGTTTTTACTTCTACAATTAGTTATTAATTCAACAAACAGACTTTCAACATTTGAAGTTTGAGGAAAGCATAAATCATTACGAGATATGTAATCCAGGCCTAAGCTTAAATATAAACCAATACCTCCACCTGATCTATCAGAACGATAGTCATGTACGAAGTTATATCCAATAATATCGACATTGTGCAATGAATCTTGTAACCAAGTTTCAGAAATACCAATAACAGAGAATTTGTGATTAATCGAAACAAGCAAGTTAGTTAGACTATTAAAATTGCGTCCCAAGCTTCGAATATTTAGATGAATCAAGGATAAGCTTTCAGAAAAAACTAAATTATTTTGAATAATTTCGTTAAAGGCACACTCCGTATAATAGTCGCAATCACAAACATCGGAATAAATCGGGATCTATGGAGTGGAATAAAGATAAATTTTTATACTTATCAAAAGACAAGGGATTTAGTTTTAAACAATTAAGTCAGTCTAAGTTGAAGTTCACACAGGCGTTAGACATCTCGTACATGACTAAATCAAAATTATCATCATCAAGATGATAAAATGGTAATTCGCACAAGTTTAATGAAGCGAATGAAATAAATTATAGATCTAAAGTTCACTCCCACACACAACTTAGCTTAGGTCTCCTCCTTGAGGTCCTTTTAAACAGCAAACTTTTCTTTAAACGCTTCAAATTCTTTCAAGGAAGTAAAAACATGCGTTTCAGATTGGCTTTCGTTTTTCTTCAACAAAATTTTTCCCTGCCTGGTCCATACAAATTTGAATTGTTCAGACGTATAAAATCTGTCACTTTGTTAAGGATGGCACGGGATATATAGCAGTAAGACTCTCATTAATGAACAATTTACTATTCTGTGTATAACCAATGTCTTGAGCAGTCTTTGCACGTAAATTTCTTTTTTTGCTGAATACCATATTACGAATGTCACGTCTTACAAATTTTACTATAATTGGTTTGATTCTACCGGATACTGCAGGAAGACGATGACTAGTTGATATGTCTGATAACTGACTCGTGTTTAACTCCGGTGCAATCAACTCAACAACTTGCAATACAATACTGGTAGTATTTTCATCCGAACTTTCAGGAATTCCATGAAATTCGAGCATATCTCTTCGTAAATAACGCTTCATACTTTCAATATCATTTTCGACTGGAATACTTTGACTCTCTAAAGCATCGACCCGATTCTGAAGCTTGACGGGTTAGCTTTGCGAAGCTCTGTGGTTTCATCTTTGAGCTTGCTATAGTCGAAGTTTTCTTTATCGACTGCAAATGAGTTTTTGTCGTATTACTAAATTTCAAAAAGAGTTCGTTAATCTTATCAAACTGTTGATTTAGGCGCCGATCGAGCAAGTCTTCCAAACCAGACGGGAAGGTCGCCATAACAGAATTCTCATCCGCAGCAGTCGCTCCAACCGTTTCCAAACTTGAACCATTTGATTCATTTTGCTTTATTTTCTTTGGAGGCATTCTTATATTTATTAAGTTGAAATGTAGAAAGCAAAAGACGGTTCACAAACAAGATAAGCGAGGAAAGTCAGCAAATTTCATCGGAGCTAAATAACATACGTCCGTTCCGTATGACTGACCCACGCTTAATATCAGGACCTTTGTTATTTTTGTAAAAATATATGTACTATACTGGATGCTGGTAAATATTTGTAAGCAGTAGTAAGTAGAATACCCTTATAATAGTAACAATGTAACCCTCGAAAATATGGTTTATTATTATTAAGGCATCCTGGCTGTGATCACGAGCTTGAATATTGCAAGACTTGGAATATGTCTTGCGATTTCTAGCTTGGAGGCAGATATTTAGACGGGCAGCCGTCCAACCATCATATGGACAGCCACTTCTAGCTGGCCGGTCTATCATAGTCGTAGACAGCGTAAAAAAGAAGAATCTATAGTCCTTAAATACCAACCCGTGTAGATTTCGTGTAGAGCTACAAAAAGAACATCCGGAATATTTTTATCTGGTTGTTGGAATTAAGCCACGTACAGACGAGCAAGTTTTCTTTGACAAGTTCCTTGTCGAGTTTACTTGTTCGTGTGTACGGCAAACAAGTTTTTTCGATCAATTTTCCCTTAAAAATCCCGACACAAGTGAATACTTCATGTTTGTATAGTGGCACTGAATAGCCGCTAGACTAGATCGAAAATAAGTATGCAGTGGCGTACTGCGCATTTCCTTTTCAAATTTTCCTTGTCGACCGTACACACGAATAATTTCCTTTGTTCGAAAGCTGGCATGACTATTTTTTGAACAAGGCTCCTTGTCAAGGAAAACTTGTCAATTTTTTGCCGCACACACGGAAAAATATAACTTGTCAAGGAAAACTAATTGTCAAAGAAAACTTGCTGTTCTTTACCGTGTTTTTGTGCTTGTATAGTCCATTAACACCACCAATTTGACCATTAAATAATTTATATCAACAGGAACTGCTCATCACCATGGGGTGGTCGGAGATTGGCGACGGTGACATTTCTCTGTAAAAAGTTGTGTTTTTTCAAAAGTCTTAAAATTACGGAATCATCTTGGCATGCAGAATGTTAAAGCTAAAACAACTTGATAGAAAAATCGGTTATCATCAATGTTATTAACGTACATATTTTCCAAATCATGTAATCGACAAGAAGCTAAGGTTTACATGTTTGCAGTTTCTTTAATATTCCATTATGGTAAACTATATGTGATCATTTTAAAGACCAAATCACAAATGCGCTAATTTTCAAATTACGGATTTATGGTCATTGCCAAGTCATTTTAATGGAAATTTCTCGAAGACCTTTTAATTAAAGATAATCGAAATTGTATTCTTTCAAAACATTAGGGTTGAACAGTAGTTTTGCAGTGTCTATGTATGCAATAATATGTCGAAAACTATGTGTGACGTTTGCAAGGGGGGTGGGGTGGGCGGTGTCCATATGACGCTTCTTCTGGGCCAAATCGATATGTGAGGCTTCCTTTAGTATGTAAGTTGCCACGTTTTACACAACGATCATGTCATGTCAAACAACGTACAAACAGTAACGATGCGCACGCAAGAGTATCGATATCCAGTAACTCAAGCCCTAGTATGGGCTATTAAATTTTCTAAAAGTTGCAAATCTTTGAAAACCTCTTCGAAACTTTATTTCCACTTTTTGTAACTCGTTGTATGAAAGCTCGAGTATGTAGGGAGCTCGAGTATGGTTTTTAGTGCTCTGACCACTAAGCTACACAGTCCAGTTGACATGCCAGTGAGTGGTATAAGGAGAATATCCTACGTTCGATTCCTGCCAGAGGATCTAGCTCTATAGTTGCATTTTTTACTGCTGTTCCTTAGGTTAGGCCTTCAACATTGAGTTTATTAATCGAGCAAGATTCCCAAAAATCAAGAATATTAACTATGGTTTATTATATCCACGTATCTGTATAGCTCAGCGCACACTATGGCTTATTATATCCATACATCTAACATCTATATCAGTTATTATTCTCCACTAATCTTTATATGAATGTGTAGATTGTTAAATGTAACACTCTACACATTCAAAAATCTCCAGTCAAAGTGCAGGAAATGGCATTTCAGAGAGTGTAGATTTAAGAATTATCCGGGCGAGGATAGCTCCGTACACCCGAACAAATTTCTCGCGCCTTCGGAACTCGTGTACTTTTCATGGGGCTGCCCCCGCCGCTTCGGCTACCGTCCGGCGCCCCTGCAAATCCAAAGGAGGTCCATTTTAGCAAGATTTTCAAAAAATCTAGACTAGGTCTTTCCACCAATACAGAGACAGAAATTGTGGTGTGACCGGTCTGGCCATTAAATGGAAAGCGTCCATAGTCTTGCCGAGTTAATTATATATGTATGGATAGAATAAACCACAGGTAATTAGGTATGAATATAATAAACCATAGTCGGGCTCCCTGTTGTGTCCCCTGTAAACAAACGCCAGGCAAATTGTAAGGCATAGCTTAGTCTGTAAAATATTAAAAAGTGTCGAAGTAAGTCAGCCTGTTAAAGTAACGCTCAAAACGCTTTTTATATTCAATTAATGAATTGAACTGACAAATCAGTTGTTATCAAACACAAATACCTTAATTTAGTGTGATTTTCCTTAACTTTGTTCATTCAATTCTCCACCAACTTCCGCTAAGGATGTAGTTCCTTTTATGAAATATTCAATCGGCTTCAGCATTGAGCTTATACATGAGCTACATCCTCACCACAACAAAGGTTTGTATATCATTTTTTGTTCGACATTCGCCAAGCAAACACATCGTTTCGCTGTATGTTTGGGAAAAATCGTGGTTTATACGAAGCAAAGAAGAAGATGTTAAAAATCATCGTTGTTTTTCTTTTCTTAAATCTCGCCTTCAGTGCCCAAGGTAAAGTAAGGATAGACAAACATTATTCTTAGCCATTCATGCCAGATTTTGATTGATTTGCTCATTTGTAAGCGCCAACCGGTACTGGAGTAGCTAGTCAATGCCCTCTTTTGCCCAAGTACCCGAGTAGATGAGATAGACGAGGAATTAAACACTCGATTTGGGTTATTTTATAAAAGCATTTGCGCATATACTTGTTGGCTTGCTTCTCATTTTTACAGTAGAAGAGCCCTTCCAATACCTTGTTAAAAATTGTGCTGACTATAGTATGACGCCCAGTTTGTAGAGCGAAACCTAAATTACTGCCCAGGTAGAGCGTTGCTGAATATTAATGGCAGATCAAATTCAAACTATAAATTGATCTGAAGATTTAGAATATATACACTCTTTCACTTTTGTGTTGTTGACCACTCTGTAAAGGTAATGCGTGCCAATTAGCGACAATGCAAAGCTAACTTCGCTTGTGATCGTTTGAGCACTCTGGCCCGAAAACATTTAGCGAATGTGTGGATGCGTTGATAAAATTTTGTTGTGCCACATGACCTATGTAGAAGGAAGCTTATGCGCATAAATAAAATGTTCAGCTCGTATCTAGACGTACCAACCTGCACTGACGAGGCGTTGGACGCCAAAATATGCATGTTCGCACATTGTATTATTTTTATGCACGTTACACTAGTCCCATTAACTTTCCAATTTTATGATGAATTTAGCTTCTGATTTTGATCTTTTTCATATTATTCAGAAGCAGAATTTTGTCCAGTTGGTTGGACAAGTCTTGTTTCATCATGTTACTACTTCAGTACCTATCAAACTACGTGGTCTAAAGCAAGATCGGCTTGTCAAAAGCTTGGAGGAGACCTGGTTGTTCCTATGAACAATAAGGAGAATTATGCTATCTGGAACATTGCTAAACAAAAGGGTCTGTCTCATCCTTGGATAGGTTTGGTAAGGCATAGGGACAAAAAGTTTTATACCATTCAAGGAGTGAAGCCATCTTATACAAATTGGGGCCCTGGAGAGCCAAATACTCCAAACCGCGAGCATTGTGGACATATTTTTTTCTATTATAATAATGGAAAATGGAATGATCACGTGTGCTCCATTCATCACCATTTTATTTGCCAAGAATCTGTCATAAAACGTAAGTAGAGCAATTTTTAAGAAGAGTACT
Organism: Trachythela sp. YZ-2020; assembly: GCA_016169945.1. Taxonomy (NCBI): domain Eukaryota; kingdom Metazoa; phylum Cnidaria; class Anthozoa; order Malacalcyonacea; family Clavulariidae; genus Trachythela; species Trachythela sp. YZ-2020. Next base: position 2,493,048 of record JADLSH010000155.1, read on the forward strand.
ATATGTCGGTAAATATGTTTGTCAGTCAAAAGAATAATTAATTATTTTTACTGAATTCCTCTTCAAGATATATGAAAACTGAAACATTGATCGAGAAGGACAATAATTAATATACCGGGTGTCCCAAAAAAAACTGGACAGTGTTTGATTTAATGTAACGTAAAAACTATAAAAGGTATTGCACTGAAATAAAGACCACTCTATGCAGAAAGGGCTAACTTAGATTTTGATATATAACATTTGAATTTACATACAATATTGACTGCGCTATTGATGTTTGAACGCTGAACTACCGTTTTTGAAAATGCCAAAAATTAGCATAAAACAGCCTTATAATTACCGATGTAGTTATACCTGTTAAATAATAAATATTTATTTTTGGTAAAAGGAATGTGTGAACCAATTTTTTATATCAACATGAATTATTGTGCAGTATTACTTAATTTTTATTCACACGTGTTTAACAAGACCAACAAAAGAGTAAATTTGCTAGAAAATAATCTCAAAGAGGCAATGTTTCAAAAGTTTAATTAGCCACTTTTTACCGGGTTTTTACCAATTGCTAAAACGCATTCCAAATTCAAACAGTTGTATCTCGCTCAATATTGCATGTAAATTCAAGTGTTATATACTAAAATCTAAGTTAGCCCTTTCTGAATAGAATGATCTTTATTTCAGTGCCATACCGTTTATAGTTTTTACGTTACATGAAATCTAATGTGAAATTCTGTGCGGAATTGGAACATTATACATGTGAAAATGCACATTTCACGTGTGAAATTGGAACAGTTCACATGTGAAAAGACAGTTTCAGATGTGAAATGATATGTATATATATAATATATATAGCTACAGCCAATTCAAAAAAGGTTGTCCTTCAAAAATGTTAAACCTTAAACATTGAGTGCGCAAGGGATGATGGATAACTTCCTATTTAGAGTCTTTAATTCGGTAAATTTGCTTTGTAACAATGCAAGGGCATATAATAAACACTTACGGTGTAGGGATATTTGGTTTACTAAGCTAATATCCAATCTAAGGCTCCCAATAACTAATACCCGTCATACCTTGCGCGCTCAATGTTTAAGGTTTAAGATATTTTGAAGGACAACCTTTTTTGAATTGGCTGTATATATATGTATATATATATAATATATATACGTGTAAGTTTAGGTCTACGAAACGCAAAGAATCTATAATATATATATATATGAGCGTGTTTTGGTTCAGGAAATCCCAGAGTGCTCGATATCAATCCAAACTGTGAGCATTGTGGACATTTAGTATCGCATAATAATGGAAGATGGAATGATATTTCGTGCTCCAATCAGTATTATATAACACCTTAGTAGATTCTCATCATTTAATTGGTTGATTATGATCACGTGACGTTGAAACAAAAGTTCCATTTTCACGATCGTGAAAATGGAAAAAACTATTGCACGCTCAGCCGTGCAATGGAACAAATCGTATTGTACAAAAATCTACGGTTGGGTTTTCATAAAATCCATACGTCAAAATCCTAATCGTATCGTGTTCGTAGATTTTTTAATCCTAGTTTCACAATGAGGTGGATGCGCATAAATAAAATGTTCAGCTCGTATCTATATGACTGAGAGCACTTTTAAAATCCGATATCTAAACCACTCTAGCTCATTTAGAAACCTAAAATATAAATCTGTCACCGAGCTTAGCAAATATGTCTGGACATTGAAATAATCAGATGTCCACTACACCATCAATTGGAAAATATTAAAACAATGCAAGCCATACTCGAATATAACGAAGAGATGTAATCTATGCCTGCATGAAAAATACATCATTATTTGTCACCCGAACCTAAGCTCACTTAACCGCAGAAACGAACTTGTATCCACTTGCAGTCACAGGAAGAAACATTTGCTAAGCAATCACTAACAAACAATTAACAGACACTTATCACAGTTAGCTATGTGTACGTATTTGTAATATGAGTCATCCGTTTTATAGATTAATCCTAATTCAAATTTCTTAGCGTTAAAAAATCAGTTGCAATATTCACCTGATGAGTGTGGTAGGCTCGGCTTGCCATACGAAACAGATTTGTAGTGAATTAAAGTTTTAATGAAGTAGTTCGGGTTTGTACTTTATTTTGTTTCACTATATAAATATATATATATATATACAGCTAATTCAAAAAAGGTTGTCCTTAAAAAAATCATAAACCTTAAACATTGAGCGCGCAAGGGATGATGGGTAACTTCCTATTTTAGAGCCTAAAACTCCAAAATTATTGCATAGCAGCAACGCCAAAGCATATGATAAACACTTACGATGCAGAGCTACTTGTTTACTAAACTAATTTGTCGATGCTAATGCTCTAAATAAGCAATACCCATATTTAAGGTTTATGATTTTTTGAAGGACAACCTTTTTTGAATTAGCTGTGTATATATATATATATATATATATAGCTATATACGTGTAGGTAGGTACATATAAAGTTATATAAATATATAATTATATATATATATATATATATATATATATATATATATAAGAAGCTGTCAAATATTCTCCTTTAGAATAAAGTAGAACCTTTACTGGTCGTACATCATTATGGATGTTTTTTATGAGTAATGTAGTGATCAAGAATATATTAAACTATTTTGTAGCGCTATTACTTCCTCCATACATGCACGCTTTAATTATAGTCAAACAATCCGCTACTAATGTGAATAGGACGGCAGATTCGTGTACAATAGGTTATGGCGCTATTGTACCCTCAAAATACATGTTGCATATTCCTTCCTATATAGACAAGCTGACTTGTGGTGAGAATAGGATGAAGATATATATTATGAAATCAGTTCTCAACGTTTCTTCAGCCTCTCAACTACAACTACTCGACAGTTCATGCAAACCTCAAGAGACGAAGTTTTATTACGTCTTTTCGACTTCACTTACTGCATGTGGTACAACCGTGACGTCAGAAAATGGCGGCAAAAATGTTTCATTTCATAACAAAGTCGTTGGAAGATTACCAGCATTTGGTATATCTATTTCAAGATCCAAAGAAATCAATTTCCCTTTCAAATGTAATTATCCTAAAAGTTATATTGTGTCATCCTCAACATTTGGTCTCGCTAATTTTGCCGACTTCCCAAACGATGCCAGTGGAAACGATACAATGTCGCTGATAATGGGACTTTATAAAGATAAGTCGTTTAGTATACCACTTGTTGGAGATCCATCACTGAACGAACGTCTGTATGTTGAAATTGGACTGAACACGACAAACTCAAGTGCTGAAGAGTCATCTTTTGGAATCAAGTTGGATGAATGTTACGTCACATCAAAGAGTTTATTGGCTGAGTATAAATATCTTTTGATTGAACGAGGGTAGGTCAAATAACAAAGTTTAACACAGGGACGCCGGAGCGATAGTAGGGCAGGCAGGGGCAATGCGAACGAAAGGGCAGTCGAGAAAATTTTTCGCTGTCACGCCCTTTCGATGGGATTTTGATGATTTTCAAATTTCAACTCATTTAATTGTTATTTCTATGTACAAATATAGATCTAAAGAAGTACGAAACGAAAACAATAGCTTCCATTATGCACTGATCGTCTAATTTACAGCTGTATTCTCTCTTCTTTGCCAGTATTATTATTGTTTAACTTATATTATAAGGGCACTAATTTCCCCCTTGCCCCCCCCCTTAGCAAAGGGCAGGAGGGGCGCTTGCCCCCCCCTCTCCGGCGTCCCTGAGTTTAAGGATAATAAAATATCTGCCAGAAGAAATGTTTAGTGATCTCGATCCGTGACCTGCTTTATTAAATGGTTTTGGTCAAAATTAAGGTGTGCTGGGAGGTGAATGCATGTATTCCTACAAATTCCCATTTTTTGTAAATTATTGTTTTAGACTGTTTGATATAACAACCATTAAAATGAAAAACTAGAAAAGAATTATCCAATGATGCATGTACATGTGCGCATCAGTTTTCGTTAACATTTTAGCACATTATTTAAACTCTAATAAACCCATGCATGTATGCGGCTCTATATATTTAAAACTTTATTTTACCCATAATCAATGAAGATTTATTTATTTCGTTTAATGTATAGATGCCAAAAAGACGAAACGGTAAAATTTCATCAATCATCAGGACACACAACAAGATTCAGTTTCCTGGTATTCCGTTTCCGTGGCTTGCATCATTACGTCACACGTGTTCACTGCAGAGTCAGTTTGTGCGAGAAAAATAATAAGTCATGTCATTTGGGATGTCGCTCATCAAAGAACGGCAGACGTGTGATATCTCAAGCAGATGATCAACAGATCAGATATTTCTTTTAAATGTTTGAAATGGTGAGTTTTAAATTACTTTTATATGTGATTGTATGTGTTCACATATCAAGAAAGCTTTTAAGGTGGATCGATACAGTTTTAAAAAAATCAGGACTTTTCAGGTGTCCAACATTTTCAAATTTTTAAACTCCGTATTTTTAGGTTTTATTCACCAGGTATTTGGGTTTTCATATATTTTAATCTTTGTACTTTCAAATTACATTGGTTTAGTAACATATAGTTCGTTACCATGGCAACATACGCGTACGAAATTCACTCCAAAATAGCCTATCGCCTCCTGTAGTTGGAAAAGTAGTGTGGTGATCCCCAATTTTTTTTCGTGCATTATTTTACTTGCAAGACAGACTAACAATAAGCAAAATATAAAAAATTTCTGTAATGCCATTTTTTTGAAAAAGGCAAAAATGTCGTTTTCTTCAATAAAATTTTTATGGCATTACAGAATTATTTATTTTTGGAATACTGAAAAATTTTTGCGGTACAATACAGCATGTAAAATTTGAACATACGTCACCGGACAAAATAATGAGATATAGCGCATTATTTTTCAAAAATGGAATTTTTAATGACGTCGGCAATTGACATGAAAACAGTATATAACACGCGCAATGACGCGAGATGGCGCGAGCAACTGCTCACGTCAGGTCATTTTGGAAGTTATTTCGTTAATATTCCTGCGCGCAGAAATGGTCACGCGGGTTTGTACATATAGTATGAAGTTTTGTTTTCGCGATTCTTGAATAAGGTTTTTGTGATTACTATATCGAGCCACCTTAAAATTTCCATGTCAATTTCGGGAAAAATAACCGAAACAGAATTTGTCAAAAGAATATAATTATAGGATATATAGGTCATCTATTTTTAAGAATAGTGGTTAGGAATAATGACTTTGGGATAATGAAAAATGAAAATTGGACTTGATAGTAGCAGTTTGAAAATATTTCAAAGAAGATGTAGGCATGTGAGAAACATATATGTGATCACATGCTGAACAAGAGCAGTATGATTTCTCTTATAGTTCCTTCTATTAACGGGGTAGCCGGAATATTAGTGTGTTTTGGCTCACGAAACGCCAAAGAGTGCACGATGTCATAAAGATGGAGCAAATATATAGCTTTCGCTTACCTCAAGGCATCCACTACAGCCTGTTTCACGCAATAATCGCCACTTGATGATCGCTTATTGCGTGAAACAGGCTGTCGTGAATACCTTGAGGTAAGCGAAAACTATATTTGCTCTATCTATATGATACCGAGCACTCTTTGGCATTTCGTGAACCAAAACACGCTCATATACCTAGAACAATAGTATCTAGTCATGTGAGTTGCCAGAGTTGTAAATTGGGTAGCAACGATGTAAAAAGCGTTAGCCCATTTTCCCCACTATACATATTTTCATTCCGCCGCGCACCTATATACATTTTGATCTTTCACTATATAGCTTGCCTGGATTGCGTACTTGGAAAAAACGAATGGAACTGGATAACGGACATTGATACTTGGATATAACCACGTTCATTTCTCAGCTTCTTTATATAGAATATATAATCATAATCTGACTAATTCAATATTAAAAAATATTTCCCTAACAGTTTTCAAAAACCGCTATATATAGTGGCAGTAACGAATTAGACGTGATAAATTCATTAAGGGATGAGCTGGAATTTTGGAGTTGCGAATTCTTTCTTATTGTCTGCATGGGAAGATGGGATGTTTTGCTTAGTCATGCGCCGACGGGATGACATGAATTTTTCCAGATCTAATGTGGAATATGGAATTCTCAGTTTTAACAAAGCAAAGCAAAATTTCATCCATTTTCACGCGATTATTACGTGATTAACTGGAGTATTTAAAAATAATTTGGCCATGAGAATCTAAGCTCCAAGATTCCGCCTCATCCCCTAAAGCTTTCCTTTGATTGGTTGTGTTTAAAAGAGAATGGCGTGGTTACATATTATTTTTTTAAGTCATATTAGCTTGGGTAGTAGATTAGAAAAGCATTCTTTTAGTTGTGGGATGAAGATTAAAATATATAATCTGATTCGAAATTGAGCATTATGGGCTGGCTATGTAGTACTATAGGACAAGTATAAGGAGCGTAATTATAAATAGCCATGAGACATATCTATATAGTAAGTATAGCTTAGTAAATCAGTAATAAGTAATAAGTAATTGACTTGGTAACAAGTAATTTTGAGATGATATATATCTTGATTTAGGCTAATACAACCTTGTATTCATTTGTGTGATGGGAATAATGTAATAGTAACAATAGTAATAATGTGTAAGAATGCTTTAAATAAAGAACAATATGACGCATTTAATATTATGCATAAAGACGTAATTATTTTGTGACGTAATTTCAGGATAGTAATGTGGAAATTCACCGTTTTCTTTCATTGTTTTCTTCGTTTGTGGTAATCGATAGGTGACCTGAATTTGACTACGGAGTGCGGACTTTCATTGCGCTTCAAAATCTCATTAATAATTCATAAGCTTTTTGGCAAATCATGTCAACCATAATATGTCACATGAAGTGGCTTTATACCTGATAAAATTCATCTTCATTAGTATTTTTAATATAAAAGCTCATCCTAATTAGTCTTCTTTATCCCCGAGCCAACGGCGCGAAGGGCGATAGCCCGGGGCGAGGGTACTAATTCCGCTCGGTTATTTATCACACCCGGAAAAAGGAAATCCATGGGAGATCTAAAGTTCATCAATAATCGCGGGCGCGTGGTTCAAGGTTGGTGGGTGGTCATCTCACTGATCTCAAAAGTATGGCAGATTGTCAGGAGTGGAGTGAGTCTGTGAGTGAGATTATAGAAAAACTTGAGAAAGTCTGAATTAAAGGTCGCTTTTGGGACTTTATTGGAAGAGCTGTGGGACGGATCTTATCGCTTTAACTTTAGCAAAAAAGATAAGAAGAGTCCAAGCGACAAATGAACGAAAAAAAGTAAAATATATAGAGGCAGGTTTGCTATATTATTAAAACGCTAAAAGTGTTGATGTATTTCTGATCTTCTGTTCTAAAAACTCCTGCTTTATATATATAGTTTTTCATTTATTTACGGTTAATGTATCGTATATATTATATGATGAAAAAGGTCTAAATTAAAAGGAGAACGAAATCATTTTTACGCTTATATTTTAAACTGATTTCATTTCACTGAAAAGGAATTTTTATCGGTAAAATGCAGTTTAGTTTTGTGAACATTTCAAAACGTTATATGTGAACGGAAGGTTGAATTTTACGTTAGTTTAAAGCTCATATAACGAATATTATTATATACACAAGCTCTGGATATGAGGTATTCTGCAATCTGATTGGTTCTCTACTAGCAGGATATTAGCTCATATCCTGCTAGTAGAGAAAAGTAGAAAAATGGCTGGCAGATTTGGACAATTTAATGAAGAGGAAATTCAAGTTTTACATGAAAAAAGTATACGCCAAAATGTTGTTCATATCCAGAGCTTGTGTATATAATAAAACAGTTATTCTGCTCACTCTCGTCGTATATGACTGATAGCTATCAGCTCATATACGACTCGAGTTCGTAGAATAACTGTTAAGGAGGCTCCCTACAGTTTTAATTCTGTAGCATGCAAATGTGCTCTAAGGTCCATTATTTGCTGATTTTGCAAGATATGGTCACGAGACTTGGCCATCAGATTGCCACAATATTGCGGATTACGAAGAACAAAAAATGTTTCTAAATATTTACGTTGCCATAGTAACAACGCGATTTAGAGATTGTCGTATTTTTATCTTCTTTCTTAATTTTTTAGATTTTCCTTCGATAAAACTTTTTTATTTTTTGCACACGAGCACCTAAAGTACAAAGTATTGAAATATGCGATTTTAAAAAAATTCCTCGGAGCTGAATTTTTTAAATCTCAAAAAAACGTTTTTTTTGCAATAAAAAAAATTCGGCTCCGAGGAATTTTTTTGAAATCGCATATTTTATGCATTTTGTGATTTCTGTACGTATGCAAATTAAAAAAAAAAATTACCGAAGGAACAGGAGAAAAATGTATTTATAGTTTGTGTGTGACGTCAGAAAAATCAGGATTTCATTTTTCACGCGAGACAAGCCCTCGATGACCCACGCGTGGGACAACGAAATTTTGGCGCAATTGTGATTCGTGAACTCGTGATATAAAAACAATAAAAGGTTTGTTTATAATACATAAACTTTGTTTGTACTTTGTACAACTTTGTACAGCTACAGATCCCGCGACACAGAATTACGAATTAAAACTGCAGGGAGCCTCCTTAAATAACATACCTACATCATAAAATCGGGAATTCTATAGCTAAATTATTTTTGGCCGATTTGTATCCTGTTTCGTAGCCTATTTTGTGCCAGTGTTGCTATGACTACAGTGCTTCCACTACTTAAGAAATATTTCCGTTGCGTATCTTTCAAGAAACCCTGTGAAAGTGAATAATTATTGTTTTCCTTCAAACTCATTTGAGATGAACGAAAAGTCGAAAACACTTATGTCAAGAATTTCACTTATATGACGCTGTCCTTTGAGTGCGTCATAAATGGGGGGGGGGACCCCTCAGAAATCAATTCCGTTTTTTAGCGAAAATTGTGCCTGAATCGAAGATACCAAACACGGCCACTGATTTACCGAATCCCATTTCCAGAAGAAAGATCGCTGGTGCAACGGCCTTTTTCCTACATTTTGCATCGCAGATTTTGCAACAAAAAAGCTTAGTATAATGCAATAATGAGATTGAGTATAATGTTGGAAACTGTCGTTGTTTAGCTGTGGCGAGGGGTTGCTGCATGCATCTATTTCTAGTATAAATTATACTAATGAGACGTTTTTGAAGTCGTTGACTGATAAACTCGCATTACGTGTTTTATGAGGTCTAATACCTAGCTGTTCGTTTATTAAACAATACTGTGAATAGGGAAAAGTCTACGTCAATGGTTGGAATTATTGGCAGACATACGTTTACCTTCACAATGACAACACTGAACACCATTAATCGTCATTTGCAAATTCAATTCACTACAAGTCTAAACTAAATTTCATGGTTCAGGTTTAGCTTGGAGGTTAACTATTAATATAACATGTTCAATATTTTGAATCCCCTTTGTTGAATTTTCCTTTACATCTTGCCTATATACGTTCACCGTAATTAAATCCTCTATGACACTTCCGAGAGGTAGCCCATTTATTCAGGGATGCTTGAGGGGGATGGGTTATTGAAGAAGGGGATTAATAGGCCGGAAGGGTTAAACGTTCATGCCAGACCATAAGTCTAATCAATATACATGTGTTTTTTGCGATGAAGGGGGGATGCGAAGGAGGTTAATTGAGGGGGTGTTGTAAAATTTCGTCTGCTAGAAAAGGCATGGGCCATATTAGAGAGGAAGGTTATGCTAGAAGGGGTACTACTCAACTAACATCAAACCTATCAAACCTATTAAATCTATAGTTCTCCATTTGTATACATTTTCTTCCTTATATATAAATACATGCAGTTGATAATATAGGAAATCATCAGCGTAACTTTTTAGTTAATCTTTACCATCTAAATCCGGTCTTTTTTAGTCAATTTGGGGTCTCAATGGGGGTCTTACTGACAATTGTCAGTAAGATACTTTGTAAGATGTCAGTTCCAAAACTGCTGATTGATAGTTTAATTGTAAGTTGTTAAGATTATATATACCGTCAGTTGTCAGTCAAAAATACGAGCGAATGTTAGTAGTCAGTTAAGGGGTTCCAATACACAAGAACATTTTCTCTTTTCTTTTCAATATAGTTAAAGTCAGTTTCCAACAGGTTGTTTAATACATTGCTACAATGGTTATACCAATTAAGATACAGTATGACACATCCAATGGTAGTGAAAAGAGATCGAGTGCTTTTGTAAACATGATAACCAGAATACTAGTAATAATGATAAAAACATGGGAAAAAATTATATTGTCACCAATAACATTGTTTAGGAGGTGAACTAGAACAATTGACAGAGGAGCCATAATAAAGATTTTACAGCCAGAATACTTGAAATGTATGCAATTAATCTTAATAAAACTGTTGCTATTTCATAACCATTGAACATAATTCAATTATTTTAGTTCATCTCATCTCCCAGATAAATGTAGCTATTTACTGTCAGACCTAAAAATTTGATCAAGATTGCTTAAGTATACGTTTGGGAATCGGGCATTTTTGGCAGTTGGGAAAACCGAGTTTAAAGTTTTTCCATATATTAGAATAACTTAAATCGGAAAAATATAATAGAACAAAGAGACCATGGAATATACAAATTGCATAGTTTAATTCGCTTAGGGCAAAATCATGGTTTTACCCTAAGCTGGTGTAAAATATGCTGGGTTTCTTAGCTTTGCGTATACTTTTGCGTTTAGAATTATACAGATCTGACCAAGAAGGCTGTAACGATTGCATTTCTCAATTTAAAAAAAAGGACAAATACATGATTTTTTGTATTGGGCCATCTTAACCCCAATTCAGTCCCTACACTGTCACCAGGTTTATTGGACAACAATTGCCAAACCGGGGGGAGGGCAAAAAATTACTAAATCTATAATTAAAAATTACAAAATTACAATCCAAAATTCTCTTCCCGAGCTAAAATAGGTGTGGCATTCGAACCCACGCACAACCATGGTGGACCAGAACTCTTAACATCCACCTTAAGGTGGCTCCCTAGGGTTTTTACTCAAGACAACACTGATGAATAAAACGACTCCTAAACGATTACCTTGGGTGATATGAGCACGAAATTTTCGCCAAACATGCGTTACATTAGTTTGAAGATTTTGCAAAAGTAAATTTGCGCTCAAACTTTGTTACCATGGCAACAGCACGTCTTCAATAAAGTACGTTTTTTCTATTCTTCTTGCCATTTTGAAGATTTTCCTCTGTAACTATTTTTGAAAATTTGCAAATCAAAGAGTAGTGTTTCAATAGTTATTTTGCTGTATTTAAAAAATTTTAAATCGATACATTTTCGAGTAATGTACGAAAAGCTTCAAAATTGATATTAAGAAAAAATGTATCGATTTAATTTGTGAAAATCTGTATTTAGGTTAACGAAGGCAATGTCTTCATACGTATGAAATTAAAAAAAAATTCACCGAAGGAAATAAAAGGAATTAAAAGTTATGTTTGAAAGATTCCGCGAGCTGTTACGTCATAAAATTTTCCATAATTCACAGTTTAGCGCGAGACATCACGCGCGTATTTCGTGGGAAAGGAAGAAGACGCGAGTTCACATAACAAAATTTTGGTTTTTAAATCCCGCGAGTGCCACACGAATATTTTAAATTTCCCGCCATGTATACGAGAAACGCTACCCTCGGGAAAAAAAACCTAGGGAGCCACCTTAAGTCTGGCGCCTTCCACCGCTCGGCCAACCTGACAGATATCCAAGGATTGCCAAAGAATATCTACAAAAGTCAATTCGTAATGACTGTAAACGAAATCTGGGGAGATGCATGACTGTTAACGTGATTACTGAGGTCTGTAATCAACAAAATAACAAGTGGATCTAAGATGTAATCGCTAGCCAATTGGACTGTGAAACCAAGGTTCCCAGTTCAGTTCTCGGCACAACCTGCAAATCATCATGTATACAGATATTTCATGTATCCATAACGAATATTTTACTCGTTATGCCATAATGCAATGTAGTCATAGCATTTTTGTCTTCGTACTTGACACAACATCTCAGAAATCCCTGGATCGCCCTGAATTTTCGAATTTCTTCTGTTGACCGAAATATATTACTAATATATACGAACAATGAGATATTAAATAATAACATGTTGCAAACTAACTATACGGCATGAAGAAATGCCCAATTTCACAAATTGAAAGTGGTGAGATTCTAATCCACGCCATCGAAATGACTGTTACATGAAAGCAGAGGTTTAGACAACTCGGCCTCACAAACTTTTGCCCTTTGAATCACTTCTTGTCTATAACATAAAAGGCAGGTTATTCTTGTTCTTCTTGAAATGTTCATTCCATTATCAAATTACGGGGTTATCTAGTGCAGCATACTTTGGAGCTTAGAACTCAATATGCATCTTCAAAGAATGGCAACGGTGGGATTCGAACCCACGCCATCGAAATGACTGGTGCCTAAAACCAGCGCTTAGACCACTCGGCCACGCTACCATTACGTATACGTTATTCATTATCTAGCTAAACTTTCCCGGCAATGTTTATACTATTTTCAATGGCACTGTATGTTTTAGGGAAATTCCAGTTGAATAACAGTCACATTTCACCTCATACGAAACAAAAAGGTTCCGTAGAGATTCCACATTCAAGCATTGCAACATTAACGAAAAATGTAGCGTTGACCCATATCTTCTGCTTGGAAGCCAGCAATGCTAATCATTACACCATCAACGCATGACAGCAAACGGTTTCAATTCGCAAAACAAAACGAACAAGACAAAACGAACATGGGAAAATAGACATTGTCAGGTGTGGGATTCGAACCCACGCCCACTATGGTGGACCAGAAGTCTTAACATCCATCTTAAGTCTGGCGCCTTCGACCGCTCGGCCAACCTGACAGACATCGAAGGATTTCCAAAGAATATCTACAAAAGTCAATTCGTAATGACTGTAAACGAAGTCTGGGGAGATGCATGACTGTTAACGTGATTACTGAGGTCTGTAATCAACAAAATAACATGAAGTGGGTCTAAGATGTAATAGCTAGCCAATTGGGGTCTGAACCCAAGGATCCCAGTTCAGTTCTCGGCACAACCTGCAAATCATCCTGTATACAGATATTTCATTTATCCATAACGAATATTTTACTCGTTTTGCCATAATGCAATGTAGTCATAGCATTTTTGTCTTCGTACTTGACACAAGATCTCAGCAATCACTGGATCGCGCTGGATTTTCGAATTTCCTCTGTTGGCCGAAATATATTACTGATATATACAAACAATGAGATATTAAAAAATAACATGTTGCAAACTAACTCTACGGCATCAAGAAATGCGCAATTTCACAAATTGGAAGTGGTGAGATTCTAATCCGCGCCATCGAAATGGCTGTTACATGAAAGCAGAGGTTTAGACAACTCGGCCTCACAAACATTTGCCCTTGGAATCACTTCTTCTCTATAGCATAAAAGTCAGGTTATTCTTGTCCGTATTGAAATGTTCTTTCCATTACAAAATTACGAGGTTATCATCTAGTGCAGCTTACTTTGGAGCTTAGAACTCAATATACATCTTTAAAGAATGGCAGCGGTGGGATTCGAACCCACGCCGTCGAAATGACTGGTGCCTAAAACCAGCGCCTTAAATCACTCGGCCACGCTACCATTACCTTTAAGTTGTTCATTATCTAGCCAAACTTTCCCGGCCATGTTTATACTATTTTCAATGGCACCGTATGTTTTAGGGAAACTTCAGTTGAATAACAGCCACATTTCACCTCACACGAAACAAAAAGTTCCGTAGAGATTCCACATTCAAGCATCGCAATATTAACGAAAAATGTAGCGTTGACCCATATCTTCTGCTTGGAAGCCAGCAATGCTAATCATTACACCATCAACGAATGACAGCAAACGGTTTCTATTCGCAAAACAAATCGAACAAGACAAAAGGAACATGGGAAAATAGACATTGTTAGGTGTGGGATTCGAACCCACGCCCACCATGGTGGACCAGAAGTCTTAACATCCACCTTAAGTCTGGCGCCTTCGACCGCTCGGCCAACCTGACAGACATCGAAGGCTTTCCAAAGAATATCTACAAAAGTCAATTCGTAATGACTGTAAACGAAGTCTGTGGAGATGCACGACTGCTAACGTGATTACTGAGATCTATAATCAACAAAACAACAAGTGGGTCTATGATGTAATCGCTAGCCAATTCGACTGTGAAGCCAAGGGATACATAAAAAAACATCTTGCAATTTACCTCATCACAACCCGCAGTACCCGCATCTATATATATATACATGAACTTGTGGTTAACGATCGGCAACTGGACTCTGTATCTCAGTGGTTAGAGCGCTGCACCCGCAATCACAGGGCCGCTGATTCAATTCCTGTCGGAGGACTTAGAGTTGCATTTTTCGCCGCCCTTCCCGTTCAGGTCTAAAATATTGTATATAATATTTCACCCGAAATATGGATCCACCTAAACATTCTGCGTCAATTTCAATTGAGTGAGATGCAGAAAAAAACATCTTGTAATTTACCTTATCACAACGCGCAGTACCCGCATCTATATATATACATGAACTTGTGGTTAATGCTTGGCAACTGGACTCTGTAGCTCAGTGCATGCTCAGAGCGCTGCACCGGAATTGCAGGGACGCAGGTTCAATTCCTGTCGCAGGACTTAGAGTTGCATTTTTCGCAGCCATTCCCGTTCAGGTCTAACATATTGTATATAATATTTCACTCGAAATATCCATCCACCTACACCTTCTACATCAATTTCAATCGAGTGAGATGCAGAAAAAAAACATCTTGTAATTTATACCTTATTACAACCCGTAGTACACGCATCTATATATATACATGAACTTGTGGTTAACGCTTCTCAACTGGACTCTGTAGCTCAGTGTTCAGAGCCCTGCACCGGAATCGCAGGCCGGCAGATTCAATTCCTGTCGGAGGACTTATAGAGTTGCATTTTTCGAAGCCGACCCGTTCAGGTTTAAATATTGTATATAATATTTCACTCGATATATACATCCACCTAAACCTTCTACATCAATTCCAATCGTGTGAGATGCAGAAAAAAATATCTTGTAATTTATCTTATCACAACCTGCAGTACCCGCATCTATACATATACATGAACTTGTGGTTAACGCTTGGCAACTGGACTCTGTAGCTCAGTGGTCAGAGCGCTGCACCGGAATCGCAGGTCCGCAGATTCAATTCCTGTCGGAGAACTTAGAGTTGCATTTTTTGCAGCGGTTCCCGTTCAGGTCTAACATATTGTATATAATATTTCACCCGAAATATCCATCCACCTAAACCTTCCACATCAATTTCAATCGAGTGAGATGCAGAAAAAAAACATCTTGTAATTTACCTTATCAGAACCCGCAGTACCCGCATCTATATATATATATACATGAACTTGTCATGGTTAACGCTCGGCAACTGGACTCTGTAGCTCAGTGGTCAGAGCGCTGCAACGGAATCGCAGGGCCGCAGATTCAATTCCTGTCGGAGGACTTAGAGTTGCATTTTCCGCAGCCGTTCCCGTTCAGGTCTAAAATATTGTATATAATATTTCACTCGAAATATGCATCCACCTAAACATTCTGCATCAATTTCAATCGAGTGAGATGCAGAAAAAAACATCTTGTAATTTACCTTATCCACAACCCGCAGTACCCGCATCTATATATATATACATGAACTTGTCATGGTTAACGCTCGGCAACTGGACTCTGTAGCTCATTGGTCAGAGCGCTGCACCGGAATCGCAGGGCCGCAGATTCAATTCCTGTCGGAGGACTTAGAGTTGCATTTTTCGCAGCCGTTCCCGTTCAGGTCTAAAATATTGTATATAATATTTCACTCGAAATATCCATCCACCTAAACATTCTACATCAATTTCAAAATCCCATTTCAGTTCTCGGCACAACCTACAAATCATCCTGTATACAGATATTTCATGTACTCATAACGAACATTTTACTCGTTATGCCATAATGCAATGTAGTCATAGCATTTTTGTCTTTGTACTTGACACAAGATCTCAGAAATTCCTGGATCGCGCTGGATTTTCGAATTTCTTTTGTTGAGCGAAATATATTGCTGATATATACAAACAATGAGATATTAAATAATAACATGTTGCAAACTAACTATATACGTCATCAAGAAATGCGAAATTTCCCAAATTGGAAGTGGTGAGATTCCAATCCACGCCATCGAAATGGCTGTTACATGAAAGCAGAGGTTTACACACAACTCGGCCTCACAAACTTTCCCCTTTGAATCACTTCTTGTCTATAGCATAAAATGCAGGTTATTCTTGTTCTTATTGAAATGTTCATTCCATTATCAAATTACGGGGTTATCTAGTGCAGCTTACTTTGGAGCTTAGAACTCAATATACATTTTTAAAGAATGGCAACGGTGGGATTCGAACCCACGCCATCGAAATGACTGGTGCCTAAAACCAGCGCCTTAGACCACTCCGCCACGCTACCACTACCTATAGGTAATTCATTATCTAGCCAAACTTTCCCGGCAATGTTTATACTATTTTCAATGGCACTATATGTTTTAGGGAAAGGCTGGTTGAATAACAGTCACATTTCACCTCATACGAAACAAAAAGGTTCCGTAGAGATTCCAATATTCAAGCATTGCAACATTAACGAAAAATGTAGCGTTCACCCATATCTTCTGCTTGGAAGCCAGCAATGCTAATCATTACACCATCAACGAATGACAGCAAACGGTTTCTATTCGCAAAACAAAACGAACAAGACAAAACGAACACGGGAAAATAGACATTGTCAGGTGTGGGATTCGAACCCACGCCCACCATGGTGGACCAGAAGTCTTAACATCCATCTTAAGTCTGGCGCCTTCGACCGCTCGGCCAACCTGACAGACATCAAAGGATTTCCAAAGAATATCTACAAAAGTCGATTCGTAATGACTGTAAACGAAGTCTGTGGAGATGCACGACTGTTAACGTGATTACTGAGGTCCGTAATCAACAAAATAACAAGTGGGTCTAAGATGTAATCGCAAGCCGATTGGTGTGTGAACCGAAGGATCCCAGTTCAGTTCTCGGAACAACCTGCAAATCAACCTGTATACAGATTTTCATTTTGTCTTCGTACTTGACACAAGATCTCAGCAATCCCTGGATCGCGCTGGATTTTCGAATTTCTTCTGTTGGCCGAAATATAATACTGATATATACAAACAATGAGATATTAAATAATAACATGTTGCACACTAACTATGCGGCATCAAGAAATGCGCAATTTCACAAATTGGAAGTGGTGAGATTCTAATCCACGCCATCGAAATGACTGTTACATGAAAGCAGAGGTTTAGACAACTCGGCCTCACAAACTTTTGCCCTTAATTTGAATCACTTCTTGTCTATGGCATAAAAGGCAGGTTATTCTTGTCCCTATTGAAATGTTCTTTTCATTAAAAAATTACGGCGTTATCATCTAGTGCAGCTTACTTTGGAGCTTAGAACTCAAAATACATCTTTAAAGAATGGCAGCGGTGGGATTCGAACCCACGCCATCGAAATGACTGGTGCCTAAAAACAGCGCCTTAGACCACTCGGCCACGCTACCACTACCTTTAAGTTACTCATTATCTAGCCAAACTTTCCCGGCCATGTTTATACTTATTTTCAATGGCACCGTATGTTTTAGGGAAACGCCGGTTGAATAACAGTCACATTTCACCTCACACGAAACAAAAAGGTTCAGTAGAGATTCCACATTCAAGCATCGCAACATTAACGAAAAATGTAGCGTTGACCCATATCTACAAAAGTCAATTCGTAATGACTGTAAACGAAATCTGGGGAGATGCATGACTGTTAACGTGATTACTGAGGTCTGTAAAAAACAAAATAACAAGTGGGTCTAGGATGTAATCGCAAGCCGATTGGTGTGTGAACCGAAGGATCCCAGTTCAGTTCTCGGAACAACCTGCAAATCATCCTGTATACAGATTTTCATTAATCCATAACGAATATTTTACTCGTTTTGCCATAATGCAATGTAGTCATAGCATTTTTGTCTTCGTACTACACACAAGATCTCAGCAATCCCTGGATCGCGCTGGATTTTCGAATTTCTTCTGTTGGCCGAAATATAATACTGATATATACAAACAATGAGATATTAAATAATAACATGTTGCACACTAACTATGCGGCATCAAGAAATGCGCAATTTCACAAATTGGAAGTGGTGAGATTCTAATCCACGCCATCGAAATGTCTGTTACGTGAAAGCAGAGGTTTAGACAACTCGGCCTCACAAACTTTTGCCCTTTGAATCACTTCTTGAATCACTTTTGCCCTTTGAATGGCAGCGGTGGGATTCGAACCCATGCCATCGAAATGACTGGTGCCTAAAACCAGCGCCTTAGACCACTCGGCCACGCTACCATTACCTATAGGTTATTCATTATCTAGCCATAATTTCTCGGCAATGTTTATTCTATTTTCAATGGCACTGTATGTTTTAGGGAAACTCCAGTTGAATAGCAGTCACATTTCACCTCATACGAAACAGAAATGTTCCGTAGAGATTCCACATTCAAATCGCAACATTAGCGAAAAATGTAGCGTTGACCCATATCTTCTGCTTGGAAGCGAGCAATGCTAATCATTACACCATCAACGAATGACAGCAAACGGTTTCGATCTATTCGCAAAACAAAACGAACAAGATAAAACGAACATGGGAAAATAGACATTCTCAGTTGTGGGATTCGACACATCCACCTTAAGTCTTAACATCCACTTTAAGTCTGGCGCCTTCGACCGCTCGGCCAACCTGACAGACATCAAAGGATTTCCGAAGAATATCTACAAAAGTCAATTCGTAATGACTGTAAACGAAGTCTGGGGAGATGCACGACTGTTAACGTGATTACTGAGGTCTGTAAACAACAAAATAACAAGTGGGTCTAGGATGTAATCGCTAGCCAATTGGGGTCTGAAGCCAAGGATCCCAGTTCAGTTCTCGGAACAACCTGCAAATCATCTTAGCTGTATGCAGATATTTTATTAATCCATAACGAATATTTTACTCGTTTTGCCATAATGCAATGTAGTCATAGTATTCTTGTCTTCGTACTCGACACAAGATCTCAGCAACCGTGGATGGAGCTGGATTTTCGAATTTCTTCTGTTGGCCGAAATATATTACTGATATATACAAACAATGAGATATTAAATAATAACATGCTGCAAACTAACTATACGGCATGAAGAAATGCGCAATTTCACAAATTGGAAGTGGTGAGATTCTAATCCATGCCATCGAAATGACTGTTACATGAAAGCAGAGGTTTAGACAACTCGGCCTCACAAACTTTTGCCCTTTGAATCACTTCTTGTGTGTGGCATAAAAGGCAGGTTATTCTTGTTCCAATTGAAATGTTATTTTCATTAAAAAATTACGGCGTTATCACCTAGTGCAGCTTATTTTGGAGCTTAGAACTCAATATACATCTTCAAAGAATGGCAGCGGTGGGATTCGAACCCACGCCATCGAAGTGACTGGTGCCTAAACCCAGCGCCTTAGACCACTCGGCCACGCTACCATTACATATAGGTTATTCATTATCTAGCAAATGAATATACTATTTTCAATGGCACTGAATGTTTTAGGGAAACTCCAGTTGAATAACAGTCAAATTTCACCTCATACGAAACAGAAAAGTGCCGTAGAGATTCCGCATTCAAGCTTCGCAACATTTATGGAAAATGTAGCGTTGACCCATATCTTCTCCTTGGAAGCGAGCAATGCTAATTGTTACACCATCAACGCATGACAGCAAACGGTTTCTATTCGCAAAGCAAACGAACAACACGAAACGAACATGGGAAAACAGACATTGTCAGGTGTGGCATTCGAACCCACACCCACCATGGGGGACCAGAAGTCTTAACATTCACCTTAAGTCTGGCGCCTTCCACCGCTCGGCCAACCTGACAGATATCCAAGGATTGCCGAAGAATATCTACAAAAGTCAATTCGTAATGACTGTAAACGAAATCTGTGGAGATGCATGATTATTAACGTGATTACTGAGGTCTGTAAACAACAAAATAACAAGTGGGTCTAAGATGTAATCGCTAGCCAATTGGACTGTGAAACCAAGGTTCCCAGTTCAGTTCTCGGCACAACCTGCAAATCATCCTGTATACAGATATTTCATGTATCCATAACGAATATTTTACTCGTTATGCCATAATGCAATGTAGTCATAGCATTTTTGTCTTCGTACTTGACACAGCATCTCAGAAATCCCCGGATCGCCCTGGATTTTCGAATTTCCTCTGTTGACCGAAATATATTACTGATATATACGAACAATGAGATATTAAATAATAACATGTTGCAAACTAACTATACGGCATTTAGAAATGCGCAATTTCACAAAAATTGAAAGTGGTGAGATTCTAATCTAGGCCATCGAAATGAATGTTACATGAAAGCAGAGGTTTAGACAACCCGGCCTCACAAAACTTTTGCCCTTTTAATCATTCTTGTCTATAGCATAAAAGGCAGGTTATTCTTGTCCTTATTGAAACGTTCATTCCATTTTTGAATTGCGGGGTTATCTAGTGCAGCTTACTTTGGAACTTAGAGCTCAATATACAACTTCAAAGAATGGCAACGGTGGGATTCGAACCCACGCCATCGAAATCACTGGTGCCTAAAAACCAGCGCCTTAGAACACTCGGCCACGCTACCATTACCTATAGGTTATTCATTATCTAGCCAAAATTTCCCAGCAATGTTTATACTATTTTCAATGGCACTGTATGTTTTAGGGAAACTCCAGTTGTATAACAGTCACATTTCACATCATACGAAACAAAAAGGTTCCGTAGAAATTCCACATTCAAGCATTGCGACATTAACGAAAAATGTGGCGTTGACCCATATCTTCTGCATGGAAGCCAGCAATGCTAATCATTACACCATCGACGAATGACAGCAAACGGTTTCTATTCGCACAACAAAACGAACAAGACAAAACGAACATGGAAAAATAGACATTGTCAGGTGTGGGATTCGAACCCACGCCCACCATGGTGGACCAGAAGTCTTAACATCCACCTTGAGTCTGGCGCCTTCGACCGCTCGGCCAACCTGACAGACATCAAAGGATTTCCAAAGAATATCTACAAAAGTCAATTCGTAATAACTGTAAACGAAGTCTGGGGAGATGCAGGAGTGTTAACGTGATTACTGAGGTCTGTAATCAACAAAATAACAAGAGGGTCTAAGATATAATCGCTAGCCAATTGGGGTCTGAACCCATGGATTCCAGTTCAGGTCTCGAAACAACCTGCAAACATCCTGTATACAGATATTTAATTTATCCATAACGAATACTTTACTCGTTATGCCATAATGCAATGTAGTCATAGCATTTTTGTCTTCGTAATTGACACAAGCTCTCAGCAATCCCTTGATCGCGCTGGATTTTCGAATTTCTTCTGTTAGCCGAAATATATTACTGATATATACGAACAATTAGATATTAAATAATAACATGTTGCAAACTAACTATGCGGCATCAAGAAATGCGCAATTTCACAAATTGAAAGTGGTGGGATTCTAATCCACGCCATCGAAATGTCTGTTACATGAAAGCAGAGGTTTAGACAACTCGGCCTCACAAACCTTTTGCCCTTTGAATCACTTCTTGTCAATGGCATAAAAGGAAGGTTATTCTTGTTCCTATTGAAATGTTCTTTTCATTAAAAAATTACCTAGTGCAGCTTACTTTGGAGCTTGGGACTCAGCATACATCTTCAAAGAATGGCAGCGGTGGGATTCGAACCCACGCCATCGAAATGACTGGTGCCTAAAACTAGCGCCGTAGACCACTCGGCTACGCTACCACTAACTATAGGTTATTCATTATCTAGCCAAACCTTCAGGGCAATGTTTATACTATTTTCAATGGTACTGTATGTTTTAGGGAAACTCCAGTTGAATAACAGTCACATTTCACCTCATACGGAACAAAAAGGTTCCGTAGAGATCCCACATTCAAACATTGCAACATTAACGAAAAATGTAGCATTCACCCATATCTCCTGCTTGGAAGCCAGCAATGCTAATCATTACACCATCAACGAATGACAGCAAACGGTTTCGATCTACAGTGTATTCGCAAAACAAAACGAACAAGACAAAACGAACTGACATTGTCAGGTGTGGGATTCGAACCCACGCCCACCATGGTGGACAAGAAGTCTTAACATCCACCTTAACTCTGGCGCCTTCGACCGCTCGGCCAACCTGACAGACATGAAAGGATTTCCAAAGAATATCTACAAAAGTCAATTCGTAATGACTGTAAACGGAGTCTGGGGAGATGCACGACTGTTAACGTGATTACTGAGGTCCGTAATCAACAAAATAACAAGTGGGTCTAAGATGTAATCGCAAGCCAATTGGTGTGTGAACCGAAGGATACCAGTTCAGTTCTCTGAAAAACCTGCAAATCATCCTGTATACAGATCTTCATTTATCCATAACGAATATTTTACTCGTTTTGCCATAATGCAATGTAGTCATAGCATTTTTGCCTTCGTACTTGACACAAGATCTCAGCAATCCCTGGATCGCGCTGAATTTTCGAATTTCTTCTGTTGGCCGAAGTATAATACTGATATATACAAACAATGAGATATTAAATTATAACATGTTGCACACTAACTATGCGGCATCAAGAAATGCGCAATTTCACAAATTGAAGTGGTGAGATTCTAATCCACGCCATCGAAATGACTGTTACATGAAAGCAGAGGTTTAGACAACTCGGCTTCACAAACTTTTGCCCTTTGAATCACTTCTTGTCTATGGCATAAAAGGCAGGTTATTCTTGTTCCTATTGAAATGTTCTTTTCATTAAAAAATTACGGCGTTATCATCTAGTGCAGCTTACTTTGGAGCTTAGAACTCAAAATACATCTTTAAAGAATGGCAGCGGTGGGATTCGAACCCACGCCATCGAAATGACTGGCGCCTAAAACCAGCGCCTTAGACCACTCGGCCACGCTACTACTACCTTTAAGTTACTCATTATCTAGCCAAACTTTCCCGGCCATGTTTATACTTATTTTCAATGGCACCGTATGTTTTAGGGAAACGCCGGTTGAATAACAGTCACATTTCACCTCACACGAAACAAAAAGGTTCAGTAGAGATTCCACATTCAAGCATCGCAACATTAACGAAAAATGTAGCGTTGACCCATATCTACAAAAGTCAATTCGTAATGACTGTAAACGAAATCTGGGGAGATGCATGACTGTTAACGTGATTACTGAGGTCTGTAAAAAACAAAATAACAAGTGGGTCTAGGATGTAATCGCAAGCCGATTGGTGTGTGAACCGAAGGATCCCAGTTCAGTTCTCGGAACAACCTACAAATCATCCTGTATACAGATTTTCATTAATCCATAACGAATATTTTACTCGTTTTGCCATAATGCAATGTAGTCATAGCATTTTTGTCTTCGTACTACACACAAGATCTCAGCAATCCCTGGATCGCGCTGGAATTTCGAATTTCTTCTGTTGGCCGAAATATAATACTGATATATACAAACAATGAGATATTAAATAATAACATGTTGCACACTAACTATGCGGCATCAAGAAATGCGCAATTTCACAAATTGGAAGTCGTGAGATTCAAATCCACGCCATCGAAATGACTGTTACATGAAAGCAGAGGTTTAGACAACTCGGCCTCACAAACTTTTGCCCTTTCAATCACTTCTTGTCTATGGCATAAAATGCAGGTTATTCTTGTTCCTATTGAAATGTTCTTTTCATTAAAAAATTACGGCGTTATCATCTAGTGCAGCTTACTTTGGAGCTTAGAACTCAAAATACATCTTTAAAGAATGGCAGCGGTGAGATTCGAACCCACGCCATCGAAATGACTGGTGCCTAAAACCAGCGCCTTAGACCACTCGGCCACGCTACCATTACCTATAGGTTATCATTATCTAGCCAAAATTTCCCGGCAATGTTTATACTATTTTCAAAGGCACTATATGTTTTAGGGAAACTCCAGTTGAATAACAGTCACATTTCACCTCATACGAAACAGAAAGGTTCCGTAGAGATTCCACATTCAAGCATTGCAACATTAACGAAAAATGTAACGTTGACCCATATCTTCTGCTTGGAAGCGAGCAATGCTAATCATTACACCATCAACGCATGACAGCAAACGGTTTCTATTCGCAAAACAAAACGAACAAGACAAAATGAACATGGGAAAATAGACATTGCCAGGTGTGGGATTCGAACCCACGCCCACCATGGTGGACCAAAAGTCTTAACATCCACCTTAAGTCTGGCGCGTGCGACCGCTCGGCCAACCTGACAGACTTCAAAGGATTTCCAAAGAATATCTACAAAAATCAATTCGTAATGACTGTAAACGAAGTCTGGGGAGATGCACGACTGTTAACGTGATTACTGAGGTCTGTAATCAACAAAATAACAAGTGGGTCTAAGATGTAATCGCAAGCCAATTGGTGTGTGAACCGAAGGATTCGATTCCAGTTCAGTTCTCGGAACAACCTGCAAATTATCCTGTATACAGATTTTCATTTATCCATAACGAATATTTTACTCGTTTTGCCATAATGCAATGTAGTCATAGCATTTTTGTCTTCGTACTACACACAAGATCTCAGCAATCCCTGGATCGCGCTGGATTTTCGAATTTCTTCTGTTGGCCGAAATATAATACTGATATATACAAACAATGAGATATTAAATAATAACATGTTGCACACTAACTATGCGGCATCAAGAAATGCGCAATTTCACAAATTGGAAGTGGTGAGATTCTAATCCACGCCATCGAAATGACTGTTACATGAAAGCAGAGGTTTACACAACTCGGCCTCACAAACTTTTGCCCTTTGAATCACTTCTTGTCTATGGCATAAAAGGCAGGTTATTCTTGTTCCTATTGAAATGTTCTTTTCATTAAAAAATTACGGCGTTATCATCTAGTGCAGCTTACTTTGGAGCTTAGAACTCAAAATACATCTTTAAAGAATGGCAGCGGTGGGATTCGAACCCACGCCATCGAAATGACTGGTGCCTAAAACCAGCGCCTTAGACCACTCGGCCACGCTACCATTACCTATAGGTTATCATTATCTAGCCAAAATTTCCCGGCAATGTTTATACTATTTTCAAAGGCACTATATGTTTTAGGGAAACTCCAGTTGAATAACAGTCACATTTCACCTCATACGAAACAGAAAGGTTCCGTAGAGATTCCACATTCAAGCATTGCAACATTAACGAAAAATGTAGCGTTGACCCATATCTTCTGCATGGAAGCCAGCAATGCTAATCATTACACCATCAACGCATGACAGCAAACGGTTTCAATTCGCAAAACAAAACGAACAAGACGGAACGAACATGGGAAAATAGACATTGTCAGGTGTGGGATTCGAACCCACGCCCACCATAGTGGACCAGAAGTCTTAACATCCACCTTAAGTCTGGCGCCTTCGACCGCTCGGCCAACCTGACAGGCATCAAACGATTTCCAAAGAATATCTACAAAAGTCAATTCGTAATGACTGTAAACGAAGTCTGGGGAGATGCATGACTGTTAACGTGATTACTGAGGTCTGTAATCAAGAAAATAACAAGTGGGTCTAAGATGTAATCGCTAGCCAATTCGGGGCTGAACTCAAGGTTCCCAGTTCAGTTCTCGAAACAACCTGCAAATTATCCTGTATATAGATATTTCATTTACCTCTAACGAATATTTTACTCGTTTTGCCATAATGCAATGTTGTCATAGTATTTTTGTCTTCGTACTCGACACAAGATCTCAGCAATCCGTGGATCGCGGTGGATTTTCGAATTTCTTCTGTTGGGCGAAATATATTACTGATATATACAAGCAATGAGATATTAAATAATAATGTGTTGCACACTAACTATGCGGTATCAAGAAATGCGCAATTTCACAAATTGGAAGTGGCGAAATTCTAATCCACGCCATCGAAATGACTGTTACATGAAAGCAGAGGTTTAGACAATTCGGCCTCACAAACTTTAGCCCTTTGAATCACTTTTTGTCTATAGCATAAAAGGCAGGTTATTCTTGTTCTTATTGAAATGTTCTTTCCATTAAAAAATTACCGCGTTATCATCTAGTGCAGCTTACTTTGGAGCTTGGAACTCAATATACACGTTTAAATAATAGCAGCGGTGGGATTCGAACCCACGCCATCGAAATGACTGGTGCCTAAAACCAGCGCCTTAGACCACTCGGCCACGCTATCACTACCTATAGGTTATTCATTATCTAGCCAAACTTTCCCGGCCATGTTTATACTTATTTTCAATGGCACAGTATGTTTTAGGGAAACTTCAGTTGAATAACAGTCACATTTCACCTCATACGAAACAAAAAGGTTCCGTAGAGATTCCATATTCAAGCATCGCAACATTAACGAAAAATGTGGCGTTGACCAATATCTTCTGCCTGGAAGCGAGCAATGCTAATCATTATACCATCAACGCTTGACAGGAAACGGTTTCTATTCGCAAAGCAAAACGAACAAGACGAAACGAACATTGGAAAACAGACATTGTCAGGTGTGGCATTCGCACCCACGCCCACCATGGTGGACCAGAAGCCTTAACATCCACCTTAAGTCTGGCGCCTTCCACCGCTCGGCCAACCTGACTGATATCCAAATATTGCGCAAGAATATCTACAAAAGTCAATTCGTAATGACTGTAAACGAAGTCTGGGGAGATGCATGACTATTAACATGATTACTGAAGTCTGTAAACAACAAAATAACAAGTGGGTCTAAGATTTAATCGCTATCCAATTGGACTGTGAAACCAAGGTTCCCAGTACAGTTCTCGGCACAACCTGCAAATCATCCTGTATACAGATATTTCATGTATCCATAACGAATATTTTACTCGTTATGCCATAATGCAATGTAGTCATAGCATTTTTTTCTTCGTACTTTACACAACATCTCAGAAATCCCTGGATCGCCCTGGATTTTCGAATTTCTTCTGTTGACGGAAATATATTACTGATATATACGAACAATGAGATGTTAAATAATAACATGTTGCAAACTAACTATACGGCATCAAGAAATGCGCAATTTCACAAATTGAAAGTGGTGAGATTCTAATCCACGGCATCGAAATGACTGTTACATGAAAGCAGAGGTTTAGACAACTCGGCCTCACAAACTTTTGCCCTTTGAATCACTTCTTGTCTATAGCATAAAAGGCAGGTTATTCTTGTCCTTATTGAAATGTTCATTCCATTATCAAATTACGGGGTTATCTAGTGCAGCTTACTTTGGAACTTAGAACTCAATATACATCTTCAAAGAAAGGCGACGGTGGGATTCGAACCCACGCCATCGAAATGACTGGTGCCGAAAACCAGCGCCTTAGACCACTCGGCCACGCTACCATTACCCATACGTGATTCATTTTCTAGCCAAACTTTCCTGGCAATGTTTATACTATTTTCAATGGCACTGTATGTCTTAGGGAAACTCCAGTTGAATGACAGTCACATTTCGCCCAATACGAAACAAAAACGTTCCGTAGAGATTCCACATTCAAGCATTGCAACAGTAACGAAAAATGTAGCGCTGACACATATCTTCTGCTTCGAAGCCAGCAATGCTAATCATTACACCATCAACGATTAGTATACACCCAACCATTGTCCATTACAAATCCTACATTCTGATTGGCTACTCAACCGTTGACCATTCGTGATGGACAACGTTTTGGAAAAATGAAAACAAACCTGAAAAAATATGGCAGTAAACTCTCGTTTTGCAGACGTTTCGGAGGAATTTTTGGAGAGTTTGATAGAAAATTCTACCCCTGAGAAAACTAAAAAGGCCACAAAATATGGCATGAAGATTTTTAATGGCAAGGAACGAAATAGAAACCGTATTTTATTAATAAATCTGCTTTTACTTGCCGCTCACGAGTGGTTAAATAACACAACTGAATTAAATTATTTTAAAAATTACACGGTGTAAGGATTATTTTCTCGAAATTAATATATCTATACAAGGTGTATACTAAAACAATTAGACAACTCGTCCTCGTTGTCTATGAGCGAATAGTCGACTCAGGCTTCGCCTTCGTTGACTATTCGCTCATAGACAACTCGGACTCGTTGTCTAATTGTTAAATGGCAGAAACGATTTCTATTCGCAAAACAAAACGAATCGAACAAGACAAAACGAACATGGGAAAATATACATTGTCAGGTGTGGGATTCGAACCCACGCCCACCATGGTGGACCAGAAGTCTTAACATCCACCTTAAGTCTGGCGCCTTCGACCGCTCGGCCAACCTGACAGACATCAAAGGATTTCCAAAGAATATCTAGAAAAGTCAATTCGTAATGACTGTAAACGAAGTCTGGGGAGATGCACGACTGTTAACGTGATTACTGAGGTCTGTAATCAGCAAAATAACAAGTGGGTCTAAGATGAAATCGCTAGCCAATTGGTGTGTGAAACAAAGGTTCCCAGTTCAGTTCTCGGAACAACCTGCAAATCATCCTGTATACAGATATTTCATTTATCCATAACGAATATTTTACTCGTTTTGTCATAATGCAATGTAGTCATAGTATTTTTGTCTTCGTACTTGACACAAGATCTCAGCATTCCATGGATCGCGCTGGATTTTCGAATTTCTTCTGTTGGCCGAAATATATTACTGATATATACAAACAATGAGATATTAAATAATAACATGTTGCAAACTAACTATACGGCATCGAGAAATGCGCAATTTCACAAATTGGAAGTGGTGAGATTCTACTCCACGCCATCGAAATGACTGTTACATGAAAGCAGAGGTTTAGACAACTCGCCCTCACAAACTTTTGCCCTTTGAATCACTTCTTGTCTATGGCATAAAAGGCAGGTTATTCTTGTTCCTATTGAAATGTTCTTTTCATTAAAAAATTACGGGGTTATCATCTAGTGCAGCTTACTTTGGAGCTTAGAACTCAATATACATCTTTAAAGAATGGCAGCGGTGGGATTCGAACCCACGCCATCGAAATGACTGGTGCCTAAAACCAGCGCCTTAGACCACTCGGCCACGCTACCATTACCTATTGGCTATTCATTATCTAGCCAAATTTTCCCGGCAATGTGTGTACTATTTTCAATGGCAGTATGGCACTATATGTTTTAGGGAAACTCCAGTTGAATAACAGTCACATTTCGCCTCATAAGAAACAAAAAGGTTCCGTAGAGATTCCACATTCAAGCATTGCAACATTAACGAAAAATGTAGCGTTGACCCATATCTTCTGCTTGGAAGCCAGCAATGCTAATCATTACACCATCAACGCATGACAGCAAACGGTTTCTATTCGCAAAACAAAACGAACAAGACAAAACGAACATGGGAAAATATACATTGTCAGGTGTGGGATTCGAACCCACGCCCACCATGGTGGACCGGAAGTCTTAACATCCACCTTAAGTCTGGCGCCTTCGACCGCTCGGCCAACCTGACAGACAACAAAGGATTTCTAAAGAATATCTAGAAAAGTCAATTCGTAATGAACGTAAGCGAAGTCTGGGGAGATGCACGACTGTTAACGTGATTACTGAGGTCTATATTCAACAAAACAACAAGTGGGTCTACGATGTAATCGCTAGCCAATTCGACTGTGAAGCCAAGGGATGCCGAAAAAAACATCTCGTAATTTACCTCATCACAACCCGCAGTACCCGCATCTATATATATACATGAACTTGTGGTTAACGCTCGGCAACTGGGCTCTGTAGCTCAATGGTCAGAGCGCTGCACCGGAATCGCAGGACCGCAGATTCAATTCCTGTCGGAGGACTTAGAATTGCATTTTTCGCAGCCGTTTCCGTTCAGCTCTAACAAACATATTGCATATAATATTTCACTCGAAATATCCATCCACCTAAACCTTCTACATCTATTTCAATCGAGTGAGATGCAGAAAAAAACATTTTGTAATTTACCTTATCACAACCCGCAGTACCCGCATCTATATATATACATGAACTTATTATTAACGCTTCTCAACTGGACTCTGTAGCTCAGTGGTCAGAGCGCTGCTCCGGAATCGCAGGGCGGTAGATTCAATTCCTGTCGGAGGACTGATGGAGTTGCATTTCTCGCAGCTGTTCCCGTTCAGGTCTAACATATTGTATATAATATTTCACACGAAATATCCATCTACCTAAACCTTCCACATCAATTTCAATTTCAATCGAGTGAGATGCAGAAAAAAATCATGTAATTTACCTTATCACAACCCGCAGTACCCGCATCTATATATATACATGAACTTGTGGTTAACGCTCGGCAACTGCACTCTGTAGCTCGGTGGTCAGAGCGCTGCACCGAAATCGCAAGTGCGCAGATTCAATTCCTGTCGGAGAACTTAGAGTTGCATTTTTCGCAGCCGTTCTCGTTCAGGTCTAAAATATTGTATACAATATTTCACTCGAAATATCCATTCACCTAAACATTCTACATCAATTTCAAAATCCCATTTCAGTTCTCGGTACAACCTGGAAATCTTCCTGTATACAGATATTTCATGTATCCATAACGAATATTTTACTCGTTATGCTATAATGCATTGTAGTCATAGCATTTTTGTCTTCGTACTTGACACAAGATCTCAGAAATCCCTGGATCGCCCTGGATTTTCGAATTTCTTCTGTTGACCGAAATATATTACTGATATATACGAACAATGAGATATTAAATAATAACATGTTGCAAACTAACTATACGGCATGAAGAAATGCGCAATTTCACAAATTGAAAGTGGCGAGATTCTAATCCTCGCCATCGAAATGACTGTTACATGAAAGCAGAAGTTTAGACAACTCGGCCTCACCAGCTTTTGCCCTTTGAATCACTTCTTGTCTTATTTTGGAGCTTAGAACTCAATATACATCTTTAAAGAATGGTAGCGGTGGGATTCGAACCCACGTCATCGAAATGACTGGTGCCTAAAACCAGCGCCTTAGACCACTCGGCCACGCTACCATTACCTGTAGTCATTCATTATCTAGCCAAACTTTCCCGGCAATGTTTATACTATTTTCAATGGCTCTGTATGTTTTATGTAGCGTTGACCCATATCTTCTGCTTGGAAGCGAGCAATGCTAATTGTTACACCATCAACGCATGACAGCAAACGTTTTCTATTTGCAAAGCAAAACGAACAAGACGAAACGAACATGGGAAAACAGACATTGTCAGGTGTGGCATTCGAACCCACGCCCACCATGGTGTTCCAGAAGTCTTAACATCCACCTTAAATCTGGCGCCTTCCACCGCTCGGCCAACCTGACAGATATCCAAGGATTGCCAAAGAATATCTGCAAAAGTCAATTCGTAATGACTGTAAACGAAATCTGGGGAGATGTATACGTATGACTATTAACATGATTACTGAGGTCTGTAATCAACAAAATAACAAGTGGGTCTCAGATGTAGTCGCTGCGAATTTTTTTTCCGTAAGCAATCGAAAGCATCCCAAGCAA
The DNA here is from genome assembly GCA_016169945.1 of Trachythela sp. YZ-2020. Classification (NCBI taxonomy): domain Eukaryota; kingdom Metazoa; phylum Cnidaria; class Anthozoa; order Malacalcyonacea; family Clavulariidae; genus Trachythela; species Trachythela sp. YZ-2020. The sequence continues at coordinate 2,524,765 of JADLSH010000155.1, forward strand.
ACGAAAGCATCCCGCCTGCATAATTAATACGTCATTGTTACGACCCGCAAACAGGCTGGTAGGAATTAATAGTAAGTTAATATAAATAGTATTTTTTGCCGTTCTTTTCAGCGAGCTTGCCTGTGGCGTAGCGGGTTATGGCGTGCGTTAGCTGGGGCTATACTATATTGAGGTTCAAGGCCGTGCCCAATACTTTTTCTTAAATTTTTTTGTTAAGTTTTTTCTCTCGATAATTTTGACTTTCTAAGACTGGTTAGGGTTAGGAAAGGGGTTAATATTGGGGTTGGGGTTTGCTTATATTTATAAGAACTTTAAATTTGTAGTACAAATCAGCCGGATCGAAAGCCTGTTCGCGGGTCGTAACAATGACGTATTAATTATGCAGGCGGGATGCTTTCGTTTGCTTGGGATGCTTTCGATTGCTTACGGAAAAAAAATTCGCGTAGTCGCTAGCCAATTGGACTGTGAAACCAAGGTTCTCAGTTCAGTTCTCGGCACAACCTGCAAATCATCGTGTATACAGATATTTCATGTATCCATAACGAATATTTTACTCGTTTTGCCATAATGCAATTTAGTCATAGCATTTTTGTCTTCGTACTTGACACAAGATCTCAGAAATCCCTGGATCGCCCTGGATTTTCGAATTTCTTCTGTTGGCCGAAATATATTACTGATATATACGAACAATGAGATATTAAATAATAACATGTTGCTAACTAACTATACGGCATCAAGAAATGCGAAATTTCAAAAAATTGAAAGTGGTGAGATTCTAATCACGCCATTGAAATGACTGTTACATGAAAGCAGGGGTTTAGACAACTCGGCCTCACAAACTTTTGCCCTTTGAATGACTTCTTGTCTATAGCATAAAAGGCAGGTTATTCTTGTCCTTATTGAAATGTTCATTCCATTTTCGAATTGCGGGATTATCTAGTGCAGCTTACTTTGGAACTTAGAGCTCAATATACAACTTCAAAGAATGGCAACGGTGGAATTCGAACCCACGCCATCGAAATGACTGGTGCCTAAAACCAGCGCCTTCGACCACTCGGCCACGCGACCTTTACCTTTACGTTATTCATTATCTAGTCAAACTTTCCCGGTAATGTTTATACTATTTTCAATGGCACTGTATGTTTTAGGGAAGCTTCAGTTGAATAACAGTCGCATTTCACCTCATACGAAACAAAAAGATTCCGTAGAGATTCCACATTCAAGCATTGAAACATTAACGAAAAATGTAGCGTTGACCCATAACTTCTGGTTAGAAGCCAGCAATGCTATACATTACACCATCAACGAGTGACAGCAAACGTTTTCTATTCGCAAAACGAAACGAACAAGACAAAACGAACATGGGAAAATAGACATTGTCAGGTGTGGGATTCGAACCCACGCCCACCATGGTGGATCAGAAGTCTTAACATCCACCTTAAGTCTGGCGCCTTCGACCGCTCGGCCAACCTGACAGACATCAAAGGATTTCCAAAGAATATCTACAAAAGTCAATTCGTAATGACTCTAAACGAAGTCTGGGGAGATGCACGACTGTTAACGTGATTACTGAGGTCTGTAATCAACACAATAACAAGAGGGTCTAAGGTGTAATCGCAAGACAATTGGTGTGTGAACCCAAGGATCCCAGTTCAGTTCTCGGAACAACCTGCAAATCATCCTGTATACAGATATTTCATTTATCCATTACGAATATTTTACTCGTTTTGCCATAATGCAATGTAGTCATAGCATTTTTGTCTTCGTACTTGACACAAGATCTCAGCAATCCCTGGATCGCGCTGGATTTTCGAATTTCTTCTTTTGGCCGAAATATATTACTGATCATATATACAAACAATGAGATATTAAATAACATGTTGCACACTAACTATGCGGCATCAAGAAATGCGCAATTTCACAAATTGGAAGTGGTGAGATTCTAATCCACGCCATCGAAATGTCTGTTACGTGAAAGCAGAGGTTTAGACAACTCGGCCTCACAAACTTTTGCCCTTTGAATCACTTCTTGTCTATGGCATAAAAGGCAGGTTATTCTTGTTCCTATTTAAATGTTCTTTTCATTAAAAAATTACGGCGTTGTCATCTAGTGCAGCTTTCTTTAGATCTTAGAACTCAATATACATCTTTAAAGAATGGCAGCGGTGGGATTCGAACCCACGCCATCGAAATGACTGGTGCCTAAAACCAGCGCCTTAGACCACTCGGCCACGCTACCATTACCTATAGGTTATTCATTATCTAGCCATAATTTCTCGGCAATGTTTATACTATTTTCAATGGCACTGTATGTTTTAGGGAAATTCCAGTTGAATAGCAGTCACATTTCACTTCATACGAAACAGAAATGTTCCGTAGAGATTCCACATTCAAATCGCAACATTAGCGAAAAATGTAGCGTTGACCCATATCTTCTGCTTGGAAGCGAGCAATGCTAATCATTACACCATCAACGCATGACAGCAAACGGTTTCTATTCGCAAAGCAAAACGAACAAGGCGAAACGAACATGGGAAAACAGACATTGTCAGGTGTGGCATTCGCACCGACGCCCACCATGGTGGACCAGAAGTCTTAACATCCACCTTAAGTCTGGCGCCTCCCACCCCTCGGCCAACCTGACAGATATCCAAGGTTTGCCAAAGAATATCTACAAAAGTCAATTCGTAATGACTGTAAACGAAGTCTGGGGAGAGGCAGGATTGTTAACGTGATTACTGAGGTCTGTAATCAACACAATAACAAGAGGGTCTAAGGTGTAATCGCAAGACAATTGGTGTGTGAACCCAAGGATAACAGTTCAGTTCTCGGAACAACCTGCAAATCATCCTGTATACAGATATTTCATTTATCCATTACGAATATTTTACTCGTTTTGCCATAATGCAATGTAGTCATAGCATTTTTGTCTTCGTACTTGACACAAGATCTCAGCAATCCCTGGCTCGCGCTGGATTTTCGAATTTCTTCTTTTGGCCGAAATATATTACTGATCATATATACAAACAATGAGATATTAAATAATAACATGTTGCATACCAACTATGCGGCATCAAGAAATGCGCAATTTCACAAATTGGAAGTGGTGAGATTCTAATCCACGCCATCGAAATGTCTGTTACGTGAAAGCAGAGGTTTAGACAACTCGGCCTCACAAACTTTTGCCCTTTGAATCACGTCTTGTCTATGGCATTAAAGGCAGGTTATTCTTGTTCCAATTGAAATGTTCTTTTCATTAAAAAATTACGGCGTTATCATCTAGTGCAGCTTTCTTTGGAGCTTGGAACTCAATATACATCTTTAAAGAATGGCAGCGGTGGGATTCGAACTCGCGCCACCGAAGTGACTGGTGCCTAAAACCAGCGCCTTAGACCACTCGGCCACGCTACCACTAACTATAGGTTATTCATTATCTAGCCATAATTTCCCGGCAATGTTTATACTATTTTCAATGGCACTGTATGTTTTAGGGAAACTCCAGTTGAATAGCAGTCACATTTCACCTCATACGAAACAGAAATGTTCCGTAGAGATTCCACATTCAAATCGCAACATTAACGAAAAATGTAGCGTTCACCCATATCTTCTGCTTGGAAGCCAGCAATGCTAATCATTACACCATCAACGAATGACAGCAAACGGTTTCGATCTATTCGCAAAACAAAACGAACAAGATAAAACGAACATGGGAAAGTAGACATTCTCAGTTGTGGGATTCGACACATCCACCTTAAGTCTTAACATCCACTTTAAGTCTGGCGCCTTCGACCGCTCGGCCAACCTGACAGACATCAAAGGATTTCCAAAGAATATCTACAAAAGTCAATTCGTAATGACTGTAAACGAAGTCTGGGGAGATGCACGACTGTTAACGTGATTACTGAGGTCTGTAAACAACAAAATAACAAGTGGGTCTAGGATGTAATCGCTAGCCAATTGGGGTCTGAAGCCAAGGATCCCAGTTCAGTTCTCGGAACAACCTGCAAATCATCTTAGCTGTATGCAGATATTTTATTAATCCATAACGAATATTTTACTCGTTTTGCCATAATGCAATGTAGTCATAGTATTCTTGTCTTCGTACTCGACACAAGATCTCAGCAACCGTGGATGGAGCTGGATTTTCGAATTTCTTCTGTTGGCCGAAATATATTACTGATATATACAAACAATGAGATATTAAATAATAACATGCCGCAAACTAACTATACGGCATGAAGAAATGCGCAATTTCACAAATTGGAAGTGGTGAGATTCTAATCCATGCCATCGAAATGACTGTTACATGAAAGCAGAGGTTTAGACAACTCGGCCTCACAAACTTTTGCCCTTTGAATCACTTCTTGTGTGTGGCATAAAAGGCAGGTTATTCTTGTTCCAATTGAAATGTTATTTTCATTAAAAAATTACGGCGTTATCATCTAGTGCAGCTTACTTTGGAGCTTAGAACTCAATATACATCTTCAAAGAATGGCAGCGGTGGGATTCGAACCCACGCCATCGAAGTGACTGGTGCCTAAACCCAGCGCCTTAGACCACTCGGCCACGCTACCATTACATATAGGTTATTCATTATCTAGCAAATGAATATACTATTTTCAATGGCACTGTATGTTTTAGGGAAACTCCAGTTGAATAACAGTCAAATTTCACCTCATACGAAACAGAAAAGTGCCGTAGAGATTCCACATTCAAGCTTCGCAACATTTATGGAAAATGTAGCGTTGACCCATATCTTCTCCTTGGAAGCGAGCAATGCTAATTGTTACACCATCAACGCATGACAGCAAACGGTTTCTATTCGCAAAGCAAACGAACAACACGAAACGAACATGGGAAAACAGACATTGTCAGGTGTGGCATTCGAACCCACACCCACCATGGGGGACCAGAAGTCTTAACATCCACCTTAAGTCTGGCGCCTTCCACCTTTCGGCCAACCTGACAGATATCCAAGGATTGCCGAAGAATATCTACAAAAGTCAATTCGTAATGACTGTAAACGAAATCTGTGGAGATGCATGATTATTAACGTGATTACTGAGGTCTGTAAACAACAAAATAACAAGTGGTTCTAAGATGTAATCGCTAGCCAATTGGACTGTGAAACCAAGGTTCCCAGTTCAGTTCTCGGCACAACCTGCAAATCATCCTGTATACAGATATTTCATGTATCCATAACGAATATTTTACTCGTTATGCCATAATGCAATGTAGTCATAGCATTTTTGTCTTCGTACTTGACACAAGATCTCAGCAATCCCTGGATCGCGCTGGATTTTCGAATTTCTTCTTTTGGCCGAAATATATTACTGATCATATATACAAACAATGAGATATTAAATAATAACATGTTGCAAACTAACTATACGGCATTTAGAAATGCGAAAGTGGTGAGATTCTAATCTACGCCATCGAAATGAATGTTACATGAAAGCAGAGGTTTAGACAACCCGGCCTCACAAAACTTTTGCCCTTTTAATCATTCTTGTCTATAGCATAAAAGGCAGGTTATTCTTGTCCTTATTGAAACGTTCATTCCATTTTTGAATTGCGGGGTTATCTAGTGCAGCTTACTTTGGAACTTAGAGCTCAATATACAACTTCAAAGAATGGCAACGGTGGGATTCGAACCCACGCCATCGAAATCACTGGTGCCTAAAAACCAGCGCCTTAGAACACTCGGCCACGCTACCATTACCTATAGGTTATTCATTATCTAGCCAAAATTTCCCAGCAATGTTTATACTATTTTCAATGGCACTGTATGTTTTAGGGAAACTCCAGTTGTATAACAGTCATATTTCACATCATACGAAACAAAAAGGTTCCGTAGAAATTCCACATTCAAGCATTGCGACATTAACGAAAAATGTGGCGTTGACCCATATCTTCTGCATGGAAGCCAGCAATGCTAATCATTACACCATCGACGAATGACAGCAAACGGTTTCTATTCGCACAACAAAACGAACAAGACAAAACGAACATGGAAAAATAGACATTGTCAGGTGTGGGATTCGAACCCACGCCCACCATGGTGGACCAGAAGTCTTAACATCCACCTTAAGTGTGGCGCCTTCGACCGCTCGGCCAACCTGACAGACATCAAAGGATTTCCAAAGAATATCTACAAAAGTCAATTCGTAATAACTGTAAACGAAGTCTGGGGAGATGCACGAGTGTTAACGTGATTACTGAGGTCTGTAATCAACAAAATAACAAGAGGGTCTAAGATATAATCGCTAGCCAATTGGGGTCTGAACCCATGGATTCCAGTTCAGGTCTCGAAACAACCTGCAAACATCCTGTATACAGATATTTAATTTATCCATAACGAATACTTTACTCGTTATGCCATAATGCAATGTAGTCATAGCATTTTTGTCTTCGTAATTGACACAAGCTCTCAGCAATCCCTTGATCGCGCTGGAGTTTCGAATTTCTTCTGTTAGCCGAAATATATTACTGATATATACGAACAATGAGATATTAAATAATAACATGTTGCAAACTAACTATGCGGCATCAAGAAATGCGCAATTTCACAAATTGAAAGTGGTGGGATTCTAATCCACGCCATCGAAATGTCTGTTACATGAAAGCAGAGGTTTAGACAACTCGGCCTCACAAACCTTTTGCCCTTTGAATCACTTCTTGTCAATGGCATAAAAGGAAGGTTATTCTTGTTCCTATTGAAATGTTCTTTTCATTAAAAAATTACCTAGTGCAGCTTACTTTGGAGCTTGCGACTCAACATACATCTTCAAAGAATGGCAGCGGTGGGATTCGAACCCACGCCATCGAAATGACTGGTGCCTAAAACCAGCGCCGTAGACCACTCGGCCACGCTACCACTAACTATAGGTTATTCATTATCTAGCCAAACCTTCAGGGCAATGTTTATACTATTTTCAATGGCACTGTATGTTTTAGGGAAACTCCAGTTGAATAACAGTCACATTTCACCTCATACGGAACAAAAAGGTTCCGTAGAGATCCCACATTCAAACATTGCAACATTAACGAAAAATGTAGCGTTCACCCATATCTCCTGCTTGGAAGCCAGCAATGCTAATCATTACACCATCAACGAATGACAGCAAAGGGTTTCGATCTATTCGCAAAACAAAACGAACAAGACAAAACGAACTGACATTGTCAGGTGTGGGATTCGAACCCACGCCCACCATGGTGGACCAGAAGTCTTAACATCCACCTTAAGTCTGGCGCCTTCGACCGCTCGGCCAACCTGACAGACATCAAAGGATTTCCAAAGAATATCTACAAAAGTCAATTCGTAATGACTGTAAACGAAGTCTGGGGAGATGCACGACTGTTAACGTGATTACTGAGGTTTGTAATCAACAAAATAACAAGTGGGTCTAAGATGTAATCGCAAGCCAATTGGTGTGTGAACCGAAGGATACTTGTTCAGTTCTCGAAAAAACCTGCAAATCATCCTGTATACAGATCTTCATTTATCCATAACGAATATTTTACTCGTTTTGCCATAATGCAATGTTGTCATAGCATTTTTGTCTTCGTACTCGACACAAGATCTCAGCAATCCCTGGATCGCGCTGGATTTTCGAATTTCTTCTGTTGGCCGAAGTATAATACTGATATATACAAACAATGAGATATTAAATAATAATATGTTGCACACTAACTATGCGGCATCAAGAAATGCGCAATTTCACAAATTGAAGTGGTGAGATTCTAATCCACGCCATCGAAATGACTGTTACGCGAAAGCAGAGGTTTAGACTACTCGGCCTCACAAACTTTTACCCTTTGAATCAGTTCTTCTCTATAGCATAAAAGTCAGGTTATTCTTGTTCTTATTGAAATGTTCTTTCCATTACAAAATTGCGGGGTTATCATCTAGTGCAGCTTACTTTGGAGCTTAGAACTCAATATACATCTTTAAAGAATTCTAATCCAGCGCCTTAGAGCACTCGGCCACGCTACCATTACCTATATGTTATTCATTATCTAGCCAAACTTTCCCGGCAATGTTTATACTATTTTCAATGGCACTGTATGTTTTAGGGAAACTCCAGTTGAATAACAGTCACATTTCACCTCATACGGAACAAAAAGGTTCCGTAGAGATCCCACATTCAAACATTGCAACATTAACGAAAAATGTAGCGTTCACCCATATCTCCTGCTTGGAAGCCAGCAATGCTAATCATTACACCATCAACGAATGACAGCAAACGGTTTCGATCTATTCGCAAAACAAAACGAACAAGACAAAACGAACGTGGGAAAATAGACATTGTCAGGTGTGGGATTCGAACCCACGCCCACCATGGTGGACCAGAAGTCTTAACATCCACCTTAAGTCTGGCGCCTTCGACCGCTCGGCCAACCTGACAGACATCAAAGGATTTCCAAAGAATATCTACAAAAGTCAATTCGTAATGACTGTAAACGAAGTCTGGGGAGATGCACGACTGTTAACGTGATTACTGATGTTTGTAATCAACAAAATAACAAGTGGGTCTAAGATGTAATCGCAAGCCAATTGGTGTGTGAACCGAAGGATACTTGTTCAATTCTCGGAAAAACCTGCAAATCATCCTGTATACAGATCTTCATTGATCCATAACGAATATTTTACTCGTTTTGCCATAATGCAATGTTGTCATAGCATTTTTGTCTTCGTACTCGACACAAGATCTCAGCAATCCCTGGATCGCGCTGGATTTTCGAATTTCTTCTGTTGGCCGAAGTATAATACTGATATATACAAACAATGAGATATTAAATAATAACATGTTGCACACTAACTATGCGGCATCAAGAAATGCGCAATTTCACAAATTGAAGTGGTGAGATTCTAATCCACGCCATCGAAATGACTGTTACGCGAAAGCAGAGGTTTAGACAAACTCGGCCTCACAAACTTTTGCCCTTTGAATCACTTCTTGTCTATAGCATGAAAGCAGGTTATTCTTGTCCTTATTGAAATGTTCAGCCATTATCAAATTATGGGGTTATCTCTAGTGCAGCTTACTTTGGAACTTAGAACTCAATATACATCTTCAAAGAATGGCAACGGTGGGATTCGAAACCACGCCATCGAAATGACTGGTGCCTAAAACCAGCGCCTTAGACCACTCGGCCACGCTACCATTACCTATACGTGATTCATTATCTAGCCAAACTTTCCTGGCAATGTTTATACTATTTTCAATGGCACTGTATGTTTTAGGGAAACTCCAGTTGAATAACAGTCACATTTCACATCATACGAAACAAAAAGGTTCCGTAGAAATTCCACATTCAAGCATTGCGACATTAACGAAAAATGTGGCGTTGACCCATATCTTCTGCATGGAAGCCAGCAATGCTAATCATTACACCATCGACGAATGACAGCAAACGGTTTCTATTCGCACAACAAAACGAACAAGACAAAACGAACATGGAAAAATAGACATTGTCAGTTGTGGGATTCGAACCCACGGCCACCGTGGTGGACCAGAAGTCTTAAAACATCCACCTTAAGTCTGGCGCCTTCGACCGCTGGGACAACCTAACAGACATCAAAGGATTTCCAAAGAATATCTACAAAAGTCAATTCGTAATGACTGTAAACGAAGTCTGGGGAGATGCACGACTGTTAACGTGATTACTGAGGTTTGTAATCAACAAAATAACAAGTGGGTCTAAGATGTAATCGCAAGCCAATTGGTGTGTGAACCGAAGGATACCAGTTCAGTTCTCGGAAAAACCTGAAAATCATCCTGTATACAGATCTTCATTTATCCATAACGAATATTTTACTCGTTTTGCCATAATGCAATGTAGTCATAGCATTTTTGTCTTCGTACTTGACACAAGATCTCAGCAATCCCTGCATCGCGCTGGATTTTCGAATTTCTTCTGTTGGCCGAAGTATAATACTGATATATACAAACAATGAGATATTAAATAATAACATGTTGCACAGTAACTATGCGGCATCAAGAAATGCGCAATTTCACAAATTGAAGTGGTGAGATTGAGAGATTCTAATCCACGCCATCGAAATGACTGTTACATGAAAGCAGAGGTTTAGACAACTCGGCCTCACAAACTTTTGCCCTTTGAATCACTTCTTGTCTATGGCATAAAAGGCAGGTTATTCTTGTTCCTATTTAAATGTTATTTTCATTAAAAAATTAAGGCGTTATCATCTAGTGCAGCTTTCTTTGGATCTTAGAACTCAAAATACATCTTTAAAGAATGGCAGCGGTGGGATTCGAACCCACGCCATCGAAATGACTGGTGCCTAAAACCAGCGCCTTAGACCACTCGGCCACGCTACCATTAGCTATAGGTTTTTCATTATCTAGCCAAACTTTCCCGGCAATGTTTATACTATTTTCAATGGCACTGTATGTTTTAGGGAAACTCCAGTTGAATAGCAGTCACATTTCACCTCATACGAAACAGAAATGTTCCGTAGAGATTCCACATTCAAATCGCAACATTAACGAAAAATGTAGCGTTGACCCATATCTTCTGCTTGGAAGCGAGCAATGCTAATCATTACACCATCAACGCATGACAGCAAACGGTTTCTATTCGCAAAGCAAAACGAACAAGGCGAAACGAACATGGGAAAACAGACAATGTCAGGTGTGGCATTCGAACCGACGCCCACCATGGTGGACCAGAAGTCTTAACATCCACCTTAAGTCTGGCGCCTCCCACCCCTCGACCAACCTGACAGATATCCAAGGTTTGCCAAAGAATATCTACAAAAGTCAATTCGTATTGACTGTAAGCGAAGTCTGGGGAGATGCACGACTGTTAACGTGATTACTGAGGTCTGTAATCAACACAATAACAAGAGGGTCTAAGGTGTAATCGCAAGACAATTGGTGTGTGAACCCAAGGATCCCAGTTCAGTTTTCGGAACAACCTGCAAATCATCCTGTATTCAGATATTTCATTTATCCATTACGAATATTTTACTCGTTTTGCCATAATGCAATGTAGTCATAGCATTTTTGTCTTCGTACTTGACACAAGATCTCAGCAATCCCTGGATCGCGCTGGATTTTCGAATTTCTTCTTTTGGCCGAAATATATTACTGATCATATATACAAACAATGAGATATTAAATAATAACATGTTGCACACTAACTATGCGGCATCAAGAAATGCGCAATTTCACAAATTGGAAGTGGTGAGATTCTAATCCACGCCATCGAAATGTCTGTTACGTGAAAGCAGAGGTTTAGACAACTCGGCCTCACAAACTTTTGCCCTTTTAATCACTTCTTGTCTATGGCATAAAAGGCAGGTTATTCTTGTTCCAATTGAAATGTTCTTTTCATTAAAAAATTACGGCGTTATCATCTAGTGCAGCTTTCTTTGGAGCTTGGAACTCAATATACATCTTTAAAGAATGGCAGCGGTGGGATTCGAACCCACGCCATCGAAATGACTGGTGCCTAAAACCAGCACCTTAGACCACTCGGCCACGCTACCACTAACTATAGGTTAATCATTATCTAGCCATAATTTCCCGGCAATGTTTATACTATTTTCAATGGCACTGTATGTTTTAGGGAAACTCCAGTTGAATAGCAGTCACATTTCACCTCATACGAAACAGAAATGTTCCGTAGATATTCCACATTCAAATCGCAACATTAACGAAAAATGTAGCGTTCACGCATATCTTCTGCTTGGAAGCCAGCAATGCTAATCATTACACCATCAACGAATGACAGGAAACGGTTTCGATCTATTCGCAAAAAAAAACGAACAAGATAAAACGAACATGGGAAAATAGACATTGTCAGGTGTGGGATTCGACACATCCACCTTAAGTCTTAACATCCACCTTAAGTCTGGCGCCTTCGACCGCTCGGCCAACCTGACAGACATCAAAGGATTTCCAAAGAATATCTACAAAAGTCAATTCGTAATGACTGTAAACGAAGTCTGGGGAGATGCACGACTGTTAACGTGATTACTGAGGTCTGTAAACAACAAAATAACAAGTGGGTCTAGGATGTAATCGCTAGCCAATTGGGGTCTGAAGCCAAGGATCCCAGTTCAGTTCTCGGAACAACCTGGAAATCATCTTAGCTGTATACAGATATTTCATTAATCCATAACGAATATTTTACTCGTTTTGCCATAATGCAATGTAGTCATAGTATTCTTGTCTTCGTACTCGACACAAGATCTCAGCAACCGTGGATGGAGCTGGATTTTCGAATTTCTTCTGTTGGCCGAAATATATTACTGATATATACAAACAATGAGATATTAAATAATAACATGCTGCAAACTAACTATACGGCATGAAGAAATGCGCAATTTCACAAATTGGAAGTGGTGAGATTCTAATCCATGCCATCGAAATGACTGTTACATGAAAGCAGAGGTTTAGACAACTCGGCCTCACAAACTTTTGCCCTTTGAATCACTTCTTGTGTGTGGCAAAAGGCAGGTTATTCTTGTTCCAATTGAAATGTTATTTTCATTAAAAAATTACGGCGTTATCATCTAGTGCAGCTTACTTTGGAGCTTAGAACTCAATATACATCTTCAAAGAATGGCAGCGGTGGGATTCGAACTCGCGCCACCGAAGTGACTGGTGCCTAAAACCAGCGCCTTAGACCACTCGGCCACGCTACCATTACATATAGGTTATTCATTATCTAGCAAATGAATATACTATTTTCAATGGCACTGTATGTTTTAGGGAAACTCCAGTTGAATAACAGTCAAATTTCAGCTCATACGAAACAGAAAAGTGCCGTAGAGATTCCACATTCAAGCTTCGCAACATTTATGGAAAATGTAGCGTTGACCCATATCTTCTCCTTGGAAGCGAGCAAAGCTAATTGTTACACCATCAACGCATGACAGCAAACGGTTTCTATTCGCAAAGCAAACGAACAACACGAAACGAACATGGGAAAACAGACATTGTCAGGTGTGGCATTCGAACCCACACCCACCATGGGGGACCAGAAGTCTTAACATCCACCTTAAATCTGGCGCCTTCCACCGCCCGGCCAACCTGACAGATATCCAAGGATTGCCGAAGAATATCTACAAAAGTCAATTCGTAATGACTGTAAACGAAATCTGTGGAGATGCATGATTATTAACGTGATTACTGAGGTCTGTAAACAACAAAATAACAAGTGGGTCTAAGATGTAATCGCTAGCCAATTGGACTGTGAAACCAAGGTTCCCAGTTCAGTTCTCGGCACAACTTGCAAATCATCCTGTATACAGATATTTCATGTATCCATAACGAATATTTTACTCGTTATGCCATAATGCAATGTAGTCATAGCATTTTTGTCTTCGTACTTGACACAGCATCTCAGAAATCCCCGGATCGCCCTGGATTTTCGAATTTCCTCTGTTGACCGAAATATATTACTGATATATACGAACAATGAGATATTAAATAATAACATGTTGCAAACTAACTATACGGCATTTAGAAATGCGCAATTTCACAAAAATTGAAAGTGGTGAGATTCTAATCTACGCCATCGAAATGAATGTTACATGAAAGCAGAGGTTTAGACAACCCGGCCTCACAAAACTTTTGCCCTTTTAATCATTCTTGTCTATAGCATAAAAGGCAGGTTATTCTTGTCCTTATTGAAACGTTCATTCCATTTTTGAATTGCATTGTTATCTAGTGCAGCTTACTTTGGAACTTAGAGCTCAATATACAACTTCAAAGAATGGCAACGGTGGGATTCGAACCCACGCCATCGAAATCACTGGTGCCTAAAAACCAGCGCCTTAGAACACTCGGCCACGCTACCATTACCTATAGGTTATTCATTATCTAGCCAAAATTTCCCAGCAATGTTTATACTATTTTCAATGGCACTGTATGTTTTAGGGAAACTCCAGTTGAATAACAGTCACATTTCACATCATACGAAACAAAAAGGTTCCGTAGAAATTCCACATTCAAGCATTGCGACATTAACGAAAAATGTGGCGTTGACCCATATCTTCTGCATGGAAGCCAGCAATGCTAATCATTACACCATCGACGAATGACAGCAAACGGTTTCTACTCGCACAACAAAACGAACAAGACAAAACGAACATGGAAAAATAGACATTGTCAGGTGTGGGATTCGAACCCACGCCCACCATGGTGGACCAGAAGTCTTAACATCCACCTTGAGTCTGGCGCCTTCGACCGCTCGGCCAACCTGACAGACTTCGAAGGATTTCCAAAGAATATCTACAAAAGTCAATTCGTAATAACTGTAAACGAAGTCTGGGGAGATGCACGAGTGTTAACGTGATTACTGAGGTCTGTAATCAACAAAATAACAAGAGGGTCTAAGATATAATCGCTAGCCAATTGGGGTCTGAACCCATGGATTCACGCCATCGAAATGACTGGTGCCTAAAACCAGCGCCTTAGACCACTCGGCCACGCTACCACTAACTATAGGTTATTCATTATCTAGCCATAATTTCCCGGCAATGTTTATACTATTTTCAATGGCACTGTATGTTTTAGGGAAACTCCAGTTGAATAGCAGTCACATTTCACCTCATACGAAACAGAAATGTTCCGTAGATATTCCACATTCAAATCGCAACATTAACGAAAAAGGTAGCGTTCACCCATATCTTCTGCTTGGAAGCCAGCAATGCTAATCATTACACCATCAACGAATGACAGCAAACGGTTTCGATCTATTCGCAAAACAAAACGAACAAGATAAAACGAACATGGGAAAATAGACATTGTCAGGTGTGGGATTCGACACATCCACCTTAAGTCTTAACATCCACCTTAAGTCTGGCGCCTTCGACCGCTCGGCCAACCTGACAGACATCAAAGGATTTCCAAAGAATATCTACAAAAGTCAATTCGTAATGACTGTAAACGAAATCTGGGGAGATGCACGACTGTTAACGTGATTACTGAGGTCTGTAAACAACAAAATAACAAGTGGGTCTAGGATGTAATCGCTAGCCAATTGGGGTCTGAAGCCAAGGATCCCAGTTCAGTTCTCGGAACAACCTGGAAATCATCTTAGCTGGATACAGATATTTCATTAATCCATAACGAATATTTTACTCGTTTTGCCATAATGCAATGTAGTCATAGTATTCTTGTCTTCGTACTCGACACAAGATCTCAGCAACCGTGGATGGAGCTGGATTTTCGAATTTCTTCTGTTGGCCGAAATATATTACTGATATATACAAACAATGAGTTATTAAATAATAACATGCTGCAAACTAACTATACGGCATGAAGAAATGCGCAATTTCACAAATTGGAAGTGGTGAGATTCTAATCCATGCCATCGAAATGACTGTTACATGAAAGCAGAGGTTTAGACAACTCGGCCTCACAAACTTTTGCCCTTTGAATCACTTCTGGTGTGTGGCATAAAAGGCAGGTTATTCTTGTTCCAATTGAAATGTAATTTTCATTAAAAAATTACGGCGTTATCATCTAGTGCAGCTTACTTTGGAGCTTAGAACTCAATATACATCTTCAAAGAATGGCAGCGGTGGGATTCGAACTCGCGCCACCGAAGTGACTGGTGCCTAAAACCAGCGCCTTAGACCACTCGGCCACGCTACCATTACATATAGGTTATTCATTATCTAGCAAATGAATATACTATTTTCAATGGCACTGTATGTTTTAGGGAAACTCCAGTTGAATAACAGTCAAATTTCAGCTCATACGAAACAGAAAAGTGCCGTAGAGATTCCACATTCAAGCTTCGCAACATTTATGGAAAATGTAGCGTTGACCCATATCTTCTCCTTGGAAGCGAGCAATGCTAATTGTTACACCTTCAACGCATGACAGCAAACGGTTTCTATTCGCAAAGCAAACGAACAACACGAAACGAACATGGGAAAACAGACATTGTCAGGTGTGGCATTCGAACCCACACCCACCATGGGGGACCAGAAGTCTTAACATCCACCTTAAGTCTGGCGCCTTCCACCGCTCGGCCAACCTGACAGATATCCAAGGATTGCCGAAGAATATCTACAAAAGTCAATTCGTAATGACTGTAAACGAAATCTGTGGAGATGCATGATTATTAACGTGATTACTGAGGTCTGTAAACAACAAAATAACAAGTGGGTCTAAGATGTAATCGCTAGCCAATTGGACTGTGAAACCAAGGTTCCCAGTTCAGTTCTCGGCACAACTTGCAAATCATCCTGTATACAGATATTTCATGTATCCATAACGAATATTTTACTCGTTATGCCATAATGCAATGTAGTCATAGCATTTTTGTCTTCGTACTTGACACAGCATCTCAGAAATCCCCGGATCGCCCTGGATTTTCGAATTTCCTCTGTTGACCGAAATATATTACTGATATATACGAACAATGAGATATGAAATAATAACATGTTGCAAACTAACTATACGGCATTTAGAAATGCGCAATTTCACAAAAATTGAAAGTGGTGAGATTCTAATCTACGCCATCGAAATGAATGTTACATGAAAGCAGAGGTTTAGACAACCCGGCCTCACAAAACTTTTGCCCTTTTAATCATTCTTGTCTATAGCATAAAAGGCAGGTTATTCTTGTCCTTATTGAAACGTTCATTCCATTTTTGATTTGCGGGGTTATCTAGTGCAGCTTACTTTGGAACTTATTCAACTTCAAAGAATGGCAACGGTGGGATTCGAATCCACGCCATCGAAATCACTGGTGCCTAAAAACCAGCGCCTTAGAACACTCGGCCACGCTACCATTACCTATAGGTTATTCATTATCTAGCCAAAATTTCCCAGCAATGTTTATACTATTTTCAATGGCACTGTATGTTTTAGGGAAACTCTGTTGAATAACAGTCACATTTCACATCATACGAAACAAAAAGGTTCCGTAGAAATTCCACATTCAAGCATTGCGACATTAACGAAAAATGTGGCGTTGACCCATATCTTCTGCATGGAAGCCAGCAATGCTAATCATTACACCATCGACGAATGACAGCAAACGGTTTCTATTCGCAAAACAAAACGAACAAGACAAAACGAACATGGGAAAATAGACATTGTCAGGTGTGGGATTCGAACCCACGCTCACCTTGGTGGACCAGAAGTCTTCACATCCACCTTAAGTCTGGTGCCTTCGACCGCTCGGCCAAACTGACAGACACTGAAGGATTTCCAAAGAATATCTACAAAAGTCAATTCGTAATGACTGTAAACGAAGTCTGGGGAGATGCACGACTGTTAACGTGATTACTGAGGTCTGTAATCAACACAATAACAAGAGGATCTAACATGTAATCGCACGCCAATTGGTGTGTGAACCCAAGGATCCCAGTTCAGTTCTCGGAACAACCTGCAAATCATCCTGTATACAGGTTTTCATTTATCCATAACGAATATTTTACTCGTTTTGCCATAATGCAATGTAGTCATAGCATTTTTGTCTTCGTACTTGACACAAGATCTCAGCAATCCCTGGATCGCGCTGGATTTTCGAATTTCTTCTGTTGGCCGAAATATAATACTGATATATACAAACAATGAGATATTAAATAATAACATATTGCACACTAACTATGCGCATCAAGAAATGCGCAATTTCACAAATTGGAAGTGGTGAGATTCTAATCCACGCCATCGAAATGACTGTTACATGAAAGCAGAGGTTTAGGCAATTCGGCCTCACAAACTTTTGCCTTTGAATCACTTCTTGTCTATGGCATAAAAGGCAGGTTATTCTTGTTCCTATTGAAATGTTTATTTCATTAAAAAATTACGGCGTTATCATCTGGTGCAGCTTACTTTGGAGCTTAGATCTCAAAAAACATCTTTAAAGAATGGCAGCGGTGGGATTCGAACCCACGCCATCGAAATGACTGGTGCCTAAAACCAGCGCCTTAGACCACTCGGCCACGCTACCACTACCTTTAATTTATTCATTATTTAGCCAAACTTTCCCGGCAATGTTTATACTATTTTCAATGGCACTGTATGTTTTAGGGAAACTCCAGTTGAATAGCAGTCACATTTCACCTCATACGAAACAGAAATGTTCCGTAGAGATTCCACATTCAAATCGCAACATTAACGAAAAATGTAGCGTTGACCCATATCTTCTGCTTGGAGGCGAGCAATGCTAATCATTACACCATCAACACATGACAGCAAAAGGTTTCGATCGCAAAACAAAACGAACAAGACAAAACGAACATGGGAAAACAGACATTGTCAGGTGTGGCATTCGAACCGACGCCCACCATGGTGGACCAGAAGTCTTAACATCCACCTTAAGTCTTGCGCATTCCACCGCTGGGCCAACCTGACAGATATCCAAGGATCGCCCAAGAATATCTACAAAAGTAAATTCGTAATGACTGTAAACGAAACCTGGGGAGATGCATGACTATTAACATGATTACTGAGGTCTGTAATCAACAAAATAACAAGTGGGTCTAAGATGTAGTCGCTAGCCAATTGGACTGTGAAACCAAGGATCCCAGTTCAGTTCTCGGAACAACCTGAAAATCATCCTGTATACAGATATTTCATGTATCCATAACGAATATTTTACTCGTTATGCCATAATGCAATGTAGTCATAGCATTTTTGTCTTCGTACTCGACACAAGATCTCAGCAATTCGTGGATCGCGGTGGATTTTCGAATTTCCTCTGTTGGCCGAAATATATTACTGATATATACAAACAATGAGATATTAAATAATAACATGTTGCAAACTAACTATACGGCATCAAGAAATGCGAAATTTCGCAAATTGGAAGTGGTGAGATTCTAATCCATGCCATCGAAATGACTGTTACATGAAAGCAGAGGTTTAGACAACTCGGCCTCAAAAAAATTTTGACTTTTGAATCACTTCTTGTCAATGGCATAAAAGGCAGGTTATTCTTGTTCCAATTGAAATGTTCTTTTCATTAAAAAATTACGGCGTTATCATCTAGTGCAGCTTTCTTTGGAGGTTAAGACTCAACATACATCTTCAAAGAATGGCAGCGGTGGGATTCGAACCCACGCAATCGAAATGACTGGTGCCTAAAACCAGCGCCTTAGACAACTCGGCCACTCTACCACTACCTATAGGTTATTCATTATCTAGCCATAATTTCCCAGCAATGTGTATACTATTTTCAATGCACTGTATGTTTTAGGGAGACTCCAGTTGAAAAACAGTCACATTTCACCTCACACGAAATAGAAAGGTTCTGTAGAGATTTCACATTCAAGCATCGCAACATTAACGAAAAATGTAGCGTTGACATATATCTTCTGCTTGGAAGCGTGCAATGCTAATCACTATACCATCAACGCATGACAGCAAACGGTTTCTATTCGCAAACCAAAACGAACAAGATGAAACGAACATGGGGAAAACAGACATTGTCAGGTGTGGGATTCGAACCGACGGCCACGACGGTGGACCAGAACCCTTTACATCCACCTTAAGTCTAGGCGCCTTCGACCGCTCGGCCAACCTGACAGACATCAAAGGATTTCCAAAGAATATCTACAAAAGTCAATTCGTAATGACTGTAAACGAAGTCTGGGGAGATGCACGACTGTTAACGTAATTGCTGAGGTCTGTAAACAACAAAATAACAAGTGGGTCTAGGATGTAATCGCTAGCCAAATGGGGTCTGAAGCCAAGGATCCCAGTTCAGTTCTCGGAACAACCTGCAAATCATCCTAGCTGTATACAGATATTTCATTAATCCTGAACGAATATTTTATTCGTTTTGCCATAATGCAATGTAGTCATAGTATTCTTGTCTTCGTACTCGACACAAGATCTCAGCAACCGTGGATCGAGCTGGATTTTCGAATTTCTTCTGTTGGCCGAAATATATTACTGATATATACAAACAATGAGATATTAAATAATAAGATGCTGCAAACTAACTATACGGCATGAAGAAATGCGCAATTTCACAAATTGGAAGTGGTGAGATTCTCATCCATGCCATCGAAATGACTGTTACATGAAAGCAGAGGTTTAGACAACTCGGCCTCACAAACTTTTGCCCTTTGAATCACTTCTTGTGTGTGGCATAAAAGGCAGATTATTCTTGTTCCAATTGAAATGTTCTTTTCATTAAAAATATACGGCGTTATCATCTGGTGCAGCTTACTTTGGAGCTTAGAACTCAATATACATCTTTAAAGAATGGCAGCGGTGGGATTCGAACCCACGCCATTGAAGTGACTGGTGCCTAAAACCAGCGCCTTAGACCACTCCGCCACGCTACCATTACCTATAGGTTATTCATTATCTAGGCAATGAATATTCTATTTTCAATGGCACTGTATGTTTTAGGGAAACTCCAGTTGAATAGCAGTCACATTTCACCTCATACGAAACAGAAATGTTCCGTAGAGATTCCACATTCAAATCGCAACATTAACGAAAAATGTAGCGTTGACCCATATCTTCTGCTTGGAAGCGAGCAATGCTAATCATTACACCATCAACGCATGACAGCAAACGGTTTCTATTCGCAAAGCAAAACGAACAAGACGAAACGAACATGGGAAAACAGACATTGTCAGGTGCGGCATTCGGACCCACGCTCACCTTGGTCATATGCCTTGGTGGACCAGAAGTCTTAACATCCACCTTAAGTCTGGTGCCTTCGACCGCTCGGCCAAACTGACAGACATCCAAGGTTTGCCAAAGAATATCTACAAAAGTCAATTCGTAATGACTGTAAACGAAGTCTGGGGAGATGCACGACTGTTAACGTGATTACTGAGGTCTGTAATCAACACAATAACAAGAGGGTCTAAGATGTAATCGCAAGCCAATTGGTGTGTGAACCCAAGGATCCCAGTTCAGTTCTCGGAACAACCTGCAAATCATCCTGTATACAGGTTTTCATTTATCCATAACGAATATTTTACTCGTTATGCCATAATGCAATGTAGTCATAGCATTTTTGTCTTCGTACTTGACACAAGATCTCAGCAATCCCTGGATCGTGCTGGATTTTCGAATTTCTTCTTTTGGCCGAAATATATTACTGATCATATATACAAACAATGAGATATTAAATAATAACATGTTGCACACTAACTATGCGGCATCAAGAAATGCGCAATTTCACAAATTGGAAGTGGTGAGATTCTAATCCACGCCATCGAAATGTCTGTTACATGAAAGCAGAGGTTTAGACAACTCGGCCTCACAAACCTTTGCTTTTTGAATCACTTCTTCTCTATAGCATAAAAGTCAGGTTATTCTTGTTCTTATTGAAATGTTCTTTCCATTACAAAATTACGGGGTTATCTAGTGCAGCTTACCTTGGAGCTTAGAACTCAATATACATCTTTAAAGAATGGCAGCGGTGGGATTCGAACCCACGCCATCGAAATGACTGGTGCCTAAAACCAGCGCCTTAGACCACTCGGCCACACTATCACTACCTATAGGTTATTCATTATTCAGCCAAACTTTCCCGGCCATGTTTATACTTATTATAAGCGAGCAATGCTAATCATTACACCATCAACGCATGACAGCAAACGGTTTCTATTCGCAAAGCAAAACGAACAAGACAAAACGAACATGAGAAAACAGACATTGTCAGCTATGCATAGTAGTTCATTACTTTTACAAATGTACGTTTGAAAATTATCTAAATAACCTTAAAAATTGCTATTAGTCCGGATGAAACAATGCGACGTCATGGTAATGCTGAGTTTCAGGTCGGAATAAGAACGAAAACGTTCTTGAAGATACCCGTGGGAGCAACATTTATTCTTTCCCTTTTTTTGCATAAGGAAGTTCCTTGTTTCGAAGGTGCGTCGTCGAGCTTTCGCGTCGTAGGTCTTAAACTCCCTGATGCCAAAGTACCAGGCTATTCTAAAAAGGTGTTTGTAGATGGAATACTCGAAAGAACATTTATATACAATATTTTAGGGTAAAAAATTGTATATAAATTTTCGTTCGAGTACCCCATCTACAAACACCTTCTACTATTAGTCCTAGAAAAAATCTTGCCGAGAAAAAACTTGATATTTTCCCATACCTACTACTGGCATCACTCATTCACTCCCATCATACAGCTGGACCAGTGCCGTATCTACGGGGGGGTTTGGGGGGTTCTGAGTACGGCTCTGAGCTGGACTCTGTAGCTAAGTTGGTTACAACGCTGCACCGGAATCGCAGGGTCGCAGGTTCAATTTTCGCACCTGCTCCTGAGTGCATTTTTCGCAACTGCTCCTGTTTAGGCGTAAAAAATTGTGTATAAATTTTCGTTCGAGTATTGGATCCACAAACACCTTCCACTATTCTCAAAAGGGGTGCAAGAAGGGTGGTTCGACAGTCATAGCCTTCCAAATAACACTCCTTGCACAATTGAAAATTAGTTTAAATGTTCCCTGCCAAATTTTCATGGAAATTACTATAGTAATTACCAAAAAAAATTTCTAATTACTTAAAAGTGCTTAAAAATTTTCCAAAAATTACCAAAAGTTTACACTGTTACATGAAGTACGTACAGATATGCTAGAAGGCGCGTGGGCTCATGTTTTCGCCATTTTGAATATTGAAGTTTTGTATTTTTAATATGAAAATTTCATGATTTCTTGGAAGTGTACAAGTGTGTTTTACCTTTCGATATTTACCCAGACTTTTGTAATGAGAAACTTTGAAAATACGTGAAACAACTCAGCAGGAATACGCATACCAAATGCTGTTGAATGCTGGCAGAAAATACACTGTATCAAAGTGATTTTTCAATCAATTTGCAAGCCAATATTATATGGCCGAATCTGTTGATATGGCTGTTGCTTTAAAATGTCACATACATTGCGTCGATCTACCTGTATAAGAGCTGTATAGATTTACTCGTTCTGTTGGGAATATGAATGGCGATAAGAATGCTCGCCCACGTCCATGGAGAAATCAAAGACGAAAGATGGGTAGGCAGAATAAAACTCAAAATGCTGAAAATACGAAGGACGAGGGACAGAAGACACAAAATGGTGGTCAGAAACAAGGACAACAGTCTGGTGGGAGGAAACGTGTGAAAGAAAGCCGTATAAAATTGGTACCGGTAAGTACACTTTGGGTAAAAGAATCTATGCTCTGCTGCAGACCGAATGGCGCATTTTGTTTGAAGCAGGAGGACATTGGTAATTTGCTCCCCCACAACAATTATGATAAGAAATTAATTCATTTAAGCCTTGTTTTACTGTGACATAAGCGTGAGCAGCAGGCATTAGCACAAGCGTAAGAGAAGAATGCTTTTATGTGGAGATGTGCTTAGCTTCTGCTAATCTGCTTGTGTTGTTCTCACTGCGACGTAAACCACAGGCGCCCAATCTTGGGTAAAGTCGTATTTAGTATACTAAAAGTTTGTTTAATAGTGAAGATATGTGATAAAATGTGTATTTTTAAAATAAAATTTACTTGCCTAATTGGTAGTTTGTGTTCTCCTTTTATTGCTTTTTTGTTGAGCTATTAATTCAAAGCAACTTTTCGCTTGATGCCTGTGGTCGCTACTGAATACATATTAGGATTAGAAGGCAACCGACTCTTAGCCCTGACCTGTCAAGACAAACATTTCAACTAAAAAAATTCTCCCCCTCAAATTGCTTTATTCTCCAAGAAAATTAGACAGCATGTAGAACAAACACTGATCTTTTCATATATAACATTACCTAAGTAACATCTCATGCAGTTTTGGAACCAATTTTTGATCAATAGAAATCGAAATCCCGCTCTATTGATGCTGCAAAGACTGAAAATTGATACCGCGGCAAATTAGCGAGATGGCCTTCTTTACCGTTGAGATTTACAAGGGGGTTGCAACGCCAATCAGAGCACAGAATGCAAATACCAAACAGATATCACGATTGTGCTTGAGATTGTTTACATTTTTCAAAATCTGATATTCAAAAAGACTATAAATCAATAGAGCAGGGATTTCGATTTCTATTGATCAAAAATTGGTTCCAAAATTGCATGAGATGTTAAAGTAATGCTATATATTTGCATGCTGTCAAATTTTCTTGGAGAATAAAGCAATTTAAGGGGGAGAACTTTTTGAGTTGAAATGTTTGTCTCGAAGGGTCGGGCTGAGAGTCGGTTGCCTTCTAATTCTATTATGTATTCCGTAGCGACCTCATGCATCAAGCCAAAAGTCGGGATGAATTAATAGCTCAACAAAAAAGGAATAAAAGGAGAACACAAACTACCAAGTAGGCAAGTCAATTTTATTTAAAAAATACACATTTTATCACATATTTTTACTATTAAACAAACTTATATTATACTAAATAAAATAATATACAACTCTACCCAAGATTGGGCACAATAAGTAAACCTGATTTACTGTGACATAAGCATAATTTAGTAAAAGAACAACATTTTGATATTCTTTTGTTATGTTTTATATGTGAACATTTGATCCTTTTACGCTTATGCTTGTTTCAGGAGGCCCAGGCTCTATTTGCCGCTACGCCTGTGACTTCCATATAGGAAGGAAGGAAACATTGAGCCCAAAATAAGCCCAGACTTGGCATATGTTACACAAAACTATCTGATTTTTAGCCTTTAAATGCATTTCTTGAGATTAGTCGATATCCCTGCAAGAATGATACGGCTACAACTCTCAAAATACGATGATTTAATAAAAAGCTTAAATTCGCTCTAAAATCTGTGAGGAATGACAAATTTGGTAAAAATATATCCGTGCCTGGTTTGCTGTTAAAAAACCAGAAGTCGTTGAACAACTCAAAATACACTCAAACCTGATTGGACGACGAATATCAACAAAAATTTCAAATTTCAAAGTTGTCCAATCAGGTTTGAGTGTATTTTGAGTTGTTCAACGACTTCCGGTTTTTTAACAGCAAACCAGGCACGAGGATATATTTTTGTCATTCCCTCACAGATTTTAGAGCGAATCTAAGCTTTTTTATTAAATCATCGTTGTTTTGAGAGTTGTACAGTATCATTCTTGCAGGGGATATCGATTAATCTCGAAAGAAATGCATTTAAAGGCGAAAAATCGAGGATAGTTTCGTGTAACATATGCCAAGTCTGGGCTATTTTGGGCTCAATGTTTCCTTCCTTCCCTCGTTATAAGGAAGTCACAGGCGGGCGCGGGCAAATAGAGCCTGGGCCTCCTGTGGTTTCCCTAGTCTAGAAGCAACCAAGATATGAAGATATGGTGTAAATCATTCGTTCAGGACGAAATTAAGCAGAGCAAAAGCATGCAAAAGCAATCATATGTGTCAAATTACTGTAAGGTCTGGTTGACTGGTTCTAGCGCCACAGGGAGTCCTGGCAGTACGTGCTTTTGACCAGTGGTTGACACCCACATTCGAAAGTTTGTTGCGCACAGATCATAAATCCATGGTCATTTGCAGCTGCAGCTGCTGGACACTCTCAAGGCAGGTTCACTTGGCTTCACACTTAACTCATTAACTGGCAGTATTCTACCACTGACGAGTAAAATCGTCTGCCATTAGACAGAGTAAAATACCAAAGTAGGATGCATCCGAGCGCATTGACAGCTAATGGGTTAATAAAAGTTGTACATCTAAAGCCTAGAAAAGCAGAAATTGCATGCAGAATATCTTGAGGCTGCCTGTGCAAAGTGGGGACCAAAACTTAATCTCCCTCTACATTTTGCAGACTTTACAATTTGGCCAGACACTAAAGGGGTTACTCCGTAGTCGCCTTTGCCATTTTCTGTCAACCGTGAGTTCATGATACTATAGCTATTTGTTTGAGAAAATTAGCAGCTAATTTGAAAGGGATGGGCCAATAACGAAAAATCCAATTACCGAAATGAAAAATTCTGATACAATGGGCATATCGGTCAATAATTAATAGGTAGTTGCCAACATTGGTCAAGACTTTTGGGCAAAACATATTCAGCGCTCAGTCTCCTCACAAAGTTTCCTTGATAGGTCTTTTGTGACACGTTTTGTTTGCTTGTGTGCATGCAATGCTTAAAGTAATTAAATTTGACAGCTTCATTGTGGAATGGAAATGTGTCTTCCCAACTTTCCTCAAAATTGCCTGTCTGGGTAGGTTTGCCAGTTGGCCATTGCAGTACTGCTAGCTAGTATGACAGAGGTTTGACTGTTGCTACTAATAGCAGCCTGAACAGTCTAGTACTTACTGCTTTGTCGTGTTTTATCTACTAGTAGTGTTTCCATTTAACCGTCCTCAATACCTAGGGTACTTGCATACCCGCAGCATTTTTGAAACTCTTCATATATACATATCTTCGGTAATTTTTGAACTTGGCATTAAACAGTACAAACCGTTCTAGGAAAATGTTCTACAAGATTTGCCAGTGCCAGGTCCACTTCACCTAGCTGCCCTGAGCAAGCTTTTGAGCAACACATCTACAGACTATGGCATGTCAAAAGAAGATTTGGATCTAAGATGGAAGGTTTTCAATGATGTCAAGAATCTTTTTGAACAGGAATTTAAAGGTATTGGGATGGGTATGTTTTTTGTTATCATCTTGGTATGTACAGCATTTAATATTGAAGATTCAATGGATCCAAAAATTGATCAGTCCATTCATTCTTTTGCAATTTGATTTAGAGAACATCATTACACACAATTTATTGAGACATTACAGTATTCCAGTGAAAAAACAAACACATTCCTTTATACAACGTATTAACCCATTAGTTGGCAGTACTTACCCTACCACTGACAAGTAAAATCGTCTGGTGTTAGACAGAGTAAAATACTAAAGTAGGGCACATCTGGGCGCATTGCAAGTAATGGGTTAACAAGAGACACTGGCAGATATAGTGCTCTGTTAACCCATTAACTGGCAGTACCCTACCACTGACGATAATTGGATAATTTCATATTACTTGTTGGCTATAAAATAGTTTAACTCGAGAGGAACTTTGGTGACCCACCCATATCCAATATTGTTCTTAATAGGTTGTTCTCTACGGCTGTATGGCTCGTCGAAAAGTGGCCTTGGTTTAAAAACTAGTGATATCAACATAGATGTGCATGAGGAGAATGAGGTACAGTACAAGTATATACATCCAGTCATGGCGGACACTATGATAGATGAAGTTTGGCATATGTACAAATGACTTACAGTGTGAACTTACTGTAATTATCTGTACTTTTCTACAAAGCACACTAGTCTTCCAATTTCTATTTATTAATTAAATAAAATTCACAAGTTTTATCATTTTCACTACCTCCTAACGAGAGGCCTTCACTCCAAACATCAAAGTATTTTTAATTTTTCAGGTCATTTCGACCAAAGCCACTGCAGGTTGGAGGCCCTGTAGGTTGGGGGAGCCCAGTGCAAGTTGCACCCTCACCCCATCCACCCTTCTAGGATGATGTGATGTTACCATTTTTCCTGTTTATTTTACTTGCAGGAAAAGATACCAAGAATTTTTATTGCGTTTTTAAATGTACTTAAAGGCTGCAGTAAGTTACACATGCATTTCTTGTTTAATTGGAATGATCGGTGATTTACAGTAATTTATTGGGGAGCGGGGGGATCAGGGCGCGAAATAACTGCCGATCAACGGACAATGTCCGGCCAAAATGAGTAGTTGTCCGGTCAAACTCTCGCATGACCGGTCATTTTGACCGGCTACTGTTTAAAGTTTACATGTAATTGAGTTGCTAAATAAAGCGAACGAGCAAACTATTTTCGTGCAATTTTCTCATGGATTAAGTTTCTTTGTTAATTTCGTCTGATGTTGCGTTTACTTTGAATAATATTTACTGTACGGACTTCACAATAAAACTTAGAAGTGATTCTTGACTTCTACAGACATTTTTCTAGTTACATTAAGTATTTTACATTTAAGGGGACTTTGTCAGGCTTTAGTTTAGCTGAATAATATGACCGGCCAGAAATGCGGGATGTCCGAGCTAAAGTTGGTTTGGCCCGGTCACCTTGACCGGCAACCCTCCAGCTGTTATTTCGCGCCCTGGGGAGTCCAAATTGAAGTGAATCTCTCAACGGTTTATATAATTATCGCTCAACGGCTCATCACGCCTTAACGTACTACTTTACAATTATGTCTTTTCATAACAAAATTGGATCACTTAATTTTCACTATTGTACATGTAACTACGAGCAAAGTCACAAGAATTTCCTGTCTGGTCCTCTGACATGTTCTAGTATTCTATAGCCATTCTATTTGTTTATTACTGTTCTGCAATTAAACCGCGCATATACATTACAGGTGAGAACACTCTATGTTTGCAGTATCAGACTGAACTGGTAATTTCCTGACCTTATGCTAAAAATTACAGTTCCAATTTTTACCCTCATATTACCGTGGCTAACCTATAATATAGTGTTTCTTGCGCAAACAAAAACAAACTAAGTCTAAGGAAATTGCATCTATTTTGGGTTTATATAAAAAAGTGTTATATATAATATATATTTAAAAAAATAATATTTTGTAACCCATGTGAGAGAATGATAAGCTTGAAAATCGCATTACAGGTTTTTACTGTATCATGATGATTAGTTGAAACGAAGTTGTATAGATAAATTATTTACCGATGCGGTAGGCAGAGGCAACTGACAAATCTGCGAGCCACTGACAAATCACGATATTTTGCGATAACCGAGTTCAATAATTGTTTTATCATTCATCGTGAAATATATTAATTACACGGAAAAACTCAATGAGTAAAAGTTATTCACACCAGTTCTTTGCAGGGAAATTAACCAATCAAAATTGAGAAATTACAGTAGTTATGTGTCTGAATGATAATAAACAATTATTGGATGAGGCTGAGCATGATATCAAGAATTACTCAGACCGAGGTCAATGTTATCTGCCGAAGCGAAGCCGAATCCAATAATTGTTTTATTATACAGTCAAAAGACAACAACCAGACAAGTAAGCCAACACTTGCGGCCGATGGGAAAGATGCAAAAACACATAAGTTAACATTTAATAAAACAATAAATACTTGTTGAAGATGGTTTTGTATTGCTTCCTGGCCTTTTTGGTGCAGTCACTGTCTTTTTCTGACAATAATTTGGACATTTTCTCTTCGTTTGTAAAGGCAAGTTTACAAGAAGCTTTCAAAATTGCGCGGTTTTATATGTTCGCCGATCGCGTTGGGGGTTTGTTGAGAGCGCCCGATTGGCCAGCTTGGATCGAAGTTCGATTCAAAAACTATTATTGACGCTGATGACGTCACTTGGTAGGGGCGTAACGTGTGAACTACCGGATATTGAGAATTATCCAGGGCTTTTTGACCAATCAGAAACGAGAACAGAGTTTGAATGTATAATAATCTCCGTTACTCTACCGTGCATAATATCATTTCTGGTTTAAGTCCTGCACAGACGAGCAAGTTTTTCTTGACAAGTTCTATCTGCTTGTGTGTATGACAAAAACGTTTTACTTGACAAGGAGCCTGGTTTAAAAGCTATATAGTCATCCCAGACAAAAAAAAATTGATCGAAAAAAACTTGTTTGCCGTACAGACGAACAAATATACTCGCCAAGGAACTTGTCAAGGAAAACTTGCTCGTCTTTACGGGGCTTTACAATATATATAAACAGTATATATAATTATACAGTACATAACAGCTTGTAAAAACAGACAAAATGGGTATCGTCTATCGATCAGGAATTACAAACGACCTTATAGTATAGACTGCCACCTTAAATTCTAACATTTGACGTGAAATCTCATTTTATTAGAACAATATTGTGAAATAAAAGAAGAGTTTGAAACAAAGTGGCCCGCAATAAATTTTAAAGAAGTTAACAGGTATACAGTACATAATTTAGTATCTTCTGATAAAGATTTTAAAATAACTATATTATTATGTCTTAATGTGAAACATATATCTGCATGTTTATCGCTTGGTCTGTTTATCGCTTGGTCTGTTTGTACAAAATGGCCGATTTTTTAATATACACATTTATCCACGTGTGACCCTAGCGTAATTAACGTAATGCAATTATAAGTTATATTGCAAAAAGTAAAATGCAATATACATAATTAGAGGTGCCTATAGCTTTTTCTGCATTCTGATTGGTCCAAATTGAGCGTCTAAAAAGTGATAGTCAAAATGGCTTCTTCGCAAGCTGCCGAATTTACAACAAAAATCGGTTTTTTGAGCCTCATTAAAAGGAGGATATATTTTTAAAGGTATAAGCGATAACAAATACACATATTTCCGTACGCCTCAACCACTTAAGTGTTTATTTTGTAAATTATTCGTTTTATCCTCATTTATATCGTTATATTCTCACGAAATTGTTTGTTTTTGTTTCGCTTCGATATGTTTTTGACACTCGTCGCGAGTGTTGCTTTTGCCGGCATGTTTTTAATAACCGGTCGCTGAGAAAAGCGCTGAATTTTGTCCTATAGCCTTTTCAACTGACCTCATAACTTTCTGTGTTTGTTTTTCTCTTAGTCGCCTCATGCAGGCTCGGTGATTAGTATGTATTAAATTTTAAGATAACTAAAGGCACAAATCGCAATAACATCTTTCTTAATGTAACAAGTAATTGTGGATAAATACTATCAGTGCTTCAGATACAGTGTGTTACAGTAACCCGTAACTGTAATTGTGTAATTGTTTTTAAACAGTTTTGGCTCTGTATAAGAAATGCTCAAAGCGAAATTCCAGTTAAATTATTTTTGCAAATATTTATACATAGAAATATTGTGACATTTAAGTCCGTGTATCCACTAGCTTGCAGAAATGTAACGAAAAAGATGAGAATCCAAAATCATCCTTATACTCTGAACACGAACTATACTCTAAACTCGTACAGCCTTTAATTACCAAACAACAACATCTACTGTATTGTAGGAGTAAAAAGCTATAATGTTGTTCTATGAAACCACTGGGCAGTCACACTCATTGTGTGATTTTAGCATATGAGTATCACTAAATCCTTGCAACAACTGTGTGCAATATACGTTATGAATTAGGTTTAGAACATAAGTCACCAAGTGTGTAGTGCGATCCACGAATGCTATTCGTCGATGTGCATGGCATAGTGATGTACAGTATAGGAGCAGTTCATCAACGGCTGAGTTGCAAAAATATATATAACCACTTCTCTATTGCAAATTAGCAAGCATATCCGAAACGGACCCCTGTTTGTCATTCTGATTCGAGTATTGCTTTCACTTGTAGTGGACTGACATGCAGATTTAGCACTGGAAACAATTTCGTAAGTATCTATTACAATTTTATCACATATAACAATGTTGAATTAAACAAATAATAATTATATAGATATTGTGTTTGGATAGCCTGATTGGATAGTACAGGGCATTTACGAGTGCGGAGAAATACCTATACATATATTGGTTCTCAGGTTGAGCCACTTTCCAAGTGCATGTTTTTGATCAAACACAATCATTGACATCGATGAGGGGGAGGGGGATTAACCTCCCATTTCCTCCGTGGGGGGATGTGGATGTTCTCTACTGACTCATGACTCGTTATACCTAAATTCTTATCTTCTGTCAGGCATTTTTTACCAATTCGTTGCTGAAGATTTATGGTGAATTAGACAGTCGTGTAAAACCACTATGCCATTGTTTTAGACTATGGGCCAAGGTAAAATTATATTTTTTTCATTTCATTCAGTAACTGCTGTTGTCTAAGGGAATTATATTATGCTACAGTATGCGAGGCCATTATTTGAAATTTGTCCGTCAGGGATAGTTGGGACTTCTCGAGCAACGTTAAAAGCAGGCATTCTGAACGCAATTTTGAGCATTTAGTACGCCTATTCAAGATAGCCTTTATCTCACTTAACTAAAAAATCTACCTGTAATCAACTGACGCTTGTTTATGCCCGTGTTACGACGCAATTCACTCACATAGAGAATTACTTGGTCAACTCTATAATCCATTCACTGCTTACATTATCAAAACAGTGGAAACTGCAATAGGTATGTCCGCATGTGAGTTATCTGAAAAGGGAACTGGGTAGCAAGGGGCATAAACGTTCCTTAGCTGATAATTGGATGCGTTAACGAACGATTACAAATTACAGAATTTTGCTCGCCTAAACCCTGATGCTATGTCAACTTACTTTCTGCGTCAGTTTAAAGCGAGTTGTATTGTTGTACCCAGAGCACGTTCTTTTGACTCGATACAGTCAACTCTCGCCTTGCGGACAGTTTGTAAATCCCCGACCAAAACTATACTAAGAAATGTATTGAAATAACTCTCGCTCTTACGGACTCTCGCTATTACGGCATTGTGGACACTTCATCTGGTCCCCCTATTGTTCTACTCTCGTTACAACGCACACCTTGGACGTATTTTTCTCTGGACGCAGTATAGAAGTGAATGACTTTTTAATTTATACAGTGACACATTTTACTGTTTCTATTTATCAGTGGAAGTACTTTGAAGACTCCGTGCGTCAGCAATGTTCTGATCTTTTCCCGCTTTACAACCTAAAATTGGGATATTCTCTTCGCACGCCGCTATTGCGGACTCTCGCTATTACGGACACTAAATGACGGTCCCCAGGGCGTCCGCTATAACGAGAGTTGACTGTATTCTATTCAATATGCAATTTAGCCACTAGCTACAAGTGAACATGTTGTGAATACAAATTGTAACTGGAGTAAATATACACTGTAAAACATTGCGTATCTTTTTAGATTTGCCAGGTGGATCGTCAAGCTGCTGGCACCATGCCACCTTACTCATTCTTTTTAATGATCATTCATTATCTGCAGCAAATTGAACCTCCTGTTTTACCTGTCATCCATGAAAAGGTACGAAATTGTAACCGTTATCTATTTGTTTTTGATACATTGGCACATTTCGTTTTATGGTGTCTTTTAACGCATCTACTGTTTTTACTGCTAGCAAAAATTTCTTTTGTAAGTCAAACTGGCAAAAAAAACATGAAAAGAAGTGTCTACTGTAATCTTTCTAAAAATTGATACCACTGAATCTTAAAGACTTTTGACTAGAGCTTGAAAATTTCTTCGCGCTACACAATTTTTGTTCTTCCTGTTTCCAAGAATTTCATCCTGAAAATGCCCATTCTGGACTTCCAAGTCTTCTGAGGCAGCAATCCCTCTCTACTATACTGTAGTGAATACAAAAGCGATCACGTGGATTTAATCAAAACAAACTATAAACAAAATATGGAAATCACATTACCAAATATATTAGCATGTCAGCAGAAGCGAACAAAACAAGAAAGTGAGAAATTACAGAACTATGTATGAGATGAAGTGTGGATGTAGAATATCTGCTGATGGCAGGCATAAACAGATAAAAGTTAAATGTAAGAGAAGCGCTCATTAATATCGTGAGGATGAATGGTGCCAAGTTGGGAAATGAGACGCATTTCTTGTCTTACGGCTATCATTGCTGCCTGAAATTGGACGCAGAGCTCGAATTTTCATATCTGAAACACTGTGATTGCCAGTGATTAGGGACATGCTGTACAGTACATGGACTTAATAGTACAAATACCTTGATATGGATGGTGTAAAATACCTTTCAGTCTAAGTTTCTATAATCCAAAGCACAAAGCAACTGTGATTGCTACTGTATACAGGACCGTTGGTATCAGCCTTGCCACTGGTCAAAAGGACTTCAAAACCTGAGTATTCTCTACTCCTGATCAGTGTTGAACTACAAATTTGTCGTTAGACCACTCCTGAATAGGGGAAAGAAATAACCCTCCCAAAACTGGTTGGGGAAAATTTGTGCCCCCGGTAACTGCATGTACACACTCCTGCGGTGATAACGCGTTTGGTTTTCCCTGACCAGCATTTTATAAAATGACAACTACATATGATTTGTATTGTTACAGTTTGGTAATGAACTAACCAAATATTTCGAGGAAGAAGATTCTGGTCTACTGGCCCTTGTCGTAAGTTTAGTGTAATGAAATATATACTGATCTAATGAGGTAAAAAGAAAAGCATTTTATACAGCAGTAGCGTTTTGCAAACATTGTATCTTTTCACGTTTCAGCAAAAGATTTGGAAAACAAGAAACAAATCCTCTCTTGGAGAGCTATGGCTCGGACTGCTCAGGTTTGTTAGTCACTGTGGATTATAGGAAATTAGACTGAAAAGTATATATGTATCAGTAACACACCATCCATACGAAATTATTTGCGTTACTGTATGCATGTACCGTACACGTCCTTAAATAACTTTCAAACTTTGGAAAACTGCTTTTATTAGATTTCTGTTGAAGAAAATTGGCAAATCATTTTGTCCAAAATTCTTCACTAGCCGACAATATTAAGAAATAAGAAAAGATACTCAAATAGCATCGTCTTGTATAAACTCAAGATATATACTGTAGGTTGTTGAAAACAGGGTTCGTGCAGGTCCTTAAACTCCTTGAAAAGTGCTTAAATTGAAAATTCAATTTCAAGGGCACTTGAAAAGTGCTTGAAAATACAAAATTTGTTGAAAGTGCTTGAAAAGTGCTTGAAAATCACACATAATGTTAATTCAAAATAGACCATAATGATCCAATGAGGTCATTTTCATAATTTTATCTAGCAAATACTGTAAGAAAGTCGCTTGTCTTCCATTTTTTACTATGGTTATCGTTCAGCCACCATCATTTTATCAGAATCCACTATATTTTTTCTTATATTTGGATTGTGTTTTGTTTGCAAGATAATAAAATGTCCTTGAAAAAGTTCATTTTAGTGCTTTAATAGTCCTTGAAAAGTCCTTAAATCTTCTTATTGGGAACTTGCACGAACCCTGTGAAAACGTGACACGTGATTCATGGCGATATGCTGACGTTGACAAATCTAAGTTTGACAAAGACTTTTTGTCTTGTTTCCAATGACTGAGGTATTGCGTTTTAACCGTTTCTAAGGTGACACTATTCGGAATTGAATAAGAATTCGAGCAATTGTGTTATGAAGGTGTTTCGTTATGTAATCTTTAAATGAAAAAATGTAACTAATTTTTACATTAAACAAAAACAGAAAGAAGTCATCATGCAGCTATTGCACGTTTTTGTACAGTAGAACCCCTCTATGTCGAACTCGCTTATCTCACCGAACTCCCGCATCTCACCGAACTCCCGCTATCTCGAATTTAAACCCATTTCCCGTGGATTTACCAATACTATTTCAATCATTTATACTCCGTTATCTGGAACTCCGTTAACTTGAATTCCCGAACAAATTTTGCTTTCCTTGACAGAATTTACCCGGTTATCACGAACTTTAATGACTTCAGTTCGTTGTTTTTATTAGGGAATACAAGCACCTTTTCTTATTTTTACAAGTGAACGTGAACATGCACGTAAAACGGACTATAATAAAGAATGCAATCTTTCAGTTTAAGATACTTACAGCACAAATGTTAAAATAAACAGTATTGGCAGCGTTTATTGTATACTTCGCAAATAACAATCGTAGCAATGGGTCATTGGATCAACCACGTTAACTTAATTTCATTTAACAATGTGCTAAATTTTACCTGCCATTCTATTTTGATTTGGCTAATTGGCAGGGCGCCGGGATACGAATTCTGGCTCCAGGCTGAGAGGGGTAAATCTCGTATACCCCTACAGACCTTCGGAACAAGAATTTTGTCTATCACCTCACAGTGATTCACATTCTTTTGATGGTGTTTTTGTTAAGCAAATCTTGTCTTTTCTGTGCTAATTCTTCGTCAGAAATTAGATTTACCCTGAGGTTGTTTGACGCCATTTTGAATAAATGCCCGCGAAACAAGTCGTATCCTTTTGGAGCTGTGGTAGCAAATGAGCGTCATTCTGAAGTTGTATACCTGTGGAGCGCACCAAAAATACAAGATTTATTCTGTTTCATCCAATCAAATTTGTCCATCACTGTGAGGTGATAGACAAACTATGGTATTGAGTCAATAGTTTTATAGTTCCTGTATGTATATGCTAGTGCTTATATATTTTAGTGTACTGTACTTATAATGTTTTATGTCAAATAGTATGGTGTAATGGTGTTGAATAAAAACTTAACTTATCTCATGTAAAACCTTTGCAAATGTTGTAGATTTTACTCTAACTACGAGAAGAACGAGATATCTATTATAAATATTCGACAAAAGAAAAGCTTGAGAAGATCGGAAAAATCCTGGGGTAAAAACAAGTTAGCCATCGAAGGTACCGTGACTACTGTGAGTCTGTATACAAACAGTTTTTGCAAAAATTTGGTTTGTATCCCGTTTTTGAATCCTGAGTTGGCAAGTTATCATCATATCGTACGTGTCCAACACAACGAAACCAGTTGGATGTGCTGTATATTCTGGGAAAGAAACAAAGGGGGAAACTCCCCCCTCAATAAAAAGATAGCTGATTTATGGCTGATTATAGCCAAGTAACTCAGTTCCTTGTAGTTGTTATCTGTAAACCAGATTCAAAAGGATTCAAAATAATAGATTTAAGAAACTCGGCTTTCTGCCATCTTAGCATTCTAGTACACAATACTGCATGTATCGCGAGGTTACGGAAGCCTCGGTACTATGAATAACATTGCACTGACTAAATTACACTGTAGATATACACTAAAAGTACTAAGTTGGATATTTTACTGCAACAACATGGAAGCCAAAACGGGTAACGGGTATGCAACTGCGAAAAAGGTTGGAATATGCTGACAACCTAATTTTGCATCCCGTGCAGTATTTCGCGAAGTGTCCGCCTGTCCGCCGCTGAAGAAGAGTCAATAGAGAACTTAACGACGGCAACGCAACGACGACGGCTATTAATACAATGAGTCGATGAAAAGAAATGAATAATTAAAGTCCCACGGGAGTTTTAGACGTGGTTCTCGCTCTGTTTACAACGTCAAATCACAGATTTTCACGCCTATGTACACAACGCCTGTAATTCAAGCCACGACAAGTGCTAATTCAAATTTATTCAGTAGAACTCTTCTCAACCATAAAGCCCGTGTCTTCAATTTCTTAAACTGTATTAAATTCATACGATTGATAATACTCGACAAGTTTTCTTTACAATCATTTATTTGAAGGAGATTGTTGTGGCCGTCGTCGTCGCGTTGCCGTCCTACATGCTTTTAAAAGTTCTCTAATGAGTAGGTTGGGGGGAACGTATAATCCTTACTCTACTGATTTGGTATAACCTCTTTCTTTTAGATCCATTCTCTACCAAAAGAAATGTCGCACGCACGGTGCTGAAAACCAATGGTAAATTTATCTTAAAATTAAAATTGATTGTGAGAAATGCTGTATATCTTTAACAAAAGTTCGTTAAGGTAATCAGTCCAAAGGTTATATTTTAACATTTATTTCCTTACACAAACAGTGTGCAATATAACAGCTAGTCACGAGCCATCGGCCAGGCACATTTTCTGTGCAAATCACTGATATAGCCGTCTACTGATTGCATTGGACGGTCAATTTTACCTCATTTGTTTAAATTGTTTCTCCCTCATTCTCATGAAAATACAGTATGCAAGTGAACTAATTACGGTACAATGCAACGAACTGTATACAACCTTCTCTTTTGAGTTCTATATAAATAATTAGCGTCCGATCATGTCCGACCACAACGTGTGTTGGTCTGACATATTGTCACACCAAGTTTTGAGAATTATATCGCATTCTGAATACAAAAAAATGGTTTCGGAGTATAGCTACATCATTCATTAAGACAATGGCATGGTAGAAAACTGTCCGCATGAAAACGGCGAGTATTGTCTTAACTGCAGAGCGCTGACTCTGAGACTTTACTTAAAACATTGTGATTCATTTATTTTATGCATCTATGGTACTTTATGTCGCTGTAGTAAAACATAAGTCAAGCTCTCGAATTTCTGTGCATTCATTTTGCATAGCATTACTCAAATGTGCGAAATTGCGTTTGCAAGTTGTACGTAGTAAGATTGCCTCGTGTAAAATGGGCTGAAGTTCTAAACTTAGCTATTTTAAAATGTGATGTTTGCAACTGAAGGAATGTTTTAAGGAACGTTTTGTGCATTCATGGTACACTTTCGAGTTATAACGCACACACAATCCAATCAAAAAGTTTTTGTAATACACAATTTTATATTAATTTTATGAAGGTTCATACATTTTTCGGG
Source organism: Trachythela sp. YZ-2020 (assembly GCA_016169945.1). Taxonomy (NCBI): domain Eukaryota; kingdom Metazoa; phylum Cnidaria; class Anthozoa; order Malacalcyonacea; family Clavulariidae; genus Trachythela; species Trachythela sp. YZ-2020. Next base: position 2,562,869 of record JADLSH010000155.1, read on the forward strand.
GACAATTATACTATAAATACTGTGCGCTTTAGATTGACAATCGATAGCCAAAATTGTGATTTTTTTCCTTTTTTAGCATATCGATATATAATCGAGCATTTGAGAGTTGCTTTGGTATATTTTTCTGGCCATCCAGATTTTCCATTAACAGGTTGGTTTTTAGCTGTTTAGCAAAACTAATAAACATTGCCTTCATTTTTGAAGACGCTTTGATTATTGTAGGGTAATTGATTTATTGAAATTTATTCATTATTCATCCTATTTATCTCATCTTCCAGCCTTTCTTGGATCCTACGCTAAGGGACAAATATTTTCTTTGAAAACACGGTGGTCAAATTACATTTAACAGGACTTAAACGTTCATTCTTACAGCTGTTAGGCATTAGCTGTGCTTAACAGTTAACAAAATCCATTTAATTGATTTAACAGGATAATCTTTTGTCTTTAGCTTTCGGCCAGGCCATACGCATATAATTGTATTCATGTTACTGATGTTAGCATTATAGCATATCAAATTAAGTTGTAATAAATAGAGATTACTTCATGGTTGGTGAGCGCGTACGATTTTTATGCGAAAAATTAAAATCGAATTGCGAAAAATTCCTATAAACGAACGCGTGAGCGCAGCGAACGAGTGAGTTTTATAGGAATTTTTCACAACGAGTGCATAATAAAAATCGTACAAGCGAACCAACCATGAAGTAATTTGTTTATTATATGAGTTATTATATATTATAGTGAAATTTAGTGCTGAAGTGATAGACACAATTCAAACGTTTCAATAATATATAATTCGCATCAAAAAGTACAGTAATACAACAATTGAATTATTCCACTCAAAATGTAATTATTCAATGCAATTGTCATTGCAATGTTACAAAGTTCAAAAACTTGATAAACAATTAATTTTGAAACAAGTTTATACGTATAAAAAATTACCGTGTACATGCAGCCAATAAGTAACATATTAAAAACGAACTGTCACTCAAAGTTTTAAATTTAGACGTCAATAACATTTAGTCATTTTTGTGGCGACACAGTTTCTGTCATTGCCACTGGAGACTGATTTAAGCTGTTGATCGAAATGCTTATGTGACCTCCTTGAATTACCGCGCCAGAAAACAAAGCCATTGCTTGTTGTTGTTGTTGGTGGTGTTCGACTTCCCGGTTCGGCTTGTGTTCGCTAATACTCGAAGTGGAGGACTCTTTGCAAGTCGCCAAATTCGCTAAAGTTCGAGACATTTTCATTTGCTGGTTTTGCGATACGGTTGAATAATTCGTAACGCTTTGTAAATTTTTATGCCCAGAAAGTTGAACTATGTCCGTGGGAGGGACATCGTTGTTGGTCAGAGTTAGCATCATCGTTTTTCGCCCGCTATGATTGCTGATGTTTGGACCAAGGCCAGCCTTCTCAGCCATCCTTTTCATTAGCGAGTTTAGTGTGTTCACGCCAATAGCAGATTTTTTAAACCAAGACTTATCAGATGAAGCCTTTTTGCAGTGGTTTACGGCGAGGTAAAACGGTGCTTCGTCTGTGTTCATTTCACTCGGACGTTTTTCTGCGTAGAACTTGTAAACGAAGACAGGATCTTTTTCCGGCGGATTTGTGGGGACAGCATACATTTTTGGCGTTACTTTTCTAACATCTCTCGGGTTGTCTCCTGTACGTGTTTTCGTTTGTCGCTCAAAATACTCTAGATATGCCTCTCCATTCGCATTCTCGCGTAGTTTTACGTCGCCCCAGCACATATCCCTGTGTTCTTTGCAACCACGAAGGCCGAAGTGAATAGTGTTGTTAAACCATACCGTGTTTAACAAAGCTTCGCGACTCGAAGTTCCCAAAAGTTCTTTATCGTAAAGCAGTTTGACTTCATCTTCGCTAAGAGCAACTGAAGCGTTCCGTTTGTTCCCTTTTCCTTTTGCTTGAGCTCTTTTTGTTTTGATTGCAGAGCTTTTCGGGCACGTTCAAAGCCCTTGTCCATCATGATACTAAACCCGTTCTTTTTCTTCAAGTATCTCTCAAAGCTGGCAAACATAGAACGTAGGGAACTAGGTTCGTATTCTCCGTTGTTTTCTTTCTTTCGGACAGAAATAATAAATTCGCTCAGGTATTCATTAAGTTGCTCTACGGAAATGTCCTCGATTCTTTGCGATTCATTTTTCGACGATAAAAATTCTTGAAGAAGTCCAATGTCCTGCAGTGTTTTTTTTCTTGTATTATTATTCTCCTGATGTTCAATGAATTCGCTTACCGATGGTGTCTCTGCCAATCGTGAAGCCATTTCAAATTAAAAGTCGAACGGACCATCAAACGAAACTGATTGTTGTTGTCTTGTTGAATTTTAATGCTGGCCGCCAGTGGCGGGAAAAGTCAATACGCGATTCTTCACTAGTGACGAATTCCGTACGTCCAATGAGAAAGCCAATACGGCGTTCTTCACTAGTGGCGAATGTCGTATGCCCAATGAGATCCTCGGAAATTTTAGGCATATGGTTTTTATTTCACTACTTTATTGTGTATAAAATTCAATACTCATATAATAAATGCTTATAAGGTATAAGCGTTAATTACAGTACTACTTAATCTGACAGTTGACACGCTATTGACGCTAACTATTAACTATTGAGCATGCCTATAATTATATGCGCATATACCCGTGCTTCCATTTTCAAGGAAATTTCAAGAAAATTTTAGCGTATGAATTGTGTATGAATGAATATGAATGTATAAAGAAAATCCAATTTCAAGGAATTTTTAATGTATCATCAGGGAATCCAAAGACTTTTTGAGGCCACTTCCCACTGTTACCAGCCCAAAACTTTCTGCCCACCAAAATCGAAAATCCTTTCATGGAAACAAAATATTTTCTTGGAACGACGTTTCCTGGATCCACCACTATTTCCAGGTCTGAGTCGTTGCTATTTGTGTTGTTGACCCCGCCCTCCCCATCAGCCATTTTGCCTCCATTTAAAATGAATTTAGGATTTTAATCTTTTCCTTAGTATCTAGTCTCTTAATTTTTAAGCTTCTAAATGTAGTTCACTTTAAGTCGAAATGTTCGACTCACCTTTTACATAATGATAATAAATATGCAAATGTTTGTCGAATGTTATTGCTTGCTGTAGGTACTCAGTTACAGCAGAATGAAAGTAGTTACCATCATCAGGATAGCGATGGGAGGAATGTACAGAAAAGCGATGCATCAAAACACGAAATTCTTCCTCAGAATTCTACAGAAGATGTCGAGGTTGAAAGTAGTGATAATGAACATGAAGATGATGATGAAATTGATGGTGAATGTGGAGATGAAGATGGTGAAGTTGGGGATGAAGACGGTGATGAAGCTGGTGATAGGAGTAACACTGAAGATTTAATTGATGGTATTTTTGCGATGGATACCGTTAATGACAGCGTAATAAGTGATAACGATGGTGCTGATACTACCGCTACAGACCAATCACTTTCGGAAGATTCTAGTTGTCCCTACGAGATTGCTAAGAAAATAAATCTTGGTCTGACAGTTGTGAATAAGGTTTCACCTGATACCAGCGCTCCTTCCTGTGATTTGCCTGGCGATTGGGAAAATGCTGAGTATCTTTTTGTCGATTCAGTACTTCGCAAAGGGGATGCTCTCGAGACGAAATGTACTTACTGCAGTGAAGAAGATCATATTGTTGATAACTGTACTGCTGAACAAGTCACCAGGACGTTAAAACCATTGCCACATATGCCTGATTGGTTCAAGGATATTTTGACTAAAGTCTGTTATTGTTGTAAAGGTAAGATAGCGTCAAGCCTCGGAATACGGACCTCAAACGTGATGCGCTCTCTCTGCTCGCAATCCCATATATATGTCATTTGTGAACGTCGCATACGCTAATGGGCTGTCGGGTTGTTCTCCCGAAGATTACATGAAATATAAATCGACCGAAATGCCATGCTATCACTTTGTTATATTTTGTCGCCTGTGAGCTTCGGTGGCGCAGTCGTCAGGACAAGCGCCTTTCACCTCTGAGTCTTGAGTTCGATTCCCGCTGGGGACTACACACTCATGTGAAAAGAGTAAGTCAACGCTCTGCCGAAAGTCGTGAGTTTTCTCCGGGCACTCCGGTTTCCTCCCACAGGGAAAGTTGACTGGGTGGGTTAGAATATACAGATTAGGAAAGTAATGTCACAATTGTTGTAAAAATAGATAATCTAGGCTACGTACATAATATAGGTAAGCGAGATACTTGATGTAATCGGTCACTGGAAAGCCCCAACGGTGAGTGAGCTGAATAATGTATGTATATGTATATGTATATGTATATGTATATGTATGTCGGCAAGTTTTCCTAGGTTACTTGAATATCGTTGGAGAGTCTACTGATTGTTTGATAAACTTGTTACTTTTTACGCACGTACAGGTACTTAAACGTGCAATTACATAATATGGGAATGTTTTGCGAACTTTTGGAGTGTACCAAACAATGTCGTGTCGATCATCTCCATTGAGTATTGTCGTCCCCATAATTTTTGACTATGTGCGGCATTCCAATGGCGTAGTAATGTGCACATAGTTCTTCTCGTAATTGCCAAGGTATGATTTGTTCTAACTGTCTCAGACACAAGGCCATGCGACACAGGGCAACTTCCAACGCAATTTCTGCATAGAACCATGTTATGTACGAATGTACGCACAGAAAAACAGTGAACATTGCCCGCCTTTCACTTCACCGATATTATCATTCTCATTCATTTCTTTGTGGCATGTTTAGTAACAAAAATAGCGGCAAAGTGAAACGAGATTCATGCTCACAATTTCTCTGTGTCCGAAATTGCGTTGCAGGTTGCAGCAAAAATAGCCTCCAGTAACACTGCTTTCACTGAGAGAAAATGGGGCTTCGGTGGCGAAGTGGTTAGCGCACTTGCCTTTCACCTCTAAGGTCGCGGGTTCAAGTCTCAGTGAGAACTTTCTCAATGCGACTCGAACCCAGTCCTCAAGTGAAAAGAGTAAAGGTCAACGCTCTGCCGAAAGTCGTGGGTTTTCTCCGGGTACTCCGGTTTCCTCCTACAGGGAAAGTTGACAGGGTGGGTTAGGTAAAAGGGCCCACAGTAATTGGCATATGCTGTTGTGGTGACCCTGCCCTAGTTGGCGAAGCTAAATAAAATAAAATAAATATAGTATAGACTTGATTTTGATGTTAATGAAGCTTAGAATACGACTTATTGTACATTCAAACTCTATTCTCGTTTTGGTTGGTCAAAAAGCCCCGGATAATTCTCAATATCCGGTAGTTCTCACGTTACTTCCGCTGGTGATGTCATCAGCGTGGAATAATAGTTTTTTTCGATAGAACTTCAATCCAAAAAAAGCCCCCTGCGCGGTCGGCAGCTTGTATAACGTCGGCTTACCTTGACCTTGATAATTCCGGATATCACAAAAACCTCATCCAATAATTGTTAATTATTCAGACCTCGGTCAATGTTATCAGCCTCGCTTCGGCAGATGACATTGACCTGGGTCTAAATAATTTTTGATATCCTCAGACTCATCCAATAATTGTTTATTACGTGATATTACGCTCGTAAAAGTCACTTGTGGTAAACGGCAAAGCAACTTGAATTTGCATGCAACAAACCGCATAATTATTGTCAAGACGTGCTGATTAAATTTGTTGACTTACGTCTATTGTTTTGTTACTTAACGAGCAAGCCTTTCTTAACAACATCCATCAATACTGAATATGGAGCTGTTGTTCAATACACTAGAGTACAATATCTCGATAATACATATATTTTGCGACTGTTGAGAAAGAACTAGAAATCAAGTTTTCATTTTAGATGATTTTGGTATAACTCAAGAGGAGGTTAGAAGAAGGCAATTTTATCTTCGAGCACTGGAAGCATATATCACGGAGTACTTGCCAGGTAAATATTTCTGAAATTACATTATCTTGAAACGCGATGCATCGTGGCTTGGCCGGGTAAACAACACTGGTCTCAAAACTATGGCTGGATTGAGCTCTAATTGAATTTAATGAGCCATTTTTAAGCTATAGATATTTATAATGAGAAGAGATTATATACTAAAGCTTTTCTTTAGAAATCGAATTGATAGGTGTTTAAATGAAATTAGATTAACTAGTTTGTAAAATTTTACGCAAATGTCCCTTCCTATGGAATCTGAAAGATATAGACCCCCTCCCCCGTTGTTCTCACCATGTTATGACGTCATCTGTGTATCTATAACTGAACAGAGAACGGTAAAATGTGATTTATTTGTTAAATCGACAATATCAGTATTCCCTTACGTGGACGGGAAAGCCTTAACAGGTTTAGCAACCCAATTGACAAAGGTTTCGAAGGTTAGTTAGTTAAGGTTATTGCCTAATGGTTAGTTTTTAGCGAGGGAGGAAAACCGAGTAGCCGAAGAAAATCCCTCGAAGAACAGAGAGAACCAACCAATATCAACTTACATGAGTTAATCAAGCACGGGGATGTTACCCAACCGAAGTAAATCCCGCCCTCGACCTGCTGTGTAGCAAGCTTAACTCAGAGGTAACAGACAGCACGCTGACGGCATCTACCACCGGTCAGCGTGCTGGCACTCTTCCCTAAACTGTGAGAACCTCTTCTTATATGCCATGCGTATCACTCTAACATGGCCACCATTCATTTCATTTGTGCTTAGCAGGCTTTCCTATTCACACAAAAGTTGACTCGAGAATTTTTTACAGATACAATGAATATTTTGTTTCTCCTTTAGACGCAAGGCTGCATTTATTTGGTTCGTCTTGTAATGGGTTTGGTTTCACCGGCAGTGATATTGATCTGTGTATGACACTGGAGGGTAAGAGGAAGAGTGATATAGACTGCATTAAGTACATCACACAACTGGCAGGAATGCTCAAGAAGAATCCCGAATGCTCAAATGTAATTGCTATAACCGGTGCCAAAGTACCCATTGTGAAGTTCTTTCTGAGACATGCGAAGGTTGAAGCTGATATCAGTATGTATAATGAAGTTGCGTTATGGAACACCAAGTTGTTAGCAGCATACGTTCATATTGATCCACGTGTTCATATCCTGGGATGTACACTGAAGATTTTTGTCAAGGTACGTATCAATATTAATAGCATTTGCAAGCTTCGTATCCAAATCGCCCATTTCAGATTATAATTATGTTTACATGCGCTTTTATATTTGAATATGAATAAATAATGCATAAAGCAGGCGTTCGGAAATTGCGGCCAAAAGTTCACACCCTTGTTGAAAAAATCTTGAAAATACGGCCAGCTTCTCTATGATTATTTCAAATAAAAATATGATAAACACCCCTACTTTTTAACCATATCAAATCACTTCAATTTTTAACCTGAAAAGAAGGCCTGAACCTTATATAACAATACCCAGTATTTCGCCGAATATTTCTAATATGAGATTATCCCGGATATCCGGTTGGATAAGATGTCCGGTACATCCCTAGTCTAAAGGCTCTTTTCCACTCGTCGCAAAAACCAACTCGCAAGCTCGCTGCGAGTACTTTCATCCAATCACAATGCTCGACAGTTTATTTTAATCACATGCAAGAGTTTGCGAGTTGGTTTTGCGATGAGTGGAAAAGAGCCTTTAGACACTGTAACGACGTGTCTGCTTAGGGAGGGAGAGAGAGTTCGCTTTTTGCATTCATTTCTGATTGTCTATTTAGCTCTGTGATATCGGAGATGCATCAAAGGGTAGCCTCTCATCGTATGCCTACATTCTCCTGTTGTTACACTTTCTGCAACAACGTCGACCGCCAGTTTTACCTGTCCTGCAAGAGTTGTATGATAGTGCAGAACAGCCACAGAATATCGTTGAAGGACACAACTGCTGGTTTTATGACGATCTCAAAAACTTGGTACGTGAATCCACACGGTAGCCTGCACGGTACATACTTGTGCAATGAGCATACAGACATACTGTTAACTTGCACAGTATTGCAAGCCCAAGCACAGAACTTTGTTTTACTTTGCCGATATTTTTCTTGCCAAACATCCCCAGAAGGCAAGAAAGAAATGAATGAGAATGATAATATCGGTGGAGTGAAACGCGGGCAATGTTCACTGTATTTCAGTGCGTATATACATTTCTACATAACATCATGGCTTTGTGCAGAAATTGCGTTGCAAGTTGCAACTTGCAGGGAAAATTCCCCCGTGTGAGAAGAAATGCAGTATATCTTGATAGTAAAAATCATCATCTTGATCAACTTTTTCACTGTCAAAGTTACTATGTCATTAGATGAATTGTAATTTGTTTAAAATGCTAAAATGCATCTAATGACATCATATCCGGAAACTTTGACAGTGAAAGGTTGATCAAGATAAGGATTTTACTATAAAGATATATTACATTTCTTCTCAGAATAATACAAATATTACAGATATACAAGAATAATTTTTGGGGTTAGTGCACTGTAAGGCATAACCTAAGGCGAGAGTGAAGCTAAGTTTGTTCCTCTTGGAAGCCACAGAGGTGTTCTTTTGTATTCCTTCACTTGTGTGAACCTGGCTGTTCAGAAGAACTCGACGAAAACACAGCAGACTTGATTTTACTAAATTCTTTATTACAAATTTGAAGATCCGACTACATGAACGATTTTATCTAACTAACTGTATAATATTTTTGTCTGTTTTTATATGTTTTTGTCTCTACTAATAACATATTCGCATATTGCTATCTAATTATTTATATTTAATTGTTATTCGCCTAATTACGGATTAGATTCGCCTAAACTAAACAAAAGACTAATTTACATCAAAACCTAAACTAAAAACAAATACAATTAGCACAATGATCTAAATTACTAAGTGTTCTCCTCCACATTCCTCCCCCTCATTTGTCAGTGGTAACTGGCAAAGTTTTACTATTCATTGAAGTCCAGTGATGCTAATTTTGTTATTGGTCTTGTAATTGTATCACGTCCCACTTGGACTTTTGCCACACGAACATGTCCGTCATTACCGGGTAAAATCTCCTTCACCCGACCCAACGGCAAATGTCCACGAGTCTGGTCAGCGGAAATGGCGAGTACAAGATCTCCAACTTTCACATCACGCTTTGGTTCCCACCATTTAGAACGAATATTGAGCATTGGCAAACCACTCTCGCATCCATCTTTCCCAAAAATGACCAATTAATTATTGTACTCTCCTCCAACGTTGTCGTGGATTAAACTCTGCGTAATCAACCCCATCAGGAGCAGTTTTACCTCCGACTTGCCCATGCAAGAAGTGATTTGGAGTAAGAGGAACTGTATCTTTCGGATCAGATGTCTGGTAAGTGAGCGGTCTTGAATTCAGTAACGCCTCTACTCCGATAAATACAGTCGATAGCTCCTCATCATTCACGTCCGCGTTGTTTAAAACTGCATAAATCCCCTTCTTCGCCGCCTTTATCATTATCTCGTGAACTCCGCCAAAATGAGGTGCTAGCGGTGGGTTGAATGTTCACTTTATACCCTTATCAACCGTTCTTTGTTGTATCTCTTGCGTGTCCAAGTTGTCCACCAATTCCTTCAACTCTCTGGCGGCTCCAATGAAGTTCGTGATAACCCCTACGACTTGTCATCCGAGTCAAACATCTCAAAAAACTGTCCGTATCGAGTCCATATGCCATTTCTAAGTGAACTGCCCGACACAGCAAACAGGTAAATAAACAGAGCCATCGTTTTTCCCTTCGTTTTCCTCTTCCTTGAACCGTAATGAATGGTCCACCAAAGTCAACAGAGACCCGAGAAAACGCTTTTAATGGCAACTGTACTCGGTTTAACGGGAGCGGCGCCATAACCTGATTTACTGTCTTCGCCTTTTTTCTTGTACATTCATTACATTCCTTCTCCCACGCTCGTATTTCCTCCCGTGCAGCTTCGATCCAGTATTGGTTGCTAACGTTCGCCAAAATATGGTTGGTACCCAGGATATGTCGTCCAACCTCGTGATAATGCTTGACGATGAGTTTGGTCACCCAACTACCTCTCGGTTAGATAACTGGAAAACGGACTTCGTATGGCAGGAATTCCGCGTAGCACAATCGACCGTCACACCGAAGTACTCCGTCCTCGTCAATTTTTGGCATTAACTTTAGTAGCTTACTCTTCGTTGAAAGTTGCTTCCCATCTCGGATTGACTCGTACTCCTTAAAACTCCTCTTCTGTGCATCGCGGATTATGCAAAGCTGTGCTTCTTTAACTTATTCCGGCATTAACGAACTGTGTTCTCGATTTTCGCTCTTGACTCGACAATTATGGAAGAATCTCAATACCCAAGCCAGGATATGAGATAATCGTTGCCAACTGGACCATCTTGTTGGATTTAACCTCCACGTCGGATCGTTGGAAACAATGGTATGCTGTTGAAGACAAATCATCGCTCTCTCTATTTCGCCATCAGTGCCCACATTTTTCACGACTTTCTTCATTGGCCATTCTGACTCCACCTTCTGCAGGAACGAAGGACCTCGCCACCAGAATTCACCGGAGATCAACTGCGAAGCTTTGCTTCCCCGAGAACATAAATCAGGAGGATTTCCCTGTGTTGCAACGTACTGCCATTGCTCAGGATTGGTATGACTTTGAATCAAGCCAACTCTATTTGCCACAAACAGTCGAAATTGTCGGCCTCGTCCACGGGTCCAAAGTAGCACATTCATACTATCGCACCAAAACCGCACCATAGAAACCGGGATCTCCAACGCTCTTGTAATGACCAATGTCAACTGTAAGCCCAAAACTGCTGCCAACAACTCTAGTCGTGGAATACTCACTGGTGTTAATGGAGATACCCGAGTTTTCGACGCAATTATGTTGACATCAATACGTCCGTCCGTATGCTCAGTTCTTAAGTAGCTAACCGCTCCGTAAGCGACTTTCGAGGCATCAACGAAGGTGTGGATGATCATGGATTCTTCGTTGTTCATCTGCAAACATCGAGGGATTTTTATCGATTCGAGACTTTCCAACTCCGTTAACCAAGTTTTGGCCTGGTGATAAATGTCATCAGCAACTGGATCGTCCCATCCAATTCCTCGCGACCATAATTCTTGCAACATGATTTTCGCGCGTACCACGAAAGGAGATAGGAACCCCAACGGATCGAACACCTTTGCCACTCGACTTAGTAAGGATCTCTTGGTAAAGTGCGTTTGCTGAACCGCCTCTACTTGGAACGAAAACACGTCCTCCTTCGCTAACCACAAACCCCCCAAAGTTTTAATTGAAGGTATAGTTCCATGGTCCAAATCGACTTTGGCTGCTCGTTTTTCACTCGGAATACTTTCTAGAACATTGCAGGAATTTGACACCCACTTTCGAGGCTCCATGCCTGCTAACTTCCACAACCCGTCTAATTGATTGTACAGTTCGACGGCCTCCTCTTCGGTACGAGTCGAATCCAACGAGTCGTCCATGTATGTAGACTTTTCTACCGTCTCCGCAGCGAGGGGGAACGTTTCTTTATGGCGCTGAGCATTTTCTTGAGCCACGAATTGGGCACGAAATGGCGCTGACGCATCCCCAAAGACCACTCTTTCAAATTCATAGACATCAGGTCGTCGCCCGGTTTCTAGATCTCTCCACAAGAATCTGAAATACGAACGATCATCAGTTGGAATTCCGATTTGCAGATACATCTCTCGAATATCGCACGCTACGGCAACAGGATATCGCCGAAATCGCATCAGCACGTCGAACAAGCTTCTCTGTAGTTTCGGACCAGGTAAAATTACATCATTCAAGGACACCCCGTGATGCTTCGCGCTGGCGTCGAACACAATACGCGTCTTTGTCGTTGCCCTGTCAGGACGACAAACGGGAAAATGAGGCAGAAACCAAACCCGACCTTTGGGGTTCACTTCTTCATCCGGTTCTACTTTGTGGATGTATCCCTTTTGCTCGTAACTTCGAATAATAGCAGCGTAATCAGTCCCAAGATCTTCTTTCTTCAACAATCGTTTCTCTGTGTTCTGAAGCCGATTTAGAGCTGTCTCGTAATTATTCATTAGATTAGGACGATCTCTTTGCCACGGGACCGCAACTTCATAACGCTCTCCATCGTTGACTAAGGATTCACGAACCCGAGTTAACGCGCATTTCTCTTCATATGTCATCACTTGATGTTCTGGCTTCGTCACGACGGATTCTACCCCCCAGAACCTTTTTAACGAGTGATTAAGATCTTCGAGAGGTCGAGACTTAGCAAAGAACGTATACACAAGATTCGTCCGTGGCTGACAAGAAATTGACGATTTCTTCTCTGGATTCCCGATACACGACCATCCTAACGGACCTAATCTGGCGATTGGCTCACCCAGTTCGCCTTTCACATCACATCGAGCGTAATGCAAATCGACTTGATCTTGACCAATCAAGACATCTACTAACGGATCTGCTGTCGCCTCCGGAAAGTTACACACTTGTAAATGCGACCAACGTTGCTGGTGACGCTTCCAATCCACCACGTTGTAGTTTCCCGTAATCTGTCGTGGACACGTAAATGCTTGGAATGGGACTTGTAAGTTTCCATCACTACTTTCGAGAATCAGTTCTACCGCCATTGTGTCAAACGTCTCGATACTCTCATTCAAAACTTGAACTGTGACGGGTTCGTACGGCGCAGATAATCCAAGAGCCCCAGCTACATCTTCACTAATATAGGATGCACTGCTAGCGTCATCTAAGACCGCATTAACTCTGATCTTCTGACCATTCGCTTTTGGCCAGACAGGTACTGTACGAAACGAGACGATTTCTTTTACCGATTTCGACGAAGCTAACGTTGTGATGTACGTCGTATTATCTGCTCCAGTCTGTGGTTCCAATGGAGGTAAATTCTCGTCTTTCGAATCCAAGATTGGTTTAAGCGATCGACCAGTTGCAGCCCGTAAATCTTTGTCTTTTCCCTCTTGATTATCTTGTTTCTTCTGATCTCTTCCCACAGTTTCATGTAACAGCCGGTGGTGATTACTCTTGCAACCATCCAACCCACACACTTGTGTCCGAGGGCAGTCCTTTCCTAGATGACGGTCAGAGAGGCATCGGAAACACAGATGTTTTTCTTTGGCCAGCGCCCATCTTTGTCTCACATTTCCGTTCTTAAACTTTTCACAAGCCCACACTCTATGACCGATCTTGTTAAAACAAACACAACTTGATTCGCTTCGACCTTTAATGGCTGCGAAATTGCGCTGCGACCTTCTGTCTCGGGTCTTCTTATTCCAGGTTGACATACCTTCTCTGGTCTCTAGTTCACGAATTCGGAATTCTGTTTCTTCTATCATCCATTCACTCAACGCTTCCAGGGTTTCTTTCTTCCGCTTTTCTGATAACCATCGGAAGTAATTAGCCAACATAGACCGGGGAATCTTTTCAATTACTAATAAAAGCAACATACTGTTCGGTTCTAATTCGTTCCATAACTTTTGCTCTTTTAATATCACAATCGTATGTACCAAATTCTCTGAAAACTTTTCAATTTCTTGAACATCGTCATCTTGAAACGGTACCATATTCCGAAGGTCTTCTAACTGTGCTTGAATCTGTCGTCGATTACCACCAAACTTTCGTTTCAATGTATTTTTTGCTTCCTCGTAGGCTTCCTCAGAATATCCTAGTCTCGTGATCGCTTCCGCTGCCTTTCCTTCGAGACACGCCTTTAGTCTTAACATCTTGTATTTTGGAAGTGCACTTGTTTCATCGACGATTGCTGAAAATGCAGCCCAAAAACTCGCAAATTTCGATTTGTCACCATCAAATTTCGGTATTTGTATTCGTTCTAAGTTCCGATCAACACCCCCCTGTCTGGACAGGCGTCACTTCATATTCGTCCCTTGCACGTCTGACGTCTCGCCAACCTTTTGTGTTAACCTCGTCTTCGGTTTCTTTAGCACCCGACAAGACAGATTTACTTTTCGTTTCTTTGACTTTAATTACTATTGCAGATATAAATGACTTTATTGTAGCTGCATCTCGATTTGTATCGGTCGTAACAAGATCAAGTTCGTCCTCGGTCTTCACGGCATTTCTGTCATCACCGGCTTTCTTGTATGCTATAGCAAGTTCATCGATAATCGTCAACACTTCTACTTGCTTTTCTTCGTACTGCTCTAGCCCTTGTATTAAGTCCTCCTTGTCACAGTTCTCGTCTGTCATTAAACGTAGAAGTTTCGTATATAACTTCGCTTCTGTTTTCTCAAGCGTTCAAGGCATTCAATGTCTGCTGTCTGTGTTGATAAAGACGACGCCTCCATCGTTCCGGCGACTTCGCTTGCTGGGTCAACCATTTCCTGCTACCATATGTTCAGAAGAACTCGACGAAAACACAGCAGACTTGATTTTACTAAATTCTTTATTACAAATTTGAAGATCCGACTACATGAACGATTTTATCTAACTAACTGTCTAATATTTTTGTCTGTTTTTATATGTTTTTGTCTCTACTAATAACATATTCGCATATTGCTATCTAATTATTTATATTTAATTGTTATTCGCCTAACAAATTGATTAACAAATTATTTGATCTTCTATAAATAGACGTGAATGTTCCGATAGGATGTTGTGGAGTTATTTGTTTTTGTCCTATTATTATTATGTACTAAAATCGTGATTTTAAAGTCGCATCGAAACGTGTGACCATCAAGTGATATAGTGTGCTAAAAAACTCGAAAACAACTTGTTTTAGAGCGCGGTGTAACGCCTTGATACATATGCTACAATTAAAAACCATTTGACGTGTCGTTTCGAACAAAGGTTCTTCGTCAGACGCTTGGTAAAATACTTTCCTCCTGACGAAGGACCTTCGCTTATTCAGTTCAGATACAATCACTGCAGTTTATTTTGTCTTACTAGCTACACTGGACTCCCATTGTTGAGATGTTAACTTTAACTACTTTTCACAGTACCATAACTTGCCTCAGCAGTATTGCAAGCCATTTGCTTCAAATCTCGTTTCTTTTTAAGGGTGCGAAATGGACTGCACGAAATACAGAGAGTTGTGGTGAATTGTGGTTAGGATTTCTTCGCTACTACACAGAGGAATTTGATTATCGTCGTAATGTTGTATGTGTTCGTTACCTCAAGCCCCTGACGAAATTTGAAAAGCTGTGGAATGGAAGACAAATATGTATAGAAGGTATCTGTACCTGTATATGTGTACAAATATTATACAATTATTGGACGATGTTGAGCAAGATATCGTGATTTGTCTGTGGCAAGCAGATCAATTATTTGTCGCTTAAATAAATTATTAAAGCTTATCGTCGTTGTTCTTCGCCTTTGTCCACGAAAATGTTTCCTTGTTCAGCAGTAACACCTTTTCCATTGCAACCATGTCATTTCTCTAGTAGCGAAATAAGTTTTCTGCAACTTTGACTTCTTTTTATACGTTTTAAATTCAAACAAACACAAAATTTTAAATTCCAAAAGTTCAGCAAAATAAGCAAGCCGTTGTTTCAGTGTTTACGAAAGTGAAGCTAATGCGCATGAGCAGATCGATATTTGCAGCTGCTCAACGGATTTGGCCAACGCGCATGCTCAAACCATTATTTGCACCAGTTATTTGCAGCTGACGTGTTATTCGCACCAGTTATTTGCAGGCAAATTAGCCAATCAAAATAGAGAAAATAATTATGTGAATGATAATAATAGTGAAGTCGTAGTAAAATTAATGCCAACCCAAAAATTAAGTGTTTTGTAATCATATTTTTATCACTTAACTCTAAAGACGCATTTTAAGATTTAATATTCACAATCTTAAAATGTGTTTTAGTTGATCCAAATATATAGTTATAAAGCGGATTAGCATTGATTTTGCTCGTCCGAAATAGTGAAACCCGCTTAGCATGCAGGAAACAAGTTAGCACACTTTCAAAATCTACAATCTTTATCAAAGTGAAACAATTTCCAAAATTTATTGGTAAGGTTTTATTGTTTGCTCAATAAATACATATATGTGACAGAGATTTTAATACACACATCTTAAATTCAAGATATTTGACCTGTCTCAAATTTAGGAAGGCCAATTTTGGGATAATAACCTTCAAATAGCTAATTGAAAGAAATGTGTCAGTGCAGTAAGTTTTTTTGAGTTAAATTTGTGACGTGAAAAAAGACGAATATGCCGCCCTCATGCCATTCCCTGCACAAGAAAAAGCATGAACACGAACTTTGATAGACATGTAGCTTTTTTATGTAACGCTTCCCTTTTGCAGTCTTTAACTTGAAAAGCAAAGCAATTTCGAGCTGTTCTAAAGATGTGTAAATACTAGACGTGGAGTTTTTAGGGGGTATGTGCCCCTATATGCCTCACCTGACACTTAAAAAACGAACCCGGCAAAAAATACTCAATAACACCCTGACATATGGTCTTTTATATGGTTATAGATCCTTTCGTCCTGTCCCACAACCTTGGGGCTGCCCTCAGTCTGGGCATGGTGAAATTTATTCGTTCAACGTTTGAAAAGGCTCGAGAACGTTTTGGAACTGCACGGAATGACTTACCACTTGATGGTCAGGAGCGGCAGCGCTTTTTCTTTGATACGCTTTACCTTACCAATGGAAACCTGCCTCCTACTGGCCGAAATTGCAACGTCTGTGGGAAGATTGGACATTGGGCTAAAGAATGTCCTTATAACAAGTCAAGACGAGAGAAAGGACAGCAGAATAAAGATGAAAAAAGCCAACAAAGTAAACACGAGAAGGGTCAGCAAAACAAAACCGACAAAGGGCGGCAAAATAAGGATGAGAAAGTACCGCTTGAGAAAACGCCACAAAAAAACGGCGAGAAAGGTACCCAAAGTAAGGATGAGAAAAGCAAGCAAAACAATGTTGAGAAAGGCTCGAAAAATAAAGATGAGAATATTACAACAAATTGGGCCGCACGAATCCAGACAAACAGCATTGAAAAACCCCAGGGAGGGCAGCAAGAAAAATTGGCGGAAAACAATATACAAGGTAATTATGGGGTAGACACTACAAAACCCGAATTTGCTTGACTGCACACAAAACAATAATTTGAACTCGAGGCTGACTATGTGATTCTATTAGTCAGCCTCGATCTCGAACCAATGTCTCCTATACACGGAAGGAATTTCGGGTAGTGTCTATTTACTTTACGTTCTTTTATACGGCATTTTTTGGTCGGTTGTGTAGTAATGAACGGCAATGAACGTCAAATAGTTTTCCTTGTTTTTTCAGTTTAATAAATTATTAAATAAATATATACCGTTCAACCTCGTATGACCTTAATGTACCTCGTGATAATTGTTTTAAGTTTATCTAGTTGCTTAAAAGATTAAGAACTCAAGCAGATGCATGGTAACGGGGGATCGTGCGGAATAATTGGCCAGGGTTCGTGCAGGTCCTTAAACTCCTTGAAAAGTGCTTAAATTGAAAGATCAATTTCAAGGGCACTTGAAAAGTGCTTGAAAAGTGCTTGAAAAGTGCTTGAAAAGTGCTTGAAAATCACACAATGTTCATTGAAAATAGAACATAATTATCTAATGAGGACATTTTCATAATTTTATCTAGCAAATACTCTAAGAAAGTCGCTTGTCTTCCATCCTATTACTATGATTATTGTTCAGCCGCCATCATTTTATCAGAGTCCACTATATATTTTCTTATATTTGGATTGTGTTTTGTTTCGAAGACAATAAAATGTCCTTGAAAAATTTTATTTTAGTGCTTGAAAATCCTTGAAAAGTCCTTCAATTTTCTTATTGGGAACTTGCACGAACCCTGATTGGCGCAATTTCTGCTAAGTATTGCGTAATTCTGCCGTTTGCCACCGAGTTGCCGGCAGAGGAGGCTAATACAGTACCTTTAATGCAAGCTATTTTACAATCTTTTGTATATGTAAATAAGAGATGACGTAATTGGCAAAGAATACTGAAAATCCTTGAAAGTAATAGTATTGAACTTAACAATCCGAAACAAAAAATTCATTTTAGATCAAAGAGTAAATTTACAATCATGAGAATTTGAAACAAAAGAGACATAAATTACAATTCACAATCACTTATGGTCGTGCCAATTATGACCTGCCTACGACGTCATCTTGTTTACAAATTAAATATATTAACGACCCTATGTCATGAATGCAATTCGACCGGGCTTTGCATGCATTTACTTAAGCCAGAGTAGCGAGCGAAAACATGACAGTCTGATTGATTTAGAAATGATGCGATTAATACTCAAGATGATGCGAGCAAAGCTCTTTGGAATTAATCGCACTATTTTTGACCAATCAGATGGCAAGAAATGCCATTGATTTCAAACTGAATATAATAAACTTAGAATTGCCCATCCCAGGGAAACATTCTTATCACATTTTTTTCTCTTTAATTTTATGAGAAGTAACGACGAAATTGGATCCAAATCCTGTAGTGGCGGAGAAAACTGCTATTAGTGCAAACCAATCGGGCAACCCTCCAGTTCTCCAAAGACCCGCACCCCATGTACAACCACGGCAGACCATAGTACCTCCAGCATTATTTCCACATCCACAAGCACGTGTACCCATACAGATGAATTCCCCTCCCAGGATGTGGAACTACCAACCTCTATCGCCACCCATATCACCTGGAAATCAAATGTCTATGATATCATCCATGCAACCGCCTTCGCCAGTCCGCCTTCGCAATTCAGTTGCACCAAAGCCACATATGGATATGTTTCCAAGAACACCTTTGGCATATCAACAACATGGTGTAATGCATGGCAATATGGCGCCAAATTCACCACCTAACCAGCACCCGTTGCCTGTCAGAACACCAACATTTCTAGTTAGACCACACCCGTCGAGTCCTATGACCACCAGCCATCAACCGATGTTTTCTGAAGTTTCGCCTCGAATGGGATTCGTACCTGGTGCTCCTCCAAATGCGGCTATACCTGTTACACAGTTATTTGGCAGTCCCAACAATCCATTTCAATTTGACATGTTTAATAGAGATCATAACATGTTTCTGACCAACACGCCGCCTTTGTACCAACGATTTGAATCTCCTCAACCACTCCAACAAAGCCCTGGCTATTCTCCTTTGTCTCCCATGCATATGATTGGGAACCAAAGTCCACGTGTTATTTCATGCGAGGAATTGGAAAGAGGAAATGGTCATGTTCAAGCACCGCAGCAAGACAACACTGATGGTGTCCCAGGAGCACCAATAACTGAAGCAAGCTCTCATAGAGCAGCTGAAAAAGTGCCGAATGCAGATCCTGCATCCTCTGTGTTAGATGGTTTGCGCTCCCTGAACATTAATATAGGACACGCATCTACTCAGGGAGCTGATCAAGACCAAAATACAGCCTTGAAAAATACAAGTGGAGACGTTGCTTATAGTAATCATAAGGCAAACCGAGACTTTCAACAACCACCTAAGGTTCAGAATATTGCTGCTACAACTACGGTAAGGATGCAATCAGTAGAAATTATTCTGCTTATGGCAAGCACTGACTCAATATGTGAGGCCGGTTGGCCGGGGAACTCACCTTAGACTGAATGAAAATTGTGTGTTAATATGACTTCACACTAGGTCGGATCTCTGTCAAGTGGGATGAAACTTTACGTAATTATGAACGCATCATCCCACCTGACTGGAATGTACTTTTTTGCCAAGTGTATAATATTGGTTTTGAGCAGCGTAGTCGCAAAATATAGACATAAAACATGAGTCGACTTAAACAGACACTATATAAATAGTATAGGTAATAGAATGGTTTCGAGTGCAAAAGGAAGAATGATATTTTTACGGACTATCAAGAAAAAAAATAATTCGAGAGAACTATCATTCGCTCTTTTTATATATCATTTATGTGCATGGCCAAAGATTTGATAGTGAACTGAGGCATGTAAATTCCTTAAATCTTGTTGAAAACTCAATTTTGTCCATTTTGTATAACAATTAAGTCGCCATTTTCTGCCAAAACTCAAGTTTCGGTTTATGCTATGCAGGCGCCATTTTGTTTTGTTTTGGAGCAATCTGCCCAGAACGTAGCTCAATTTGATTCGTTCATAATGATTACAGGAATTTGCACTGTCGATATTAGGTGGTATAAAACCAGTCATGTGAATATGCAAATAATTCATCCCACTCAGGTGAGTTTCCAGGCCGAACGGGCGAACTTGAACAGGCCCTGAATAGTATTTGTGTATAATGAATTCAATAGGATTAAGTCAAGTAAAATAAATACAAACAAAATAGACACAAACTTATATAATTGCCGCACAGAGATAAGTTCTCCAATAAGGGGGTTCCAGAACACTCAAAATATGAAATAAATATTGAAAAAAAGCAGATATGAAAACAAACAGACAAACAAACAGAAGAAAAAAGGCTATAAAACTTAGTTGCAAATTGAACAAACTGTCAACAAACATACAAAAAAGCAAATAAATACCAAACAGTGAGCTCTCTACTTAAACTACGTTGGAGCGGAGAATGTGCCCGCCAATCAGAAATCACAAAAATGTTTTTGTAAACAAATCCGTGTGTCAAAAATAATCCTTGGTAATTTTTGCTTTAATGTAGACGAATCCAAATCAGGGAGATGCTGCAGTCACCCAAGGAGAAGCGTTTATATTCAAGGCTGAATATTCCGAGGAAACGAAAAGCAAAATTTCAAGGAACAGACGGCATAAGAATGAACTGAAACAAGAACGGGCTCAAGGTGGAAAAAATGACGACAATTTGACAGGAGAAGTCCTTGTTAACGACATGCTTGCGTCGCTATCGCATCAGCATCAACAATCAGGAAATACTGGTAACGAAGGAGAAGATCCGGACTTTTCACTAGAGTCTAAAGTTTCACAGCAAGAAACAGTATCCAACGAGCAAGAGAACCGTAAACAAGTTAAAAATCTTCAGCAAAATGAGCGGGAGGCAACAGGGCAACGAAGAGAACGTAGGAAACCACGAGAAGTCAAGATACAGTATAAAAATCAACGACAATTAGCACCCGCGTTTGTGCAGATGCCAACTCAAATGCTAACTCAAATGCCAACGCAAATACAACAACAACATCAACCAAATAAAGAACAACCACATAAGCATCAGCAACAACAACAACAACAACAACAACAGCAACAACGACGACGACAACAACAACAACAACAACAACAACAACAACAACAACAACAACAACAACAACAACAACAACAACAACAACCACATAAACAACAACCACAACAACAACAACCACATAAACAACAACAACCAAAACAACAACAACAACAACAACAACAACAACAGCAGCAGCAGCAGCAACAAAAGCAACAACAACGACATAAACAACAACCACAACAACAACAACCACATAAACAACAACAACAACCACATAAACAACAACAACCAAAACAACAACAACAACAACAACACCGGCAACAACAGCAACAACAACAGCAGCAGCAACAACAAAAGCAACAACAACCACATAAACAACAACCCCATAAACAACAACAACAACAACAACAACCAAAACAACAACAGCAAAAACACCAAAATAGTTTCGTTGGGTTTAACCAAATAGGATCACCCAAAGGAAGACAATACATAACGACAAGTAATAATGAAAAGACGCCGACCAAAGATACAAATGAACAGCTCGTCGTCAAAGTTAACGGGGATCATCGGGAGGTAAATGCTAAAAGCCCTCATGAGAAAAGTCCTGTAAATGATTCAAATGAGACCGCTGGACGTAGAAGATCAAGACAGAGAAACCGGCATAAAGGTGGTGATACTAAAAGAATGTAGTCACTAAAACAACGAAATAGATTTGAACAAGATGGGTTAAGTTTTAGTGTTTAAACTCTACTCGTGTTTTTTAATGAAAGTGTACAAAAAGCCTTCTCAAGATTCAGTTTTACATCGTCACACTTTATTGTGTATATTTTATTGGATGAAACACAAGACGTTACCTTGTTTTTAGATCTGTCTGAAAACCTGACATTTCTGGTCAAACCTCCGAGTCGGGTGTGTTGTCAGGATAGCCGCCATCTTGCAATATACATAACTGTTCAGTATTAGTTCTTGTCAGCCTGAAAATATAGGAATGCGATTCCTATGTTTCAAACGAAAGTTCTCTATCAGAAAAATACCCTCGAACCTTCAAGTGACCACCATCTCTTAAGTATATGGCCGGTATAAAAGTCCAAAAATATTCCCAATGCAATTGCTATTGAACATCCACTTTCAAAGACCGTTAAACCGGGGGACTAGCAAGGACTAAAGTTCCCCTCCAACCTAACTTTAAAGGTTTTGTTGGTGGTTAAGACTTTGTAACTTGAGGGAATCCGATTCATGTGTTTTCAGGCTGATTATATTAAGAAAGAATAAAATCCAACTGTAAATTGTTCATATTGTTATGTTGTGTGTAAATATTGACGGGGGAAATAAGTTCAGATGATTAAATTAAGGTAATGTAGTTATTTTGCCTTTTGGTTTGTGTCCACGAATTATACATTCAATATAGGCCTCTCCAAACCTGTGTTCAGTTTGTCAAAGAGATTGTACCATATAATGTGCCATAATTTATAATACCAGTCGCTGCTACTTATATGTAAATCGTTTTACCAACTCGATTTTGCCTATAGGCGGGTTTTGCCTGATACTGCAAAAGCGAATTCATTCACAGAGGCACCTTGATGCGTTTCCACATTGGATTGCACGATTCCTGGATGGAAGGCAGACCCTTTCGATAGAAAATTGCGATTTTCTTGCTTGAATGCTTTTCACTGCCTTAAAAATTTCTTCAACAAGTGGTTCTTATAAAATGCTAACATCGTGGAGGGGTACATTAAAACTCTCGTCAATTATGCACCTATAGATGTTATATATGCCCAAGGGCAAGGGCAAAAGTGACTGACTTTTCAGAAGACAATTGTCAAATTGTTTTAATTATCGAAAGTGAGCAATATGATGACTTAATAGGCATCAATTTTGCCTCCTGCCCCCACCCACCCATCCTCTAAAGGCCCGATCAAACGAGAACGCAAGTCATCACAAGTAAACTTGTTTTGACTTGCGTTGACTTGCGACGCGACCGATCAAACGATGCGCAAGAAATTAGGGCGATTTAGCCCGTGTGCTTTTCTTTCATGTTCTCACTCTTATTGGAAACATTTTCGTCGACTTTCTCCAGTTTTTCGGTGTTTTTTGAAGCCATTTGGAACGAACGGTATTCGACTTCGGCGTTTCCTGCTTTTTTTAACAATCACAGAGATAAATAGAGCGCGAATACAGAGGACTAAGGACTAGCCTAGCTTTATGTTACCATGGCAACAGGTCACGAAAAACTTGCTTGAACTTGCACTTGGTGTTCAAACGTGTCGCAAGTGCTCGCAAGTTTACAAAAACTTGCGAGGAAGTTTGAACCAGTTCAAATCATTCGCAAGTCATCGCAAGTTGGTTGTCAAACGAGGCACAAGCAAGCGCAAGTAAAAACTTGCGATGACTTGCGTTCTCGTTAGTCTCCTCCGCAGGCAACTTGGTGGAAAACGGCAGAATTACGCAATAATTTCATAGGCATGAGGGACGCAATTTTTGCCAAGTATTGCACAATTCTGGCGTTTACGAAGAGTTGCCTGCGGAGGAGGCTACTTCTCGTTTGATCGGGCCTTAACTGTATATTTATAGACCACCACCTGCCTGCAGGCCACGTGCACGTGTGCGCGGAAGCATTTTAGTTTACAGTATTTTTAAGAAGCAAAAAAGCTCTTCAAAAAGCAATTTAAGAGCACACTGACAACAGGTAAGCACTCAGTTGTATTTGCTATTATACAATGACATACTTGGTGAAATGTTTCTTATGCTTTCATGATTTGTAAGATTGTATCCGAGGTACTCCGAGCGAACGTGTCTGTCTGAGAACATTGTAAATATTTTAATAGCCTTCTTATATTAGGTGTCGAAGAATGAGTTAAAAAGTTTAACCCGTTCGTTTTTAGTGCAAAATGTAACTATATCAACACTAGGGGTGCGCAAATGTTCGATCGAGTGACTTATATAGAGGTAGAAGAATAGAAGGGTAAATAGTGTAAAATAATGGTGTGCTTTTCTATACTATATTTTTGAAATTTTAATTCTAGTGTTTATTTATACTATTTCACATGTGTAAATGTGTAGAGTCACACATGTTATATAGATTTGCATCGGATTTATCAGCAACTTTCTATAAATTGTGATCGATTTTAAATCTTTATTTTAACATGGCGTGTAGCGATCGATGTGTGAAGTATGTAGAAAAGTATTATATTAATAGAAATAGAATATTCGAATATACTAACAATGTCAATGCTGGCCATGTATCAATTAATTGCATTGCAATTGTATTTCAAAGCAGATCTTACGTTTACGTGCGTTTTGCCACAAATATTAATGCGATATTAAAACGAACG
The DNA here is from genome assembly GCA_016169945.1 of Trachythela sp. YZ-2020. Taxonomy (NCBI): domain Eukaryota; kingdom Metazoa; phylum Cnidaria; class Anthozoa; order Malacalcyonacea; family Clavulariidae; genus Trachythela; species Trachythela sp. YZ-2020. Next base: position 2,587,286 of record JADLSH010000155.1, read on the forward strand.
TGACACATTTTACTCGCAAGACTTGCAATCTAAGGTAAATTCCCCCAGCCAGCAATGCCTATAATTTTTACTTTGCTCGCTCTCTCGTTTCTACTTTTTCAAAACTTGCAGCCTACTTCAACAAACGGACCAGTTTATTAATCTAAAAAGAACGGATATCTTTCCAAATATTTTACGAATAGAACGATTTCAACGAATTGATAACATTCAGTATTAAAGTGGATAATATTGGGCATATTACTAGAGTTTGGGTCGCCACCAACCTATATAATGTCCTTGGTTGATTATAGCAATGAAACACAATAAAAGTAAAGAATACATTTTCTAAAGAACGATATTTTTAATCACACTTGACACTCACGTAGTCACGTTATACCGCAGACGTGGAGTGTCAAGTGTGATTATGAAGGGTGTAGATAAAAGGCGGACGCGGACGCGGACGGCGGACGGACTCGTGGTATTTTTAGCCGGGGTTTTATCGCCGGTAGTTATTTGTGGGGTATTTTTAACCGGGGTATTTCCCCCGAGTCCGTCCGCCGTCCGCCGTCCGCCGTCCGCCGTCCGCCGTCCGCGTCCGCCTTTTATCTACACCCGATTATGAAAGCATAGAATGAGAAGTAAACAAATATAATCATGGCTATTTATAGTTTTGGTGGCAAACCCGTGCGATTTCTTTTTCGAAGGTATATCGAAGGACCAGACAATTTCGGAAAGAAACAATTTTTACGAAACGATTTACCCGAATAATTATAACCTTAGGCTTAGCTATTCCCAAATATTTTTCTGTAAATAACTTAAACATAACTTAAACGCGCGGCGTCAAATACTTGAACTATTCATTATTGTTTCATTTTATGCCTAGTATATATTTAGAGCAATTTTGAGTTGAATTATTTGAATATTTATTTCTGTGCATTTTATCCTCGCCATGCACAAGGCAATAAGAATCAGGGGAGTTATATATAGGGCGGTGCAACTCAGCAGCTCCCGCTAATTTCGTTCATCGATTTGTGACTGCCTCCTCCACAGGCCCTCACATGTGACATTCCCATGATGCAGTAGGGCCTGTGGAAAAGGCAGGACGTGTGATGCGACAGTGGCCTGGGGCGAGCATGTTTTCGCGCGAAAATTCAAGTAAAAACAAATTTTCATTTTGGGCAGTTTATAGTGGCGATTTTTTCACACTTGACAGCTAAAATATTGTTTTTCCTACGAGTATATAATGTTTTTGGTGTACAAACCTTTTGAGGTGAGATATATATGTGGAATATTGTCCTGCTGTTTGGCGATTTCCATGGCGGCAAAAATAGAATTTTACAACGATGGTAGCGTTTGTCGATTCAGCAACTTGTAGGTGGTGACACACAATTGACAAAGATATTTTAGTTTCAAGCTTAGCCTCCGTCCAATTACCAAAACTGCAAAAGGCACACGCAAAATGGCTATAAAAATACAGGGCTCAAAATAACGGTCATAGTGACCGGTCAGATTTGAGATGTTGATTTTTGAGATGTTGTGTACCCGACAGTGTGTGTGTGATTCACACGTTGATGTTTAACTTTCCCAACATGCTATGAGAGGTTGGACAAGCTGACCTTTCGCGGGACGAGCTGATGTTTACGAAAGGGAAAATTGCATCGCCGACAGCCAAAACGATCTCGCCGAGAATGCTTCTTGGAAGATAAAGTGACAACGTGTTGCGTTTTCATTGTTTTTGGAAAGGCTCGAAGGAGTTGACAGGTCAGCAATCGCGTTTGACCGGTCACAGATGGAACTGACCGGTTACCATGACCGGCGTATGATGAAATGTTATTTTGAGCCCTGAAAGATACTCATTACGTTCGTGTGTGCTGACGAACTTGACACAGATATAGCTGCCTCTTAATTGATGATTCGTCAGTTTCCCGCGTTTTTAGACAGACGAATTATTCCATGAGCTCTATATTTTCTTTGCCAGAAGTTCGTCACGCTTCAGGCCAATCGTGTGTTATATACCGTAGACAATCGAGAGTAGCCCACGTTTAGTGTAGCAATTCGCTTAAAACGACACATGTGTATTTCATCTGTGTACGTTACACTAGGGTGATAAACAGCTCTGTGTCTTACTGACACAGTATTTTTGGAGTATCTGTGGATTGGCGGCCCATAATTTCCGTCAGTCAATAGGATCGCGAACGTGCAGGCGACAAAAATCTTCGTTGCGACGTCCTCGGTATTAGTACACAATCGTGTCTCAAGAAAGTAACCGTGGTGCCAATTTTCAGTTTTGTAGAATCCAGATCCTGCTGTCAGTCAAGGAGCAGCGTTTGCATTCATGGCTGGATATTCCGAGGAAACAAGCAAATTTTCAAGGGATAGACGGCCTGGAGATGAGCAGAAACAGGAACAAGTTCAAGGAAAGGTCGGTCTTCGCGAGTTCTTTCAGTCCTTGTCGCTGGAGAGGGAAAAGCGAGAAAAGAAAGTTGGAGATAAAAAGATGCAGGAGTCGTCTACTGACCACATGAGAAGAAGACAAATTGATAGTATCAATAAAATAATCACGGGAGTACCTAAAGGAAAGGAGAAAAAACAACTCGTGGTAAAAGTCCATTAATCACTAACGAAAGGCTTCTGGGTATAGTGTTTGCTCATAATGTATTCCGGAATTAAGTCAAGTGGAGAAAGAGACAATAGACGTCAGTGGTTACTAATATGAGCTGGCTTTTCTGTGATCTAAAAGCCCCGTTTATTTCACAGAATAGACGGCTTCTTGCCCTATGCCTGCAATCTCAGCACCGTCCATTAAAGTATATAGACTGGGTTTAGATTATATTCTTTATTCAAAATACTTTATTCAAGAAGTTTGGCGAGGGATGCCTGAAAAATATAGATAATTTTGTGTACGTTTCGAGCCAAAGTCCTTCGTCGGGAAGTTAGTAGCTATTCTAAATTTTCTAAATACTTACATTTACATACACTATCAACAAGTTATAAGCTACTCTCTCTAAACGTCGAAATATTCTCTATATAACCAAGCTCTTTAATATTGTTCAACGTTGCAGACACTAGAGCAACAACTCAAGAACTTAATAACTACGTTAAAGGACATTGGCAACGAAAATTTTTATTGGCTTATTTAATCTTAGTGGACCACCTAACCAGGAAAATGTTACCAGTTTCTTCTGAAACATTTTTGTTTGCGAGTAAAATGCAAGTAAAGTTGCTCATCGGCCGCCATCTTGAAAAAAATTATCTTTGGGGTCAATGGCCTTTTTGACGTCATTGGCAGGGTTGCGTTCAAAACAACATAGAGATTTATATTGCGCGAAGGTTATGTGTTAACTAAAATATGTTATTTTGAGCGTTATAATGAACAGAAATTCTCATAACCAGGCAAGGGAACTAGGGAAGTCGCTAATAAGCACAGATTATTTCTGCTACACAACAAGTATATATTCATTTGGAGTATATGATATGTGTGTTGAAACATGCGCCAGAATATAATACTCAAATGGAATCAAATCTATTCGCGTATATTTCAAATACTGTCGTGAAAATATCCGCAGACAAGTGGTACTAAATTGTTGCACAATTATTTAATATAAGTCGCCGTACACCTGTAATTTTTTTGACAAAATGTTCTTAGAACGCGTTAAATGCGATATATCTTATATTGTTATGTTTGCGGAACCCTGCCAATGACGTCACAAAATGTATTCATGCATAAATTAGCATATCAGGATTTTTTCAAAATGGCGGACAACTGCCGAACATTTTCATAATTTTCTCAAGAACTAAATGCAGTAGACAAGCGAAAATACGAAATTAAGTATTCCGTAGGTAAGCCTGAAAGATATAGGCAATAAAAATTTTCGTTGCCAATGTCCTTTAAAACAATGCGCCCGTCGATGAGAATTTTTCGAAATATTTTCTATATAAGAAATTCCTCGTATTCCTAATTATTAAGCCTTGGTAACTTTACCTTAATGTAGAATGATCCAAATAAGAGAGTGCCTGCGGCCAACCAAGGAGAAGCGTTCATTGCTAAATACTCCGAGGAAACAACTAGCAAACGCTCAAGGGATAGACAACATAGCCATTGGAATAAACGGACAACGGAACGAGCTCGATGTGCAAAACCAAATGAGAATCCGATGGGGAAAGGCCTTCGGCAAAACGAAGTTAACGAACATGCACAAAATCCCCAACGACAACAACAACAACAACAACAACAACAACAACAACAACAACAACAACAACAACAACAACAACAACAACAACAACAACAACAACAACAACAACAACAACAACAACAACAACAACAACAAGCTAGCCAACAAGAGCCTTTCGTTTGGTTTAACCATACAAGATCACCCAAAAGAAGACAAGGGATGACAAATAAAAAGACACCGACCAAAGCTACAAATGACCAACTCGTCGTCAAAGTAACGGGAGAGCAACGGGAGGTGAATGTCTCAAGCCCTCAGAAAAGTATTGTGAAAAATAGAAATGAGAAGCCTAGACGGAGAAGACCAAGGCAAAATCGTAAAGCTGATTATACTAAAGACTGTAGTTGACGTTCTTGCCAAAATAACGAAATAGATTTGAATCCCAGGACAAGACGCACATAAAAAACCCACAGATTTTTAAGACGGGTTAATAAGTTTTAGTTTTTAAAACATATACAGCTTCATATTTTTAAATAGAGTATATAAAGGACTATAAAAATTCGGTTTCACATCGCCACACCTTATTTTGTAAAGTTGATTGGATGGAACACTACAAGAGTACAAGACGTTGCCTTTTCATAGATCTATCTGAAAACCTGATATTTTAAAGCAATGTACCATGTTCCGAAGTGTTAAAGAGTGCGTTGTAAGGGTAGCTGCCGTCTTGAAATATATACTGTATAATCGTTCAGTTGATGTTCTTATCTGCCTAAAAAATATAAGAATGCATGTGATTCCTATGTTTCAAACGAAAGTTCCTCTATCAGAGAAATGCCGTCGAACGTTTAGTGGCCTCCCAAAAATAGTCCCAGTGCAATTGCTATTGAGCATTTAACCTCTACTGAAAATCCACCTTCACAGACGGCAGAATAAGGGGATTAGGACGGGCTAAATTTTAGTCCCTGTCCTACGTAACTTTAAAAGTTTTGTGGGTGGTTATGATTTTGTAACGTTGAGGGAATAATATAAGAATGCGTTATGTCCTTTAAGAGATTACAGATTCTAAAATTTCCCTTGGGGGCATGGCTTTCCCCCCCTCCCCCAACCCCCTATACCAAACTCCTCCCTCTAGTAGTCGAACGAAGGGCTTTATGCTGAACGTCGGAACCCGAGTCGTATATTTTCGATCCAGGTTGATAATATTCAGTAAGAATATTATCTAACTGTAAATTGTTAACATTGTTATGTCGTGTAAATATTAACGGGGAAAATATCATCAGATGATAAATAGTGTCCTTTGCAGGTTTCTTATAGACGATAAACTGATTAAGAGAAGAATGTCGTTCTTTTGGTTTGTACCACGAAAATATTGATTTAGTATAGGCCTCTCCAAGCCTGAAAAAAGGATTCGGTTTATCAAAGAGGATTGTACCATATAACGTGCCAGAGTCAATAATACCTTTCGCACCAGCAGGTGCGAAAATGGATTTACCACTTCGAATTTGCATATAGGCGGATATTGCTTGACAGCTGTGATGTGTTTCCACCTTGGTTTCCAATACCCTGACGGGCAGACATATCAAAATTCTTCTTTATTATGCACCTATCAATGTTATGCCACAGGATGGGAGCGGCCTACCCACTGGGCGGGATATCGAGTTTTTCGGGGAAAAGGATTGTCAAATTACCCAATAACAAATCAGTCATTTTGTTCCGCAAAATATCACTCACCATGGCGAGAGATCCCCAAAAATCTAAATTTTAAACTAAGGTTGGATACCACCAAAAGACATGCATATCGAATGTAGCAATATATTAAATTTGAAAAGATTTATATAACTTCTATTGCGTCTACACTGCAAAAGAGGCAGCACCAAAACCAATTTTCACATTCAACTGGTGTTAACGCCATAACTAAAGGGGAAAACGTTAGCCTAACGTAGGATATAACCCAACTATGACCTATGCCTAACAATGTAAAATAAAATACTATTAAACTATACCTGAACTGCTTCGAACTCACGCATGAGTAGTTCACATCAAAATAATTGGACATGAAGTACTTTTCAAATTCACAGCTAAACTGGCAGGAAGAAATGCGGGCGTGAATTTGAAATTTACTTCATGTCCACGTTTTCTTGCTGTGTAATGTTCATGCTTGTGTTCGAAGCAGTTCAGGTCAGTAAAAGGTCTTAGGAGTACATGAATTTTTCGATAAAAAGTACGTTTTTATCGAAAAAGTTTTGTAGATAGGCGGAATGCAATTTGCTCGACATGCTACGTCATCATCGGAAAAATCATCGGCTAAATTCATTCCTATTGGTTACCGAAAAATAGGAAATGTTTCGAACTTAGATCATTGACAGCGGCAATAGGGCGGTGAGGCGGGAAAGCCAAATCGGAAAGTATTTTGCCAAGCAAATTAAAAGTGTTAAAATATTTTGATGTAAATATTGGGGCGATAAAACTGTAATTGCGTCATGAAAAAGGAAAGAGGAAATGGGCAATCGACGTTTGTAAACTCGTAGGCATATTGCTGTTGTAAAAACTAACTTGTCATATGTCTCACTTGTTTCTGTTTTGTACGTACGAAAAGGATGTAGGCCGTATTCTCTGCTGCATTTTCGTTCAGTTTTGTTCCCCCCTTACGAGGAATACTTTTTAACAAGCAAAATCAATAGATTATTATGTGCAAAATTCAAATTCACTTGTTGTAATTTTCACAAACCTGCAGTTTTGTAGTACAACACCGCCAAAGTTTCACTAAATCAACACATTTCGCATTCGTTCGCCGCCATTTTGTCTCGAGGAACTTCATGTAATATATACGATATGGTCAGTTTTACGCCATTTTGCGTTGTCTAACACAACGTTTCTCGAAACTTTCCGCTGAATTATTTTACTTAATTTGCCTTTTCGCGGGAATTGATTAAGGCGGAAATTTATTTTTGTTCTTCCAAAATTCAGTTGTATTTTTTGAATGTTTTTAAACACTGTGGCTATGGTTTATGGCAGTACAAACAACTAAATCGCGTTGTTTGATTCATTTTAATGGGCAGCGTGGCCCTCTGACTACTTTTACTGAAGTTTCTTTTAAAAAGTTTTTACTTTTTCGAGAACAGTGGGTAGCGCTTGATGGTGAACAAAGACAAGTGGCGGAAAAATCATTCGGTGTGATAACCGGCGCAGAGATACCAACAGGTCCAGAAAACCTTTATTACCACAGAGAATGCTATTCTAAATTTACCAACAAATCTTTAGTTACACACGCAAAACGCCGATGCGAAAAGAAAGAAGAAATCGACAAAAAATCAAATATTGCAGACGAGACCTTGCTTTCCACCAATGATGAGACACAAGTGCCTGAAAAGTTCCTTAGATCATCTACTGATGAAACTGTGCGCGTGAAACCCAGAAACCCTCATGTGCTATCACCTACTTGTATCATATGTGGCAAAGAAAATCTTTACATCACTGATTCAGTAAGAATTACTATGTAACATTCTCATCTTCATTTTATCGCTTACTTTCAATTTAAATTAGGTAAAATTTTGTTGCATTGGCGCTTAAAATTTCAATTATAAAACATTAATTTTATAATTATGACATAATTATTTTATTTCTAATCTTTTTAACACAGATTAGTAAAAAGCGCAAATTTGACAAGCTTATCTCTTCTGAAACAATTGATGGGGGAAAACTGAGAGAAGCTGCAAAGAGGAAGGCGGACCAACATATTCTGATAAATATCGAAGGAAAGGACTGTATTGCACTTGAGGTAAAGTATCATACTCAATGTTACAAAAAATACACCAGATGTGTGACAAACACTAAAGAAAGCGAGAGTGACGTAAAAAGTGACAGTAAGTTCGAACGTTCGTTTAATATCTTCAGTGAGGAGTTTGTGATGACGAAAATTATCAAAGGTCAAGAAATTTACGATATGAAGAGAGTGAAGGAAGAATTTGATAAAACTGTCGCACGCGTTGAAAATTTAGATGCATCAAGCTACAAAACGTTTCGCTTGAAAAAAAAGATTGAAAAATACATTTCCCCAGCTTGTGTTCCATAGTCCCAAAGCACGAAGTCGGAGTGACATTGTCTTCGCAGAATGTTTAGATAGAGGAAAGGTTGCAGAGACATTTATGTCGCAACAACAGTTATCGGATAGTGAGGAGGAGACTGAGGATAAAAATCATGAAACGGAACGAAATGCACCCCCTGCTAATCATAGATCGTCGTTGAAAGAAATGTATTTCTCTGCACTATCTCTAAGAGAAATCTTTCGTGAATGCGCAGCACAAGATTGGTACACCACATGGCCACCAGTTGCAGCTGATATCAACGTTGCTAATGTGAAAAAGTTAGTTCCTCCAGTTATATTCATTTTTTTGCTTGGGGACTCGGGTTTTCGGATGATCCCGAAGAATCAAAGTACGTAACCTTAGAGGACGATCGCTCTTTAAAGTTTTTTTCCGTATGTCAGGATCTGCTGTACATTTTTAGTGGTGGTAGAACACAAACACCAAAATCGCTAGCATTAGCCATGGCGGTAAGACAAATATCGGGCTGTTCAAACTTAGTAACTCTCCTAAACGGCTTTGGCCATTGCGTATCTATCAAACAGCTGTGTGGAATCAGTCCCTGTCACCTCAAATGAATATTCCATCTCCTGCAGGCAATGGGTGGATATTAGACAGTGACTATAAGATCCTGTGGATGACACTTCCTGCCGCACCCGATTCCCTCCTTGAAATTGTAAAGTGCACATGTAAGACAGGATGCAAAACCCAAAGATGTTCATGCCTTAAAGCTCAACTGAAATGTAGCGACTTATGTTCTTGTGAAAGCTGCAGCAACATCGTAGCAGTGGATGAGGACATAATCCTAACAGAAAATGATGGTGATTTATTTGGCAACAATGATGATGACAGTGATGATGATGAGTTACTAATTATGTAATCATTGCTGTGAAATTCCAAAATAAGTTCATAGTGAAAATAGTCCTTTCTTGTAATTATGTTGTAAAACTGCATAATTGCCTTCTTAGGTGAGATTTAACAGCCATAGATGAGGCGTTCACTCCTCTGTAAATGCCCGTAAGCCTCACTTCCAATACCTGTGACATAATTTCCAGAAAGGTATATTTGATCAATAACACAACATTCATATCAATGATATCATAACATAGTGACCCAGTAATCCAAGGTAGAAAACTAAGGTAAGTGAGATGTAATTAGGTATTTAAAATTTAGTATATCAAATCGGTAACCGGTGTGAATTTTTCATCATTTATTTTAACAGAATTTAATCTTGCCACAGCTCACAGTACACTTTGAAGTTTTCGATAGCACTGCGTAACTAAACGATTAGGAAAACATCTATCTTTTATCCAAAAACTGCAAAAACGTATAAATTGACAAAATTAAACATAGATAGTTGAAAAAATAATTTTGAGCCGTTGTTTGATGGTTTGTTCAGCGGAATGTCATAAACTTCATTTAAAAATTGACGAAGGTTTAATGAAAAATGGCGGCGAACGAATACGAAATGTGTTGATTTAGTGAAACTTTAGCGCTGTTGTACTACAAAACTGCAGGTTTGTGAACATTACAACAAGTGAATTTGAATTTTACACATAATAATCTATAGATTTTGCTTGTTGAAAAGTATTCCCCGTGAGGTGGGAACAAAACTTGTTTTCTAAGCGACTTTTTGGCAAACAGAATACGGCCTAATGTTTTTGTCGTGATTGCCTTTTACTTACCTAGGGGTTACTTTACAGGTGTGTGCTTCGCTCTTTAAACAAGAAGAGAAAGGGAACGTCGGAATATGAATGCCGAAAACATGGCCTCGGATTTGGCTTGGGCAAATGCTGTCAAATCGAGGTGTTAATTAAACGTGAAGCTTCGCGAGTTATCGATGGATGGTGAGGCTTAGCATTCGATAAGATTTGCTGGATTCCGTATTCATGCAACTGCGTTAATATAATTAAATTCTGTTGGAGTTATATTTTATAATTGTTTTATTGTAAATATGTACTCATGTTGATGGTGAAGGCCATTTCGACAGTGTGTAAATGGGCTTTAAAGGCAATTCAACAAACAGCAAAACAAGTTTTCCACTCCGTCAAGCTGCATATTAAATATATTATATTGTATCGAGTACATGAATTATTCAAATTTACATACGCCGTTTGCTTTCACAGAAATGAAACGGCTAGCAATTTGAATCACCCGGTTTGACGTCATATTGGCTCCCAAATCGCGCACAAGCTTTCGCGCTTCTTTCTCTTCCTTGTCCCCAATTTGAATATTCGCGCGCGCATGCGACATTCATTCAGCCGAAATGTTCTTGCGACTAATTAACCACACTAATTACCACACGTAACTATTCTTGTGTTTCAATTAACCTAATTAGTCGCGCTTCGATACCGTCTTTGCGCTTTGAGAAATGTCAGATTATGATAGTCTTGACGGTGATTTAGACCCTGCCTTACGTATTGGTATATACAATGGTGCTCGGAATGAGGAAGGTCAAAGGCACGGTTTTGGTGAGGCCACGCTAAAAAATGGAGATGAATATGTTGGCGAGTATCGCGAGGGCAAGAGACATGGTTTTGGAAAATACAAATTTAAGAATGGAGCAAGGTATTGTGATTGTGTTCTAAATCAACAAATTTTGAATTTCGTTTTCCGATCAACTCGGGGCCTGTTCGTATGAATCCGATTGGCTGGGAAACGTCTCTGAGTGGAACGATTTATTCATGTGTTCATATGACAGTTTTTATTCAATATACCACCACAGCCAACCTCGATTCCAGGGCTTTTCGAGGGGGGTGGAGGGGAAAAGGCCCTGGCGTCGGCTGGTGAATTCTGTCTTATTGAAAATTTATGCAACTTTGAGATTAATTTATCCAAATTTGAATTTTATTTAATATGCATATTCATGATGGCGGACAAAGGGGTGACAAAGTCACACCGACTAAAATTACAACTAGAAACCCAGTTTTTAGACTCTGTGGTGGTTGTCAAGACACGCGTCATATGGTACGCTTATTTAGCAAAGCTGATACATCAATAAATCTTTTGTGAAGATAAAGAAACTGTGCCGTGTAGACGTTTCTGAAGACGATGGCTAGGCGAAAGTGCTATGTTGGCAGTGCGTCGCGTTCATGAATAAGATGGAAGATTTCATTGTTAAAGCTCAATATTTGCAGGAAAAACCTCCCGATGAATTCTCTGTTAAAAGATGCATGTTACAATCGCCAACACAACAGCCTTCAAAGCGCGCTCATCAAATAAATCGGTCACAATTAAGTTCGGCAAAGCAATTGTTTACAACAATAACAACAACCGAGGCTGACGTGACCGTCGAAACTGAAGCATCCTCAAACACACAAAGTCAAAGTGGAAATAGGCAAGCTGTTAATATTTTGCCTAAACAATCTTCAGAAGCTGGGTGTTCGTTTAATAATACGCTGGAAGCGGCTCAATCTCTTTTAAGCGAAAGGCAACAACAACTCATAACACGAGCGTCTAACACTAGATATGCTACTGTACTTGCAGGTATTCTTGCAGAACTCTGTCCGACTGTCGTCAATTCAATTAAAAAGCTGATCTGTAAATATATAAGGAAGTCTTGCGAGAAATTATGCAGGCGTTCACAAGGATCAGTTTTATTTGGAAAAGATTATGAGAGCTTACAAGACTTCAACTTCAAGAAATCTGGAACGAACTAAAAACAATATTATGCAAAATTTAAGTATAATTATGCAAATTAGGTAATTTATGCAAAATTTAAGTATAATTAAAATTTTAAAACACCCACTATATCTGGGTGTTTTTATGTAACGTGACCGGCCGACGCCAGGGCCTTTCCCCTCCCCCTCGAAAGACCCTGGGTTCGAGGTTGCACCACAGCGGGACAAAATTTTGCAAGAGTTATGAACATGGCACACTGGAATCATCTGCTTTACCGTTGCTGTAGTGCAAACTGTACGTCGTAGTATTACAGGTATATCTATTCCGGTCAGGTAAGATGATGCCCCTAACTATATGGAACAATTTATCTTAGTTGAGTGAGATCTCACCTACGCGGGGCGGCTTGTGTCTCTCAGTCTCAGGTGAGTTTTCCGCGGAGCCGCGGTCCTCCTTCTTGAACTAGAAGGCTGGCAAGAACAGGAGGGAAAAGATAAACTCATCGAAGAAATTGAAAGGTTATGCAAAATTGCAATTGCCTGGGAACTCTGCGATTTGTAGCATCTATAAATCAGAGAATTTGATATTTCGCGATCCAATCGATCACACGAAGAATTATGTTTTGAATTGTGACTCGTTCCTAATCTGTAGACTTAAATCCAATTTGCATAAAGGTAAAGATGAACTTGTTATTTTACACCCCTCTGTAACAGACATCGTGGCACGAAGAAGGCTCCACATTCTATTACTTTGCCACTCGTTATGCAGAGGCTGGGTAGGAGGTTGCTACTTACGAAAGAATTTGTCAAATTTTAACTCTCAAATTCTCCATATATTACATTTTCGCGTAAACTTGCATGAGTATTTGTTTGGTCGTGCTTGGGCATAAGGTAAATGACGTAAATCTCTAATAGCCTGTCTGTTTTACCATAGATACGAAGGAGAATATGTTCGTGGAGTTAAACAAGGCAACGGAGCATTTATCTATCCAGATGGATCTAAGTATGAAGGACAATGGAATGGAGGAAACCGGTTTGGGCAAGGAAGATATACGTATGCTAATGGCGACTGGTATGAAGGAGCTTGGAAAAATAATATGAAAGAGGGACAAGGAGTGTATTATCACAAACAAACTGATTCACAGTATAGAGGTACAGTATCTGCTTTGAACCGTTCCATCTTTTCCGTTTTGGATTAATTTTGAAATTTCTTTAATTATTCTTCATGCATCCACCAATATTTTTGGCTTTTCTATCCTTTTGTATACGCTTATATGGGGAGAAACTCTCAAAACTAACAATAGAAACACAAAAAGATCGCAAGTCACTCATCCTAAATTGAATGTATGAACTATTCTTGTTGTATAGAAATAATGGGTCTTCTCTCGAAACATACGATCCTTCTGAAATCAAGGAAATTTTCTTCGCTTGAAACGCCAGAAATTTAAACCTTTTTTCTATTTTGAGACTGGACCGACGACGCAAATGACCAGCAGCTTTCTACTTCAGGTACCGGGTTATTGATTCATGTCTTGCTCTTATTTATTGCTAAAACAAAGTGCTAACCCTACCTCAACTGCAGATCCTAGTACATAAAAAGCGAAACATGAATCGTTATCCAGGTGCCGGTTGTATGAAACTCTTAACTACATTTTAACTACCATGTTTATAGTTAAAAAGTAGTTACTAATAGCCATAAATTGGTTAACTTTGGCATTAACTATAGTTAACTTTAACTACATTTTTATACAACCAGGATTGCAAACTACACTAACCAATGTTTGAAAATAATTAATGCGTAGATATTTGCCAGTTAAAATGATATCTAACTGATAAATTATTTTAAGGAGTTCAATACAATAGTCATTCCCTGTTTATAAAGGTGCATGGTCATCGGGAAAACGGGAAGGAGCTGCAAATGTAACGAACAAGCACTACACCTATCAAGGATATTTCAGCAAAGGCATGCCACATGGTCCTGGCAAAATGTCTTTTCAAGGATGTCAACAACATGGTGAATATATTATGGCTGATGTATTTGTGAGGAATAATGGCATGCTGGAGACACAACAAGAACCAATATGGCGGTGCACTACATTGGAATACTCCGGAGCGAGTGCGTCTGTTCAGCAATCTAAAACTTCCGATTAACTTTGATTATGGTGTGTCTCTAATAAAACAAAACCGTAACAAAAATAATGTATATATTTTATACTTTAAATTTTAGTTTAATTAACTTGATGTACTTGATTGGTAGAAATTATGCATATAATAAATCTGTTTTCTACATTGAGTTTCATTATCGAGAGTGTTTTCATTCCTGAAGAAATATAAACGATAATTTTTGTAAATATTTTTCTCGGCTCAGCCACATATGTTCTTCCCACACAGTTTTAATCTATATAATGATCAATTTACTTCTATTTATATATCTTTTAATACATATTACATCATTGAACCAACAATCAGGTTTTTCAAAATTCGCAGTGCCAATACTTCCCATACATATTTTCCCTATTGCACTATAAAATTGCACTTTAAAAAGCATTCTAACGAAATCTTAAATACGTAATATATAACACCATTAAATTGTCGTCATTTAATTTGCTGATTATATATGATCACGTGGTGGCCCCGTGTTATTGATTAATCAATAAAAATCGGAATTTTCCATTCCACTCGACTGCATGTTTCATCGTTGGAAGGAAAATCCCATATTTCATCTCATGAAAATATTAATACCATTGCACTAATAGACATTCGTTATTTGTATACTGAAAGATGGCAAAAATTTATCGCTTGGAATTTGAATTTTTTACATGCAAGAAATATTTTAAGACCCACACCAATGCTACCCTGGCTTTGTCACTTAAAATATCTCGACATATCTATTTCTTCTCACAATCTCACACAGGATAATTGTTTTATAAGCTAATCAATGAAAAAGGGCACTTTCAATCTAAAGAAAAAAGTTACTAGTCCAGAAAATGGGTATTTATACTGAAAAGTGAAAGCATCTGCACCTAGTCCAAATCAATACATTCATTCGTATTCAATGTTTCAAGATGTTCTTGGAACGGATTTCTCTCCCCCTTTAAGCCATCAAAGATCTTCAAAAATTGTTGCATTTGTTCATCTGAAGAACAGATTATTTTTCTCTCGCAGCTTGCATATACTGTCGATCCATTTCTTCATGTTTTCCATAACACAAAACGCTTGGCCAAATCCAGGCGCTATATTCTCTAAAGCTCTTATGATAAGAGGAAAATCTTGAGAAAGTTGTTCAATCTTTTCTACTATATCAACTGCCTCTTCGGGGTTTTCAACATCTGTAAAGAGGTTCACCTTTGGCATAAAATACATTGGAAGTTCTCGTTTTCTCAAGGTCTCTGCCAGTTCTTGAAGCAATAAAACAAGATGAGTGACCACCGTCCCTTCAGTAAAGGAATCTTGTGCTATTTTCTCAAAATGCCAAAATGCGATCGTTTTCAGATGATAGGTTGTGATAATTTCGTTGATATTTGGACTCCATGTATTTTGATGATATTTAACTATAGCTTTGAAGGAACGAAGAATCTTATGCTGTAGTTCTGTCAAGTTTTCAATCAACGTAGTTTCAGCATACGAAAATGACAAGCGGAAATCTCCTTCTATCGAACTCTTTGGAACAATATGGAAGCCATCTTGGGTGATTTTCTGCACTATATCGTCATGTGGCCAATTTCGATCCCGTGTTATCCATTCTCTTGCAGTAAACGGCCAGCCATCACACGATATGGCTAAAACAATATCACAGCCTGTGTAAATCTTATAATATTCCTTAAGGAAATCTTCCGACATAACTATTGTCCCATTTCCTAGTTTTGAAGAACATTCATCCATATGAACATTATTTAAACCTTTTAATGTAGAAACGAACAAGTCCCCTACATTGATGTACATGGCCGCTCCTTCGTCAACTTCATTCGAATTGCCGTCTTCCCATCTAGAAAGAGTTTCTTGTAGTTCTCTTGAAGCCTTTCTTTAGGTTTTTTTGAACATAGTCGCTTGCTTGGTAAATCCTCTTGGGCAACCAAGAAATCGTTCCACATTTTTACGGCGTCTTCATCTGTTATGTAAACATAAACAAATGGCGTGTCTTCCTTTAAAGTTAAGTTACCAGACTGTTGATCTTTTTCGGAGAATGAAATGTTTTTCAAGACCAACATATAATCCATATCTGGAATTCCTATTTTTGAGTGACCGTAAAGGAACAATCCCTCACTCCAACTTCCTGAGAGTATCTCCTCACCAATTTCGAACGGCGGTTTATTGTCAAAATAGGTCTCCGCCAATGGTAAAAAAGTAACAAATGGAATGTTATCCAATAACATTATGGAAGTAAGAAGATTTGGCTCAAGTGAAGTATTGATTTTGTCCAAGTTTCTGTGCAATACCTCACTGAATGACCTTGCGCCAACTGCAGGTGTCCACACGCGCAGTATGGCATCTCGAAGAGTATTTGTATCACACGTAGAATAAGCCATTCTTAGTTCGCGTCGTTTCAATGACCCACTATAACATTGAAAATAGTATTATTATTAAACATACAGGAGGTGCGGCGTGACGGACATGCGCTTCAATTCATCTGATTTGACAGCAAGTAAAGGGGCAGAATTTAATTTCTGTATTTATATAATCTAATTGCTTTTCCAATTTTCATCGCTGGGGTACCATGATAAAGAATATAGGACCTCACTAGGAGTGCGAACTGGTTGAGGGATGAGGTGGTCTGCCCTCCGGTTATAAGAAGATTGAAATACTCTCCTGGGGAGCTAAGTTATATATACTTTTACAATTTACTTATATGCCAGACAAAGAGGGGAGGGAATGATTTTATAATAAATCAAGATTTGGTCTGAACACTCGAACAAGGTGTTCTATCCTACTGTTCATGTTGCAAAAATCCATTGGCATCATGTCGTTGAATTACTCAACCGTACTCAACTTAACAAATTGCAAAAGGTTTGTGAGCGGTGAAACCGTTCTCAATATATAATCGTAGCTCATTATAGATGCTTTGAAGTTTACCGAGTTTCCAGAGCATATTATGTTGATTGAATATATGTTTACAAGGGGGAAACATGAGGACTTGAGGCAAATCGGAAATCTAAAAATAAGACCTTTCAAAAGGGAGAACTTTGATCACATTGCAATTACAGCCTTTTAGATATATTTCAATTGGCAACATCGACTAAAGTCAGATTCTTTTTGGAAGTATATGTTAACGAATGCACACTTCACGGTAGAGGCTGCTAAATTTTACTCTTATAATAAAGAGCGAACAAGGAAGAGAATATATTCATAATAAAAACGCTGTATATCCATGTATATAAAAAATAGGATGCTACTTATTAGTAATAAACTATGAAATATGTCATGGCGGAAAATAAGAAATAAGCCACAAATAACATAATATGATAAACATGTATATCCGAAAGAATGTATAAAGATAAGTGTTCCCTTGCTTTCGGGGTTTCGCATCGTGAGACACAATACTGAAGACGTGTACACTGCCAAATGTACTGAATTACCTGTAATTCCTTTAGTAATAGTATCCATTTGCACCACCTTTTAACAATATGAAGCATATCATTTTGGGGAGAAGCCGTTCGCTGCTATGCATCGATGAGCTGATAGCTTGCCAATATAGAATATATATGCGTGTTAACAAAGCGACCAAAATCAATACTTTCTTTTCCGTTTCAATTTTGTGAAAACGTTTTCTCTTTCGCAATGATACTTGAATCCCTTTTTGCTTTCTCTATTTACATAACAAATTCGCTTATTATAGAACATAGTAATCAAGAATCTGTGAAAACTGTCAAACAGAAGATTGGGAGAATTGGCGAGATCATATCAGTGTTTTAACGAGTTCGAGTGCTCTCCTAATCTTCTTCTAGGATTCGTAAGCCAGTACAAAAGATAGAAAAACTTGTTTCTAAAAAATATATATTAATGTGGATCTATACAATTATATATGACAAATTTGCTACAATAATCTGTACAGTGTACAAATTTTATAGACGTCAATTGATGAAAAATGTTTGTTTTTAAAACACAACTGGGATAATTTTGACATTGCCAAAGCTTTCGATCCGTAAGCTTGTATCATCATTTGACCAAATAGCATATTATAAGTGAAAGTACAATTCGCATGTCCACCTATAAGAAGTGCACGTCAGATAATTTGAAAGTTAATTATTCTGTCACGAAATTGTCAAATCCAAATTCTTGCAATCATTTTTCTTAGTCTACATAGCATTATCGATTTCATTATATATTTCAACATGCAGCATACTTCGATATGTTTATCGTTTAGCAGTGTTGGTTTCGCTATACAGTTTTGGAGTTATTAAACGTTCAAAGCACAAAATTAAGATACGTACGTACAATATGGCATATGATTATAGATGTATATATCTGCACCGAGTATACACAGAAGTTTCTTAGGTTTTAAGTGTTTTAGTTTGTTTGTTATGTTGTAATGAGAAAGCTTTTCCCGTGACAGATTATAAATAAACATGGATCCGTCTATTTGGAGTTTGAGTTTTGGTGGAGGGTCGAGGTCGAGGGTGGAAGGTCGAGGTCGAGGGTGGAAAGTCGAGGTCTAGGGTCGAAAGTGGAGGTCGAGGGTCGAATGTCCAGGTCGAGGGTCGAAAGTCGAGGTCGAAAAATTGATTTCATTGGTACTTTTGAATTTGAGTAGAATGCTGAATGGTGTAAAAACTTTTAAAAACTATACTTTTGTCAATTTACAGAACTTCTTTTCGTAAATATTAACACGAAATATTGATTAGTAAGTTAAATTAATGATACTAAATTTAGATTTTATAATTGTTGTTAAATTGACAAGGCCGCGGTCATAACTATTTTTGAACTATTTTCATAACTATTTTTAGTTATGACCGCGGCCTTGTCAATTTAACAACAATTATAAAATCTAAATTTAGTATTTTGCATGCAGTATGCCTTGTACTGTTCTGCTGTCACAACCAGAATCTTAACTTTGCAATACATGACAATAGGACAATGAGTGTAACAAAAATCACCTATTTAACTATTTTGAAATCTAACGGTAAGAAACTGTAACAACTGTAAGAAGGGTAAGTAATATATTGCAACGATTATTCTACTTTAGTCTTTATTTGATTAGTTTGAAACATTTCACCAATATACATGCAATTACTTGTTATTTTCCCATATTTTATCGATAGTTTGGTTATGTTCACTTATACTATTCCATAATTCTATATTATATTCTATTTAAACATTGTGGTTTCTAACCAGGTGCCATATATATTATCGAAAATGGTCTCATTTGAATACAAATTCGCTGCTAACTTAATTGATTCGATCCCTGTAATGCATCGAGTAGATTAACGGGCCAATATAAAATTGCATTTTTCTGCAGTTTAAGCGACTATATAAAATCAATATTTTCCCTTCCATTTCGATTTGCACGAAATCATTTTCTCTTTTTCAATGAATTCGGCTGAAATTTGTATCTCTTTTACTTGCTCTATTTACAAATGTACATCTATACAATTGCAAGTTTTCGTAGGCTAACAGTGGTGAAAATTAAATCCAGTATAATAATCCCTAACGTAGGGGGCCATCCCCTTACAAGCGACAGCCTAGATGCTTGGTATGCTGAAACGTTCTACTGTTCAAATAAGAGATGTAAACAATCAAGGCAATGATCTATTTCTCACACTTGTCAGGTTTCATCTCGCCTATGCGAAATTAAATATTTGTTGAGGGTGGAGTAGTCGAGGGTAAAAGTCGATGTTGAGGGTAAAAAATTGAGGGTCTTGATTAATGTGTTATTTCGCATTGTTTTAATGTATTTTACATTTAAAATACCTTTAAACAATACCTTTACGAGGCAGACCACCTCGATTTTGATTGTAAACAACATTACGCGATAAATGAAGGTTCAGATTAATTATATTTTTATGATGAATTAAACGATCAAATACATTACACTTCTTACCCTCGACTACTCGCCATTCGACAATTACCTGAACTCCACCTACGTGTTTCCGGTTTGGAACCTGCAAAACGTCAGCATGCATGGTGAACGTCGGAAAGAGTCCAAAGGAGGGCAACCACATACATCTTAGCTTTCCCTTTTATAAAACTGATATCTCGTACGAAACGAGACTATACAAACTTTTAAAATGTTACTACCTCTGAGTTACTGAATATGTTGACGTTCTATTCACTTTTGTTCAAATGTAGACGGGTCTAACAATAACTGACCTCGATATTCTGCCTGAACTGCTAATAAAGTTCACTTAACGATAAATCTAATAATACTTTCATCAAATATCACATACAATAAACTAAAATATCAGCAGAACAGTTATGTGGAAGACAATTTAAGAGTCAAACTGAAAAAACTGCTGTTTTTCGTTTCAGGCAGGGCCAATTCTAAATGCACACTTCAGCAAATGAGTATGCCCATTGAGGAAATTTAGAAATGCTCATTTTCAGTGGTAGTGGAAGAAACTTTGACAACATCTTATGGAAGTGCAGGCATTCTCCACCGCCGTCCGGGAAATTTTGAAATCTGGAGTCTCTGAAATTCCATTAAGTGGCGGCGGAAGATTGATTCGGATGGGGGGAGCTAGACAAACTCTAGGGGTATTCGGGAAATTTTTGAAATGTAGAATCTCTCAAATTCTGGGGAAGATTTGTTCATTTTGCATTTCCGGCGACGAAGAATCTGATACCTTCGTATTAAGTTATCCGGCTCTGATCTATATTTGGGAGCTTAGCTCCCATGCACTTATAATTCTGGGGGCTATAGCCACCCTAGCCTACCCCTGTTCCGCCGCCCCTGGTGCTATTTCCTGTATTTTAGGGAGAGATTTTATAAGAATTCTAGCGGGTAACAAATATAAATAAGACAACCCGTCTCCACAACACAAGGCCTAACTGTAACCCCTGGTCCCGCTCCTTTTTTACGACTTCAACCGTTGTGGCCTACTGTAAACTAATGTTCAACATTTATTGCTTGTGGTTTGTTGCTTAGTAGCACTTGTATTAATACGAAGTTGAAACAGTTTCAATACTGTACACTTTCACCTTCAATACTGCTCACTAAAATAGGCCCTTGTTTCAAGCTGGTTTTATCGTTTATTTATATAGACTTTTCAACTTGACACTGTTTAATTAAATACGCTCATGGTGTTGTGAAAGTGATTTAAGTGAGTGTTTGCATGTATAGGTACGTGCATTATGTGTATTGTGTCTGTAATGACCCAGGTCATGAACGAATTGCCTCACGCTGTGTTGACGTTCCTGTGCCGTTTTTTACTTTTGTAGATGGCAACGTTTATAAATAATTAAAATTAATAATAGATTTGACTGGTTTTAATCTATTTAAGAAATCACGTTTGCCAACACTTGCTCAACAATCGTCTGACCTAATTGATATCCGCATCAAACGCTTGTTACGAAGCTGTAATTTGAAGCAACAATAGATAAGGTTTTTACTGAGACTGTCCATTCTTAAATTCAAACGACACTATAAGCTAGACGTGACAAACGGACAGATAATTTGTCAAAGCGAACTATCAGCAGCATAGACAGCCTAACTCTTTACAATGAGGCTTATGGCAGCCATACTGCCTCACTAGTTATTCACCGGCAAATTTAGGAAGAAAGAGAGGCCACTGATGATAAATTCTTATCTAGACAATATTTATCCTTTTCCACCAATAACTAGAAACTTATAGGAGCTCTTTAAACACACCCCCAACACCACAGTAGATTTGTGATCACGCCAATATGGCGGCCATTGGCTTCATTATGCATAGCAGATGCACAATCCAGTGCTGTTGAGTCAACAACCTTGAAGCAAGTTGTCAACAAGCCGTTGACAACTTGTCAACAAGCTGGGAACAAGCAGGGCGAACACATTCTGGTAAGAAGTTATTGATAAAGAATTCAGTTGGTACAACACTGCTACAAGTTTGCTACAACTTGTGCCTTTCTATGTGTGTAAGGGAGTGGTGGGAGAATGTGAAGGAAAAGGAAAAGCTAGGAAAAAAAGTTGCAAATTTCATTGCGTTGCCATTGAAAAAAATATCATTACAATTTCGTTGTCAAATAATTATATTTTAACGAGTTAATAAAAAATTGTTTGCTTCACAAGTACTCGTGTTATGCAGGCTCGTGGACAAGTGCACTAGTCAAAAAATATTTCAGAGGATTAAGACTTATCCAGTGGACTAGTAAAATAATTTTGAAGGCAGTTGATTATTAATCTCTACTTTCATACAGTTACAAAATAACTACAAATTTATATATACACTTATAAATGCATTGGTAACATAGCAACTTGTTTACATCCCACAGATGAGACATCGAGATGTAAATCCATCAGACAACGTACAGCCATTGAACTTAAACTTCTCTCCAAAGATTGCTAAATTGTAACACTCTGGCCTCGCAATGACACATATATCACTCGTTGGCTATATACATGCGCCAATGCTGCCAAGAAAATCATTTTGTATGATATATTTTAAGGAAGTTGCTGATGCTCTTTTCCGTCCACACGTCTCCTGACATAATTGTACGTAAAGGCCGACCTCCACTTGCACGTACGTACGCACAATTGCACGCACGTACGTGTTTATACTTTCGTGAAATGTGATTGGTTAAAAACTTGACGGCCGCACAGAAAGTAGAATACAGTTCTACTATAACCATACATGATCTGGCGAATAAAATTCAACGTGGTGAGTCGACCCATAGGCCTGCTCTGGGACGGTAACTCGCCTTAACTCGCCGCGAGATAATGCGAGTTAAGGCGATTTAAGGAAAAATTGCGACTTTAAGCAATGCGAGTTAAGGCAATTTAAGGCGATTTAAGGTGATTTAAGGCGACTTAAGGCGATATTGCGAGTTAAGGCGAGTTAAGGCGATTTAAGGCGATTTAAGGAAAAATTGCGACTTTAAGCAATGCGAGTTAAGGCAATTTAAGGCGATTTAAGGTGATTTAAGGCGACTTAAGGCGATATCGCGAGTTAAGGCGAGTTAAGGCGATTTAAGGAAAATTGGGACTTTTAACCGATGCGATTTAAGGCGATTTAAGGCGAGTTAAGGCGAGTTGAGGTCCCAGAGCAGGCCTACCCATGCTGCCGTTCTGGATTTCTCTAAAGCGTTCGACAAGGTACCGCACCAACGTCTTCTGAAGAAATTGCATTATTATGGAATTTGTGGAGAATTGCTTGCTTGGTTTGAATCCTTTCTCACACAACGATATCAGTCTGTTGTGACGTCAGGAGTTCCCCAAGGGACAGTGCTCGGACCACTTCTGTTCCTATTGTACATAAATGACTTTGTGAAGTCAAGTGAATCCACTGTGAAGCTTTTTGCAGATGATGCGTTATTATATGGTGTCATTACAAGTGACTCAAATTGCGACCATCTGCAGGAAGATCTACATAAACTAGAACAGTGGCAAAGTCTGTGGCAGATGGAATTTAATCCCGCAAAATGTAAAATTTTATCCATCTCAAACAAAAAGTACCCACCCCAAAAGAGATATATGTTTTGTGGAGTAGAGCTAGATCAAGTTGAAGAAATATCTTACTTGGGCATTACCATCACCAGTAAACTGAAATGGAATCATCATATTTCGTCGGTGACAAGTAAAGCGACAAAAGTGTTGGGGGTGGTGCGACGTAATCTGTGGAACTGCCCAAAAACAAGTGAGAGAAACGGCATATAAATCCATTGTGCGACCTAAGCTGGAATACGCAAGTACAGCCTGGGATCCTCATCTTAAAAAAGATAAGGATGCTTTGGAAAGAGTGCAAAGAAAGGCAGCACGTTTCTGTTCAAAGAATTACAATCGTACGGCAAGTGTCACTGATATGATTAAAAATCTGGAATGGGAAAGTTTAGAAATGAGAAGAAAGAAAGCAAGACTGACATTCTTGTATAAATTCTCCCACAATCTTGCTGACATAGCAACTGATAACTACCTGCAGTTAAACAATGAAACCAGAACTCGTGGTAGCCACAGTTTTAAATATAGAATTCCTAGAATCACTAAGGATGTTTTTAAATTTTCTTTTTTTCCCCGCACGATCAGGGAGTGGAATTCACTTCCTGCAGAAATTGTGAGTTCGGACAGTCTATTACGATTCAAAAACAATTTAAGTAACTTTTTTTAATGCATGTACATATAGTTAAATTTCTAGATTCTTAGGATAATTTTTTATTATTTTAATCGCTATTTATAGCTTTTTTTTAGTTATTATTATTTTACAGTTGGTGTGATATCCTATAGGATTTTACCGACTAAACATATGTAGATGTAGATGTGATACGTACAAAATGTCAGCCGCGACTGCCGCGACGGTCAAGACTAGCACTCGAAAATGATCGCTAATCTTGACCGCCGCGGCTAACTCTTTGTACGTATGACAGCAGAACTGTATTCTATTTTCTGTGCGGCCGTCAAGTTTTTAACCAATCACATTTCACGAAAGTATAAACACGTACGTGCGTACAATTGTGCGTACGTACGTGCAAGTGGAGCCCTGCCTTAACGTGATAAACGATGTACGTAAATCGATAAGAATTGAGATCCACCCACGCTACTTTATGACGCATTTTTACTGTCAAAATTCAATAGTAATAAATCGAACGCCAATGATATAAATCGAGCAACAATTTCTCGAATCAATTATAGAACCGACAACTATTAATTTTTAAAAGAGCAATAAACAATATGGTTTTAATTTTAAGAATGTTTCGGAACGTGATCGAATTCATTATAATTGAATTACCATAATTAAGATACAAAACTATTTTACGTATTATATCTAAATGTACCAATGGTATAAATGTGAGGCCTATTTCAAGAAGTGTGCATACAAAGTCGAATGTTTCCCACGAGTGACGTTTTCCGACCAATAATATAATTATGTCTCGTCCTGGAATGATCACTGTGGATGTCAAGCTCGCTGAAGGAAAAAAAGAAAATGTTAAGGACAAAGAATTCGCTCTAGCTAAGCTTAAGAATTTTGTAATGCGACAATTTCTCACAATTGGTACAGTCATTTCGATTATCCTGGGGATATTTGTCCCTCAACCAGCTGTGTACCTCAGCGAAAGAATACCTCTTGTACAAGTTTTTGTTATGGTGATCTTGTTCGCTATCGGTTTACGGCTACGTCTTCAAGAAGCAAAATCTGCAATCAAGTCTTATAAGGAAGTCCTGTTTGGGCTAATTCTGGTTCTGTTTGTTC
The DNA here is from genome assembly GCA_016169945.1 of Trachythela sp. YZ-2020. Classification (NCBI taxonomy): domain Eukaryota; kingdom Metazoa; phylum Cnidaria; class Anthozoa; order Malacalcyonacea; family Clavulariidae; genus Trachythela; species Trachythela sp. YZ-2020. Next base: position 2,612,449 of record JADLSH010000155.1, read on the forward strand.
GCCCCATGTTTGCAACAATTCTTCTCAACCAAATCCAACAATTTGGACCTCTCATTGGAAGTGTTGGTGAACGGGTAATGAAGAATAACTCCAATAGTTCCATTCAAGAGATGCCGACTCTCGGTCCCGAAGAATTTCGTCTTGCATTGCAAATATATTTGATGTGTCCTAGTCCTACTGCTATATCATTGATAATGGTGAGTTTGTTTCATGTCGATTACTAAATGTATTATTTTATAACAATTCAATTTCATAATTATATTAAGATCCAATAAACTATATGTAATATATACAAACCGCACAAGAGGTCTTTATCAGATTTAAAACATCGAGGCGCAGCCGAGTGTTTTAGATCAGATAAAGGCCGAACTGTAAGGTTTGTATATGACTTCTAAAATGACTCGTTTTGTACGCTCACTGGCGTTGGAATTTTGAAGATTGATATTATCTACGCTGTAAAAACTGAAGGAGAAAATTTGAGCAAGTCTATATCAAATATATAGATCCGCTACGGGTCATGAGTTTCCTTTGTATTTTGCCTATGAATAATTAATGAATTTTAGAAATATATATACATTACTCCTCGTAAGCAGTGGCGTAGCCAGCCCGCCGATTTGGTCCCGCTATGCAAATTTCAAATCATTACATTATTCATTTCTTTAGGAATTGATTGTTTTCACCGTCAATGAACACGAACAAATTTGCATAGTGGGACTAAATCGGCGGCCTGGCTACGCTACTGCACGTAAGATTCTTAAGATGCATTTGAATAATACACGGTTATTAACTCACCAAAATATACGTCCATTTTATGTTACCGACTATAGAAGGACAGCTTGCAGTAGTTAAAACGTTAAGAAGTCATGGACACTATCATTATTATATATTATTTGTCTTCTTCATTCCTACTTAAATATCATATCAATAGAAGAGCAAACTTTTCAAACTGTTATTAAATAATATTTTTTACCATTTTTTCCTTAAGGTAACCGCTGCAAATGGTCATCGAGGATTGAGTATTCTGGTTTCAAGTCTTAGTATAATCATATCTGTCTTCACGATCCCTCCAATGCTGGTATGGTTAATACCTTCCTTGCAACATATTCATATTGATGTCGGGAACGTCGTCTTGAATACTGTGATTTGGATTCTGCTGCCATTGGTGGTGAGTAGCTATTTAGTTCATAAAATGCATGGATAGTAATGATCGAACCAGAAACTAAAAATCACGCGTTGTGTTTGTTATGTGCTGATTGGTCAGGCAGGTGCTAGGTAGCATGCAAATGTTTGAAACTTATGATCGATTCGTGATCCTCATGAAGAATTTGATCAAATTAAAGCATAACCAGAGAAACCGGACGTGACTAGGAGAGGCGGGTTGGCCTTGACTTGGACTTATATACTTCTTACTCTTGTTGCCGAATTATGTATAATAAATAAAGCTCGCTCGACGAAGATTTCGGCTCTTGTGCATGGATAAATGAGATAAAACGCTTCGCCGAATAAATTAAGTACCTGTTTATGATTGTTTTCCTCAAACACAAAACAGTTAAAATTGGGCTCTGCAAAGCTTGTGGTCGCACATTTTGAAAATTTAAGAATGTTATGATCAATGGATGTGGGTTGATCAATGTCTAAGATTATTAAAACACGTGTGACCCCAACAGCTGTAAAGTACAATCATTGATTTCAACCTTTCATAATTTTATAGATTGGACGAAGTTTGCGGTTCCTCAGTCCTGTCAAGAAAGTAGTAAAAAAATGGGACAATACAATAAAATACACTGTTATCAGTTTCATTATCGCCATTTTCCTTGTTAAAGTCAGCGAAACGAGCGCGAGTGGAAATTTAGGAAGGGTCTCTATTGTGAACATTGTATGCGTGGTTGCACTTGGAACAACTTTCGCAACTTTTAATCTGATTGTAAGTTATGGTTTTCTATCTATTTTACCTTGGTTCTCGCAGAAGTCAACTGTAACATTGTCCATTTTGAGCTCTATTCCTCTTGTGATAATTGCATTCACAATTATCGATGTACTACCAGACAATGCAGGGGATAAAGGATTGCTGACTCTGCCAGGGATATTCGTTTCCCTCGCCATTTTGTTAGTGTTGAACTGTTTTGTGGCGTTTGCTAAAGTTCGAGACAGTGACTCTGATGATACAAAGGATGAACTACAGTTTGTAGACAAAGGCGAAACCGAGGATACCCGAGAGTCAAATATAAACTCAACATTTAACGAAGTCGCTGTGTTTACCATCTATACAGATGAAATATCAATCAAAGAACAAAAATATAATCGAAGCTGATTGCATTTGTTAACATGCAGGGGACATTTTAAAGCGCAATGATAACCAATTTGTGCAGTGATAAATGAGATTTGTGCGACCGTCTATGCATGGAATTTTGTTCAGCCCGCTACCATTTAGAACAAGCATACTTTGATACAGTAGAGCCAAAACATACACTACACAAATAACAGGATGAAAGGACACTGTAGTTAAAATTACTCTTACAGTTAAAATGACTTTTAGTAAAAAGTCTCTTAGTTAAGAAACCTCTTAGTCTTAGTTAAAAATACACTTAGTTAAAATATTTGTTATACATTCCTCTTAAAGAAGCACTCAGTTAGGTCGCATAATTGAGGTCAACATTCATAACGTTTTATATATTATTACTATAATCTTTACGTACATTTTTATCGTGTATTTTTATCGACTTTATCTATTTTTACTCTATATCTATTTTTTTTAATCAATATAGAATATTTATTTTTAACATCCATGTGATACTCAAAAGGTTTTATGGATGAATAAATGTAGATGTATAGATGTAAATTGTCTCGTGATGTGAATAAAAAGTCTTTATATCTAATGACATTATATTTGTATACCGGTGCGTGAAATTTCTCATTGACATTACTTTGCAAGACATTAGCCAAAGCTCAAAATATCAATACTGATGTGTAAGATTGAGTTAAATTAGGACGCATACAAATTTATCAACATAAGAAATTTTGAGTATAATACTTGAATAGAAAGGTGTTAAGTTAAGTTAGGCGAAACAAAGTGTTTTGAAAGGGAGTTCTTACGCGAGGTAGCATAAACTTTTATTAGTAATTGTAAATGAAAATACAAATAGCTTTTTATAAGTTATTTAAAGTTTTTCTTCGAGTGTTCAATAGTTTGTATCAGATATGTTTGGTGGAAAAAGTATCGGATCCTCGGAACCTAGCTCACAGAAATTTTTTGCATCTGAAGTTTTGCAGAAAACTTTTCATAGAAATTTGTAAGGTTGATATGTAACAGAACTCTAATGCTCTAGTCTACACTTAGTAGAATTTCTAATACATTCCATATCACTAAATTATAAATACCACTGAATAACAAGGAACAGCACTCCAATCAGCCAATGCTAAAATCAATCAATGGTCAAGGGACCTCATCAATATAATATTCAAATATATATTCCAGGAAACAAAAGCTCCCAAAAAATTTCTAAATTTCTAAATTTTTTCGGTTTTTCTTTAATGTCATATTGTCGTGAATAATGGATGAGCTTTGCACGCAATAAATTTTCAAAGACAGGATCACATGTATATCCTTCTATTAAACACCGTACCTAAAATGGCTACTCTTTTGTTTACATTTCACAAAAAGAAAGATGTCCAAGTCTTACTTGTGAACCTTAATAGAAATCACTTAGTACTCATAACTTCCAGACGAAGGGCCTCCGACTGTCGAAGTTCTTGTTATATTTACCAGGCAGCCGTTGATCCTACAAAGCCTCGATCATATTTTTCATAAGTCATGTGCCTGCAACGTAGCAGGTTATTTTGTAATTGAAGATCACTATCTTAAGACTTTATTTACATGCATGACTAATGGCTCTAATATGAAGTAGCCAATTTGCGTCTTATGTCTGATGGCTGAACCCCTCAGAAAATGAGAATGGCAAATTTGGCTTATCGTGTCGGCTATCGTTCTTAATTATAGCAAATTGACTTATAGTGTTTAGGTAATTATGTTTATACATTAACATATACGACATTTCGTTATTAAATTCTTACCTATCATATTGCTAATTTGGGTATGCAGGAAACCGGAAACGATGATTTTGTTATTTTGCCCAATTTCCTTCTTGAAATTTTGCAGACACTTTATAGTCTGAAACCCAGGTTCCCAGAAAGAAAAAAACTTTTTCAAACTCTGGTTTGTATGCCTTCTAAAAATCATTAATTATTAATTAGTTATTGATATAGACTTGCCCAAATTTTCTCCTTCAATTTTTACAGCGTAGATAACATCAATCTTCAAAATTCCAACGCCAGTGAGGGTACAAAACGAGTCGTTTTAGAAGTTATATACAAACATTGCAGTTCGACATCCCCCCACCCCCACCAATACCCCCTTATCCACGGTCCTGCAAATTCGCGACGACAAGTTTTTGTATGATATATTTTAGGGCTTGGCTGATGCTCTTTTCCGACCACACGTATCCTGACGTAATTGTACGTAACATGCATAAACGATGTACGTAAATCGATGAAATGTGACATTCACCCACGCTAATATATGACGCGTTTTTACTCTCAAAATTCAATAGTAATAAATCGAACGTCAATGATATAAATCGAGCAACACTTTTTCAGATCGTAGCAATCGATATTCCGGGCGGAAAACGAAGTTTTGTTAAAAATATTATAGCTCCGACAACTATTAATTTTAAGAAGAGCAATAAACAATATGGTTTAAATTTTAAGAAATGTTTCGGAATTAGTTTAAGAAAGTTTTCGGAACGTAATCGAATTCATTTTAATTAAATTACCATAATTGCTCCGCTGGGCGTGGCCGCGGCCAGTGGAGCTTTAAAATTCAAATTATCTGTTTTAGTCGTCTTCAGTGTCACAAAATGAACAATCCACAGGTGGCCCAAGTTCGAACACAAACTTATGCTGCCGTATGTACATCTATTAATAATTACGACTTTTTTATGTGGGTACTTTATGGATAATATGGGTGAAGTTATTGAGTATGCTCCAGTGAGCCCGTGATCCATATCGTTCAGTGTGCAATCAGTTTCAAAATGCCGGTTACGTGATGAGTAGGGCTCCGGGGCTATAATATTTCACACAATTTCGTTAAATTTTCGCCGAATTGTGGCGTTCTTTATGGATTTCTTTATTTAGTTGTACTCTGGATTTCATCTCGCTATGAATTTACCTGTTTTCTTTTGGTGCAACAACAACGAAATTCCGAAATTTGGATCGCCGAGTTGAGTTGAATAAGTTCAAACCATGAAAATGTTGGAAAGCTTGAATCTGAACCTAATCTGAACAATATACAATATTATACCTCAACTTCAAATTGTCCAATCAGAAAGCTCAGTTTGTGCCACGTGAGCATGAAATTAATCGCGATATCACGCCTTACGTCATCATTTAGCGAGCCTGCGTTCCTTTTGACAATGTTCCACCCAATGTTCTCCGGGGAACATGGGGTGGAACATTATTCGCGTAGACCACGCGAGACAATACGCACGACTCAATGTGTGAAAATGGCGGGAAAACAATATGGCGTTCGTAATTTGTTTGTAATTTCGTAAAAGATTTATTCAATTAAATGACGATTTTCAAGAGGTATGTTACCTTCAATGATCCAAAGGATACAACCTCAAATATATTAAAGGGAAAACGTCAGAAACTCAGGTAAAAATAAGAAATTAAACATTGTATTCGCTTAGTTATTCAGCAAGTTTATTCTCAACTTAGTGGGTTCTTTTAACTTTCGGTATAATATATCATTTATAGACCCTCCGCTCGGGGGATTCGGCAAAATATTACCCTCAGTGATCACTTCGGGTAATATTTCGCCGAATTCCCCTCGCTCCGGGTCTATAAATGATAAAGGTACAGATGAGATACAGGTTTTTTGTTAAGTTCCCTAAAGGATCGGCCATATTACATACTTATCGAATATTGATTTTAAATATTATTTTTATGCTCTTTTACTTTGGTTTTCCTTGGTCCGTTGGATCTTTGCATCACGCCACGTTTTGTGGTAAAATATTAATATTATTGCGCTTGTCTCAGACTCATTTCAGGAGTGTTATATGGTACATACTCTCGATTTCAGCTTCCTTTTGAAGACTGACCTCGAATGTTTGTTTGTAATTTGGAAAGTTCATTCCAAAGTTTAGAATTTTGTTTCAAAGTTGGTTTCCGATGTTCGATACAAATTAAGTTTGTTTACAAATTCAAACGCAATTGGCTAATGGTATAAGCTAGCCAATCAAATCGCATAATACACAACGATCGTAACATTTCGTGAGCTAGCGGAAACCAACTTTCAAATCAAATTCTGAACTTTGGAACATTATTTCCAAGTTATAAACAAACTATCGAAGTCAATTTTCAAAAGCAAGCAGAAATCGAGAGTAATAATATATAAGTATACAGCCTTGAACGTTAAGGCGATGTTACACGGGACGACTTTTAGCGGCAACTCGCAATGGAAATCGTTTCAGAACCTTATTACATCTAAACATCTTGAATAATATCTCTCCGTATTCCGTCCTCGTTACTATGGTAACTGTCACTAATATACTTCCGGGTTGTTCGTACTGCTTACATAAAGTATATACGCACTTTCATAGGCAGCCTACAATAAGTAAAGGGGCTGCTATAGCTTTTGCTTTTTGTGCATTTTAGCAACTTTTTTAGTTTCTTAAAAAGTGGCCTTGATTTTTTGGATGATTTTTAACGATCTCCAAAGTGGTCAAGAGTAGAGGCTAACGCTTACAGTTTTAGGCCACTTGTATTTTTTAATGTAATTTACCAATAACAGATTAGGTAGAAGTTACGATACGTGATACCAACCAACAGACAAGTAAGAGGGCTGGCAGCCTTTACTTTTTGGCCATTTTAGCCACTTTTTTAGTTTAATAAAAAGTTGCTAAAATCCAAAAAGTAAAAGGCCTAGGGTTAAGCTTTGCCTTTCGTCGACATAAAAGTTAAGGGGTTAGCCAACGGTTTGCCTTTACTCTTTGCACAATATTTGTCACTTTTAAAAATTAAGAGTGGCCAAAAAATATAGGATAATTTCCCCGTAACTTTTCGTCAATAAAATGTAAACGCGAAAGTCCTTCACTTTCGGTTGACTTTTAAATATTTGCAAAGAGGTCAAGAAGTAAAGGACCTTCACTTTTTGGCAACAATTTGCCAATGACAGGTTTGGTAGAAGTTATGATAGCAACACCAACCAATAGACAAGATAGTCTAGTCGACATGCACTTTGTGGAAATGCACATTGCTGAAGTGCATAAGTAAAGCCATTCGCCTTAACTTTTCGGTCACTTATATTTTTTTAATACAATTTGCCAATGACAGATTAGGTAGAAATTATGATAGTCAATACTAACCAATAGACAAGATAGTCTACAGGACACTTGCTAGCTTTGCATGCGCGAGAACTATGGATCAGTCCCTGCTGAAGTGCAAGTCATTTTAGACTTTGAAAATGTTGTCCACACTACTAGGTCGTGGTTGCAAACACACCACAACTCATTCACCTTAATCCTTCTACTTTTTGGTTGTATCATGTGGAATGAAATAACAACGCTGAAAAAGCCCAAAATGCAGTTGACTGTATAAGGGACTGATCCATTCTTATCTCACACACGAAGCGACAGAGTATCCACTAGACTATTTTAGATCTTCATGGATCTCAAATATTATAACTTCTACATAATCTGTCATTGGAGAAATCTATTTAAAAACATCTTTAAATGTCTACAAGACGTTATAGTACTTAAGATCACCGAAAAATATAAAATTAATATTAATAGTCAAGTGGACACTCCGTGGATTCCCATATACGACACATATGAATCGATCGCTGAAGAAATTAACGACATTTTATTTCAGCCTTGTTTTTTAATTCCACATAATACAACCAAAAAGTGTACGCGTAAATAAGTTGAAGTAGGTTTCTAAAAGCGACCCGTTACTATAGTAGGGAAGACAACGGACTATCAGATCGGGAATCGACGGATCAAAACCCCGGTTCAAGAACGTTCTTTTGCGAGAAAAAAACGCCCTGTCTAATCCAAAATTTTGCTTTGATATGGGAAATGCGACCCCTCCTGTACTCCTCTTGTCCAAGTATAGGAGAGATGAATTTCCCTTCCTCCCCGCTAATCTAAGTGTCCCAAGTTATAGCGTTTCTCAACCTGACACATGTTTTTATCTTTCTTCAAGGTACAAATAGAAAATATCTATCGATTGACTAACCTTCCATTGTCCAAGAGATTTATTGCAAAACACCTGGCTTACTTTCCTCATTCTCTCATTCATCCACATTCCTATACCTAGGAATGGACTAGAGATTATAAAAACAGATCCTTTTTCATTCAGATACGATTTTATTTTTTGTTTAGGTTTTTCGCTGTGTTTTCGTATATAACTAATTTATTCAATCAATTAAGAATTAGTGCCAATTGTATAACGCATATTTTATTCAAACATTCACAGCGGTTCCCCCACTCCTTCAAGTAAGAATGGGAGGTTTGTCGGCTGAGCTCAGTTAAGAGGAATGTACATGAGGAATTGTAATCGGGAAGGGCGCGTAAAACTGATGCCCAACTGCCAAAAAGTGAAGAAGTGGAGGAACGGGAAATAAAGCAGGCGGAAATACACTTTTTACTGAAATCAGCACAACACCAGTGGCTAACATGCACGATATCATACCACCAAGATGCCTTTCAAGTTACAATCTGAGACATTCAAGAACTTTTGTCCTCCCAAAAACCAAAACAAACAGATTTAAAAACACTTTTATACCCTCATGCGTTAGACATTTTAATGACAAAATCTAACTTTTAGATCTTGATTCTCTTGAACTACTATATTAGCGTATTTTTACCCTACAATTATGTATTTTAAAAATTCATGTGTAAATAGAGTATAAATTAATTAACTATTTTATTAATCTATGTAAATTATAGCACGCAATTCAGCCTTATAGGCTGCTATGTGTTATCTTAATTAAATCTATCTATCTATCTATCTATCTAGCTTCCCAACAGAGTGCACTCGTTTTCGGTCGCACAGTGAATGATCTATGTCAATTGGATTCTCACTTAAAACGTGGGGATACCGCTGAGAATAGGATATGCATGGAATCGGGTCAGCATAGGTAAAAATATTATACTGCTCGTGTATGGCAGGTAAACGTTTAAAGGCACACGCAAGAATGACAGCAACACGTGAATTCGAGTAAAGGTTAGAGGGTTATTAAAACTGTCATCGGGAAATTGGCTGATCAGCGAGTTTTATAAACTATACTATTTTCAATCTGCTTCTGCATGTGTAAGGCGGTGTCACAGTGATATGTGTATCCCCGTGTTTTGTGTATCCCCATACTCATATCACTAGGGATATATGTATCCCCGGTGGGAATACTCAAAACACTGAGCTCGAGCGAACCTGTGCACATGGAGCGAACGAAGCGAATGAGGATTTTAACCACTGATCTCATGATTTTAACAGAAAACAAAGGCAAATCTCCGATAGGTGGATACTTTTTTCGTTCTTCAACAAATATTTGTAAAAGATTTACAGTAAGATGGAAAGACATTGCCTAGTCCATTTTATGAGGTTATAATTTATACGCAGTACTGCACCACCAACGTTATCAGGTTAGTAAGTGTGTGCTCTATAATTTAGTGTACATGTAAATATATATGAAGTTATGAACTGCCCTCATTTCCTATTCTCGTCGCCAGTGGAAATTTTTCACTAAACTTTTCCCGTGAAAATGAAATGGAAAACCATGGGGAAACCAATATCACTAGGGATCTGGGAATGTAGGGAGGTCAGGTAGGGATACTCAAAACACGGCCGCCATATTTGCTGGGGATACATATATCCCTAGTGATATGAGTATGGGGATACACAAAACACGGGGATACACATATCACTGTGACAGCGGCATTAACCAAGGTGCTAACCTGCCTTTTACCGAAAGGAAAATGTGGAGGACCAAACTGTTAACCTGCGTTCATACCAAGGGGAAAATATGCAGGACCAAGCTGTTATCCTGCCTTCATACCAAGGAGAAAATATGCAGGACCAAACTGTTATCCTGTATTTATACCAAGGGAAAACATGCAGGACTAAGCTGTTAACCGGCATTGAAACAAAGGGAAAATATGCAGGACCAAACTGTTAACATGCCTTCAAACAAAGGGAAAATATGCAGGACCAAACTGTTAACCTGCCTTCAAACAAAGGGAGAAATATGCAGGACCAAACTGTTTACCTGCCTTCATACCAAGGGGAAAATACGCAGGATCAAACTGTTAACCTGCCTTGAAACCAAGGGGAAAATAAGCAGAACCAAACTGTTAACTTGCCTTCAAACTAAGGGGAAAATATGCAGGACCAAACTGTTTACCTGCTTTGAAACCAAGGGGAAAATAAGCAGAACCAAACTGTTAACCTGTCTTCAAACTAAGGGGAAAATATGCAGGACCAAACTGTTAACCTGCCTTGAAACCAAGGGGAAAATAAGCAGAACCAAACTGTTAACTTGCCTTGAAATCAAGGGGAAAATATGCAGGACCAAACTGTTAACCTGTCGTCATATCAAGGGGAAAATATGCAGGACCAAACTGTTAACCTGCCTTCAAACCAAGGGGAAAATATGCAGAACCAAACTGTTAACCTGCCTTCATACCAAGGGGAAAATATGCAGGACCAAACTGTTAACCTGCCTTGAAACCAAGGGGAAAATAAGCAGAACCAAACTGTTAACTTGCCTTGAAACCAAGGGGAAAATATGCAGGACCAAACTGTTAACCTGCTTTCAAACCAAGGGGAAAATATGCAGGACCAAACTGTTAACCTGTCTTCAAACCAAGGGAACATATGCTGGACCAAACTGTAAGCCTGTCTTCGTACCAAGGAGATAAAAGCAGAACCAAACTGTTAAATTCTCTAGAAACAAAAGGGAAAATATGCAGGACCAAACTGCTAAACTGCCTTCATACCAAGGGGAAAATATGCAGGACCAAACTGTTAAATAAGAAAGTTTCGTTGCAAACGAGTTTAACTAAAATATACGCATACGGATTTCAAACACCCCTGCCACTGAAAGGACAATTTGAAGCAACACTCGAGTCCACAAAGAGGTATACAGTGTCACAAATATACGTTATTGAGGCACAGGTAGAAATTTATTAAGTGGAAAATCAGCTCAAGCCTTGACTTTGGTCCAGCTAATTAACAAACTTTCCAGTGTTCCCGAACAAGATAAACAAACAAATACAAATCAAAACGAAACACAAATCCCAACACGCGAGTCAAATCCTGAAGAAATCAACACAAGCGTTCCTCAATCGAAATTCCCAAAGATCCAAGAAATTATAAAAAAGTACAGTTTTCAACGGGCAAAGAAAACTAAATCAACAAATCAAGCTTCATATCCGAGATAATGTTAAACCGGTTATGCAACCGCAAAGACGAATGCCATATTATATGAGAGAAGATGTTTCCAAGGAACTTAAGAAATTAGAAAAACGAGATATTATTGAGAAAGTAGCCATGCAATCAACCAACTCCATAGATATCTCCAATAGTAGTTACGCCAAAGAAAGACGGAGATATAAGATATGTGTAGACATGAGAGAAGCAAACCTTGCAATCGAAAGAGAAAGACATGTCATGCCAACATTACAAGATTTCAAAGCCGAAGTAAATGGAGCAAAGTTTTAAAGCAAGCCTATCATCAACTCGAATTACAATATTTATTACAACGTTTTCTACACAGGAAGGACTGTTCCAGTATAAGAGATTAAATTACGGCACAAACAGTGCAGCCGAGATTTCTCAAAATATGTTACAGAAAAACCTTACCGTCATCAGGAGTCAAAATCCTTGTCGATGACATTATTATTCATGGCAAGACACGAAAGTTACATGATGAGGAATTAGATAACTGTCTAAAACGCTTTTCAACACTAAACCTGAAAGTCAAAGGGAAAAATCGTAAATTTCTACGGGAAGAAATTACATTCTTCGCATTGAAATTTACAGCAGAAAGAACCAAACCAGATTCAGAGAGAATTGCGAACACGGGTAAAGTACCGGCGCGCAAAACTGCCGGATAACTTAGCAATTTCCTGGGAATGGCAAACACTTCTGACGAGTACATTCCAGATTATGCAACTATTACAGCACCACTTAGAGAGCTGACAAAGAACGTACACATCACAGAGCGTTTGAACAATTGAAAAAAGACTAACAAGTGCAGCAGTAATGGCGTACTTCGACACAAAGAAACGAAGCTTAGTAATAGTATGTGGATCCCCTTACGGGAATTAGTACAATAAAAATAGGACAGAAAGAACATCACAGGCAGCAGTACAAAATCCTTTCGTACGCAAGCAGATCACTCATCCCAGTTGAGAAAGATACTCTCAAACAGACATTAAAGGACTCAGTTTAGTATGGGGGCATTGAAAATTTTCGAATGTTCCTGATTGGATCAGAATTTGGTGTGATAACTGACCATAAAGCACTATAGTCTATATTTACCAACCGCATTGTGAGACGGATGATGCGATTACAACCATTCAATTTCAAAATTATTTAGCGTAAAGAATCATCCAACGAAGCTGATTACTTAAGTATAGACACCCAGTGGTTATGCAGAGAAAACAAGTAGCCAGTACATCAGCATAAGATTATGTAAACTATGTGACTAACTGTTCAGTTCTAAAGTCAATTATGACACTTTATGAGATTAAAGAAGCAACCCGTAACGACCCAATACTATCCAAAGTGAAGACAAGTCTGAAAGATGGGAAATGGGATGAGAATGACCACGATCTTAAGGTGGCTCCCTACCATAGTTCTTTAAAGCACTCACTCTCAAGCCAAGATATAGTGGCATGTGGGATTCGCGTGGAAAAATACGAGTGCGAGAAATTTGCACGCAAATTGTAAACAAAATTGAAAATGGCAACATTTTTTAGACTTTTTCGGGCTTTAAAAACAAGCTTTTGCAGTGTTATTTATTACAAAAATGGGGAAAAAAGCTATGAGATAAGTAAAAGTTACTGTAGAATTAAGTCTGTGGTAAAAACACCGTACTGGCTGAGGTTTGCGGTTAGTTTTTTAGTCCATTTTCTCGGAGTAAAGGTCAAGGAGGCGGGAGTCGATGAAGAGAAGAAAAAAAAGAAATTTTTGTTACCAAGAGGTTTAAAAGGAAGATTTTCACGGAAAAACGTGCGGACGGCGGTCGAAGGAAAGTTGCAACAAATGAACAAATCACGGAAAAAAGCAAAAAGATTGAGGAAGTGGATACGGAAGAAAGTATTGGAGAGATTGTAGAAGAAACAGGATTAGAGATAATAACACGAAACTCTGCTGCAAGTAAAGTAGAAACTTATGTTGTAACACATTAACCATTACTATTAATGTTTTCGACTTTTAAAGACGAAAAGAAAAATCTCATAATACTACACTTATGACAGATGCGAAAGACAGAACAGGAGTCAGTTCCCCATGGTTGTACATTAATTGAGTTAGATGTGTAAGCAATCTTCTGTCATGCAGTTCTTGTTCAAAAGGTAATTATATATTATATGAACAAATGAGGGTTGTTTCGCGTGGGCCTAAAAGATATAAACAAAATCTCGACGTTTCGAGCTAAAGCCCTTCGTCAGGAGAAATTAGTAGACAGATAAACACATTACATCAGCTTTTATAGCAACGCTATAAAAGCTGTCACGTGAACAAAATATTAACCAATGAAAATAAAGTAGTCATAACAATCATAACAAAATAGAATTAATATGTAAAGATATAGACTGCGTGCAGGCTTCGGCCCGATTATAGGGTCGAAGGCCTGCGCACAGGCGTTACACTTATCAAAGCGCTATAAATGTCGTACAAGGGAAGGGAAGAGGGGATATAGAGGAAAGTATATAAGAAGTATTTAAGAGAAAAGAATGAGCTAGATGAAGGAGAGGCGCTCACTCTTTCATTCTTTTCTCTTAAATACTTCGTATATACTTTCCTCTACGGTATATCCCCTCTTCCCTTCCCTTGTACGACATTTATAGCGCTTTGATAAGTGTAACGCCTGTGCGCAGGCCTTCGACCCTATAATCTGGCCGAAGCCTGCACGCAGTCTATATCTTTACATATTAATTCTATTTTGTTATGATTGTTATGACTACTTTATTTTCATTGGTTAATATTTTGTTCACGTGACAGCTTTTATAGCGTTGCTATAAAAGCTGATGTAATGTGTTTATCTGTCTACTAATTTCTCCTGACGAAGGGCTTTAGCTCGAAACGTCGAGATTTTGTTTATATCTTTTAGGCACACGCGAAACAAACCTCATTTGTTCTTATATGTCCGTGGCCGAGGCTGAATTAAAGTATATATATTATATACATGTGTTCAAGATACTTTTTTATGGGTTCCAGTAAAAATAACAGGGTAGCATATGGTGGTACACTTTAAAAATACAGATACCATTTGGAGCACACACACATTGCAGAACTCACTCTATTAATTTTATTTATTAGCCTACCAATAATGAAATAGCATTTCTCACTTTATAGTGACTGGTTGACCACCATCTGCTGCACAATATTGCTTGGTGAAACCCACATTAGGGGCGGACCATTAGAAAAGTGATGGTGGGGGGGGGGGGAAGCAAACAAAAAATTAGCACAAGAGAAAACTAAAGAAACAAATTCACGCAAGATCCACCCCCTCCATCACTTTTCTAATGGTCCGCCCCTTACAAGAGTCATTTGATACTTGAGGGAGATAGTATGAACCAAACTTTTAAATAGCTGTAAGGCATCATTTTTCTAGGTCCTTTGTCATTTGTGAATGTCATCAATGAAACCAGAAGTGGTCTTCCCAACAAATTTGATGTGAAATGTTCAGACTATGATAAATAATTAATTTTAGTACTAAGAAATATTTTCTGCATACATTCTCTAGATCCAAATCTTTGGAATTAAATTTCAGTTTTTGGAAATTTTCAGTCTCGAGATTTTTTTAATTTTCTCTTCGTGTACGCTACAAGTGCACTTCTATTTATGTACAAATTTTCAGTGTGCTTACCGAACTCGTTTAGGATATATTTTATGTTACTATGGTGATTTCTCGCTCGGCCAAGCTGTTTTTCTTCCTCTGCAAGATCAATGATTTGACATGCGTGTACAAAATTTCGCAGGCGCAGTTCCAGATACACACGCACATCCCACGCAATCGATAAAAGTTGTCTACTTGTTTTAATATAGCTTTTGTGTTTTATTTATTTAAAATTATTTGGAAACGGTAGCCCTTCAGAGATAAATGAAAAACTGATTTTCAAGGGGCGCCGTTTATCAATACATACATTGATTAAGAATACAAACACTTACTATATTAGAGTCACTATTGGCTTCTGACTATATACAATATTTCAACTATTTACAACAATTTTATCACAAAAAATAATTTGGTTAAGTTGTCGATGTGTTTCCCTCCAAGTCCTTGTAGTGATGATTTAACTATAAGGAAAGTTGATCGTATACATCGACAATTTCAGCTGGAAGGCTATAAAATTCCTGGATACAGTTTCGTGGTATGAGAAACGGCTATTTTTCAAAAAGTTTGTGTTTGGTTTTTCAAAA
This sequence comes from Trachythela sp. YZ-2020, assembly GCA_016169945.1. Classification (NCBI taxonomy): domain Eukaryota; kingdom Metazoa; phylum Cnidaria; class Anthozoa; order Malacalcyonacea; family Clavulariidae; genus Trachythela; species Trachythela sp. YZ-2020. The sequence continues at coordinate 2,628,154 of JADLSH010000155.1, forward strand.
AAGGTTTCGGTCATTACTTCTTAATTGATACGTATCATTATGACTGGCGACAAACAAGTCTGACAGGTAGTTGGGCGTTTCACCCCGTAATGCCTTGAATGTCACAATGTGTTCACGGTTTTTAACAATAATTTCAAACCTTTCCCATCCTAATTTTTCAAATATCTCGGTTGGTCTTATTAATTTCATAACTTGAACCCGTTGTCACTCGAGCGACTCGCTTTTGCAATTTCTATAGTTTTTCGATATGTGCACAACTGCCATAATTCCATACGTTCGAACAGTATGTGAAATGAGGTAAAACAAGTGCATTAAATATGTTTGGAAGTGTATCTTGACTTACAAATTGCTTTGCTCTTCTCAAGAGAGCAATTGAATGTGAAATTTTCTTGCATTGTGCATCGTTATGTTCCTTCCACTTTAACTGTTCGTCAATAATGACCCCAATAACTTTCTTACTTGGAACCTGCTGTATAATATGGTTGCCAATATCTATTTGAGGATTACTTGGAGATTGTTGTAATCTCGATCTCTGTCTAGAGCCTACCAGCATGGATTAAGTTTTTTCCTGATTCACTGTTAATTTGTCGGCAATTAGACATTTATGTGCGTTGTCTAAGTCAGTATTAATTTTGTACGTGCAGTGGCTAGAAATGCAAACATTTTAACGATTTACACACTAACAAATAATGGAAAACTCCAAGAAACCGGAAAGAACCATCTCAAACCAGCGCTTTATTGCATTGTTTGACATAAGATATGTATTACATTATATGAATATTTGTTTTTTAGGTAAATGCAGTTTTCGACTTCGGGTTTCGTCACTTCTTTGTCTAAATTGTTTTCATGTTGTTGTCGCCATGAAAAGTTGTTTAATGAGAACGCGGAGAAATGGTGCTTCACTAAAGTCTTTACTGACTAGGCTTATTCTTCTACATGCAAAAACACATCCGAAGATCCGAGATATGGAGATATTTAATAATGATGACAAGTCAAAAATTATTCGCCGTTTAACTTGGTCGATTTTGGAGTTAGAACTTTGTCTTAAATAAAGACTGAGAATTAGATTTAAACGTTAACTTAGTAGAAACTTGTTTTTAGGAAAACGAAACCTACAAACAAATTAAAATATCGAAATAAGCTTGATTTGCAGTTGATTTTTGGCTTTGAAAACTGTAGTTATTTTTTACTGATTTTTACACGCAATTTTCGCGCGAAAACACGAACCATGCAATGCGCGAGATTAGAGACAAGTTCCCTATGACGAAAGGGTATTGAGCCACCTAAACAATTTTGTAATGCGACAATTTCTCCCAATTGGTACAGTCATTTCGATTATCCTGTTGATATTTGTCTCTCAACCACCTGTGTACCTCAGCGAAAGAATACGTCTTTTACAAGTTTGTGTTATGGTGATCTTGTTCTCTATCAGTCATATTTCAATTGTTTTGTTTCCCGATTGAAAATCTACTATCTTCATCTCTCCTCATCCAATATATAGTTGCCGCCTCAACCTCGTTCCCAGGGCATTTCCCTCTTTGACATTGGGAAGGCGTGAAATGGCCATGGAACAGGCTGGGCCTTTCCGAAATCTGATTGGTTAATGAAAAAGTACATTATCATTCAATTTTGGAATAATTTGAAGAAAAAGGCATTTTGATGCCAGGAGTGTCAAGATCACTAGCGTTCAAGATATATACGAATACCGATACGATTTGTACTTTTTTTGTCAAATGTAGGTGTTGTTTTTTTGCAATAAACTGTGATAAAGCATGCATTGTGCACTGGTAATACATCGTGCAAGTATTTCGGGGGAAATACGCCTTTGTGTTGCGTTGATTATGTTTAAAGGGCTTATGCAGCGAAAATTCGGTTCGAGTGAAACTCTCTTATTAAAGAGATCGTTTGAAGTTATGAAGATTGACGTTTGGTGTGATGTCACAGTGATGGTATTTACATATCAAACACATCTTAATATCTCAAGAACGAAGTGGGATATGGAAAAGATCCAAACGTCAATCTTCATAACTTCAAACGTTCTCTTTAATAAGAGAGTTTCACTCGAACCGAATTTTCGCTGCATAAGGCCTTTAATATTTATAACGTAAGGCAAGTTATGTTTGTACAAATATTTTCCTCCAATGTTAAAGTTTGCCGTTTGGGTTTAGGCATATCCATTTATTTTTGAAATTGTCTATATTTAGTAGAGTGGTGAATTTATAAATCACACATATAAATTTCTATTTCCAACCTGTCTTGCTACAAAGTTGGTCTAAAATTAATGAAACATTTACGACTTGTATGTGATTTTCAGAGATTTTTTCAGAGGCACAATCATTCGTTGGTACAGATATTTAGGCCACTTAAAAAAATATAGTTGGTGAACGTCCTTAACGTTTGCCAATAGTCGAGCGGGCAGTCGGTTTATATAGTTTATCCTGAACTTTAATTAACTTGAATTTTAATTAACTTTAATTATGCACAACTGGTCAAATAAACACATGACAAGCACTTTATCTTTTATATTAGTACAAGCAATCGGAAGAAAATATAAACTGGCCGCAGCTCTTACGCCAAACTTCTCTTGACTTCATATATATACAGTATTAAACGATCAAGCCGCGTCGTTTATATATTTTAACTATCTCACAACGATGGTACAACAAAACCACAACTTTAAATAATAACTTAAATATAAAGGCAGCGCCCGCTGTTCCTTTTCTCTCGCCTTTATTGTATAAACTATCCTATATTAAAACGCCCTTCTCAATTTGGCTCAATCAAAACAAAACACAATGTCAAACGAAAACTTAACTCGCAAGTGCTACTTTCATAGAATTTGTGCTTTTAGAAACACACTGCATTAAACGTGAGATGTATTGTCCAAATTGTCCTGACTGCACAAATCAGTTTCGCTCCGGCCATTATATAGAATATGGAAAATCACGAAATATTAATCTAAAATTATAATGTAGACAAAAGTTGTTCTTCTTAAATAAAAAAAAAAAATATCCAGATATTTATTATAATATCTACTTAAAATATGTGTGTTAGTGACTGTTTTATTGCTGACTTTATGTCAGAACGACCTCACTAAAAATTGCTGGCTGATGTCTATGTAGTTACATGTGTATTAAATGCTTTTGAATGCGTTTAAAGAACTGATCACATGAGTTGGACTGACTTGACAGACAGGCTGGTTTGCCAGTTCCAAGAATCAGCTTTATCTATTGTTTTGAAATATTTATGATATCGTATTCTGATGGAACTAGGCTAAATTGTCTCTTCCTTGAGAAAGGCCAGATTCTGACATTGCTACACTAATATGGAACCTTTGAGCTGGCCTGGTAGTAGAGCTAAAATGTGTGCTTCCAATGCACCAATCTTATTTTCCTGCTTGGCAACAAGGGCTCGGCCTCATGTGAAAGATACGACAAATTGACCTGGCAAGACAAGATAGTCCAGTTTGGTTGGTTAACAGTTGCTCTTGGTAATACAATTTATAAAATGATTCCAAGTTTTATTTATTAAAAAATTCAAGTTCAAAACCAAAAAAATTTGCAAGAATGCTTGAAAATATAAAATATTTTTATAGTTTTTATTCTCCAAGCATTACTACATGACCATTTCAGGCATGAATATCCTATAAAGATGCCATCATGGGATTGGGGGTTACTTATGACGACATCCAACCAGAATGTTTTCACCCTCGGTAACATGCTCATCTAGGGAGCCCCCCCTAATTATGAATTTAGTTCTACAGCACTGGGGCAGTTTAACCTAGCCAAAGGCTTACCAGAGCTTTTTAACGGACATATTGCAAGGGGAGCGGAGCCCCTGATATCTCAGGGGGACGGAGCCCCACTTGTTAAACGATCTTTATCTGGAAAGTTCTTTGAAACCGTGTTGTTAAAATTATTTTAGTAATCTCTAATTGATCACTTTGATCCTACCATTAGATAATTTATGTGGCTCTAGCATGGAATAGCTTCGCTACGTGTATAAAATATATGTTGGAATTGTTACCCCCACACTTTGCCCCCCCCCCCGCACAGGGCTTTCCAACCCCTCCCTATTTGACAGCCATCTTGTTAGCGTTCCAGGACTGCACCACTGATACTAATGTTATACAGAAGTTTTAGAAATGAAAAACAATATAAGTATTTTAGACCTACTGTAACTAGGGCAGTTCCAAAAATGTAACTGTAGGCCGGTGCAGCAGTCTGAACACTAAGCCACAGAGCAAGTTTGCAAGGTATGGGGCGATGCAAGTGTATTGTATTAGGGTAAATTATTCTAAATTTTGGGCATCCAACCTGCACGATCGTTCAAACATCCTCTTTAATTTGGCTCCCTTTTCTTCCTGCCACCTTCTGTTGGCATATCATAGATGCGGCAAGCACATATATGGAATTCGAAAGCCGTTAATAGCTCCCCTGAAGAGTTTCTGTTGACTCCCAGTCTCCAGCTAGTGTATCCGTGAAAAATCCCAAACAAAATACTCTACTCAGATTCCCTGCAGAATTCCACACCAAAAATTTCCATACAGGAGAACTCCAGAGCAAAATTGCCCCTACCCCTGAATAACTCAAACTTCTTGATAGGGAGTACAGCTATCAACCGGAAAGGGGAAATCTTAGACACAAGTTTGGGCTGCACACTTATAAATATTACAATAAAACATACACACCATGTCCTTGCCATGTAGTTTATATTTAATAATTTGCTTCCAGGCAATTATTATACAAAAGCTTCATAGCTTTAGTACTTTTAACAACGTCGAACGGTCAGAAAAATGTAAACAAGAAAAGGGGTGCTTAGCATTTCATCTGTGTTTATAAAATGTTAATGAATAAATTTGTGTGCTCACCTTATTTCACTGCAGTAGGTTGTCTCCTTCGCTTAAACGTTTATGATTATGACTTGCTTCATATTCGTGCAGCTTTCACCTGTTCGAACAAACTTTCCGCGATTTCTTTGGGATGCCTGACCAGCTGGAGAACGTCTGCCGTAAATATGCCAGTACCCTTCGCCACATTCAGCTAATACTTGCGTTTAGCGGAAAAATAACAATCACGACGTTCTTGTGTGCTTTGGCTGTGCCGCAAGAAATTTAGGCAAAGTTTATTTTTTATAGCAGCGATTTCCCAGAACAGGTTGAAAGAACTACCACAACATCATGGCCCTTTAGTGTATGATGAAAGCATTAAACTTGAAGTGCCTTCGTGAAAAAAGCGAAATTTCCAATATCGAAAGCAATTTCAAGTAGCCGCATCCCACCAAATTATTTTCTGACCACTCCCAGGTGTCGGCCCTTTTAGAAAAAAATTAGCATATTAAATCAAACCGATAATTTGTTACCACTACTCTATCTGGGTATTTGAAGGTCATGTGATTGGCCGGTTCCTGGGCTATTTCCCGCCATCCCAATGTCAGAAAAGGAAATGCCTTGGGAACGAGATTGAATATTCTGTAGCCACTGGTGTTATTTCATTATTTTGACAACAAAATTTACATACAGTATGATGATAAATTTCTTTTGGAATGTGAATAAGTCAAATTTTAAAGCCTACATGGACTGGATAATGGTTGGATGTTTGTTTACCATGAGGGGGTGAGTATGACGTCACCGGCGTAACTAGTGGGGGTGAGGGTTTAGGGGGTGAGACCACCCCCAATGTTTAACATTTACAATTGCAATATTGAAGGGCAAGTTTTGCCATCATTAAGACATTCAAGTCATATTGAGTAATAACAAAAAACCTTGAAAACCAGTTTGGGCAATTTAAGATATTTTGCTAATCCAATATACAACTTTTTTTGACCATCAGAATTCAGTATAGAATCTCCCCCCAAAGTGCATAAAATGGCGATTCAGAGACTCTACATTTGAAAATTTTCTCGTGGCTTCAGCACGCGACATCTGTGTATTGTCCCGCTGACGGCATTAGGGCCGCATATGTTGTGTCCTGACGAAGAGCTTTCGTCGAGAAAAACGATACAACCCCCACCACCCCCCCTGGGGGGGATTTGAACCCTCAACATCCTAATCAAAAGAAGGTGTGGTTGGGAATGGGTTTTGGTTAGCTGATCGTCAACTTTGAGAATTTGTTTCAGGAACTAGTTTAAGTGCATAACTTCGAATCGCTCATGATGTTAAGAATTCAAGCTTTGTTCTGCATATCCAACAAAACCGATCGTGTGAACAGCTCTTAAGACATACTTGCAGTATAATTATTTGAATTAAGGTTGTCACAAGCAATAGCCAAATGTACAAACAAAGCGCGAAGAGTATAATGGGGATGATATATATTAAACGCTGAAATGTACTATAAATCGCCTTGTGGGACAAGTCATACAGCTCTTTAAATCAATCGATTGATATAACTAAGTTTATCTTATGCGTAGCTAGGCTTATAGAAAAGACGTACGATGAAGAACGACAGAAATGAATGACATTGACAAGAACAGAATTGACTGAAATTATAGGACTGGATGTGAAAGAAGTAACGTTTTGCACGCGTAGCATGTGCATAGGCTTTGGAGTATTAGTTTGATTGTGAGGGTTAGATAGAACGTTGTGGGGCGGAGTTCAGAGAGGCATGCTAGAAGGGAATGCTATATCAAAATTTAGATTCTTTGAAATGCCATTCATATTGTACAATAAAATATTTACCAGCAACAAAAAAGTTAACCGAACAATGTTTATTATCTCTTACATTTGGATAGATTTAGCCCACCTATATCTGGGGGGCTTTATCCTCCCTCTGTTCCATCACCTACGGTCTAGAGTATGGAGCTATATAATGCTACTGTTGTAGGGGATCAGAGCTGGAGTATTGCACTGTGATGAAATGTCACTTCAACGAAGAATGTTTGGTTTTGTTGAATGTCCTCAGGGTTAGTTTGTTGTTAATGATCCTCCCTGTTCCGCTTCTTCGAACATGTTTCAAATGAGTGTTATTGCGATAAATAGGTCATAAATATATTCTGCCAGCTGTTTCCAGCTCTTTTCCTAGCGAAGTGCCTGCCTGACAATTACTTTAATGCACTTCAACAGTATTGAAAAAGGAATCATACTATATTTCTATCTTTCCCTTCCGTACATATAATAATTATATAAAAATAGTATATTAATATGTTTGGGAGCCTTCGAACAAAGCCATGAAAAAATGCATTGTCCCAACGCTAAATTTCCAAAGCTGCGCATATGTCGTTCATGCTAATCTTTTACAACCTCTTACAAAATGGCATTTACATGCACTATATATGCAAATTATAGAACAAGAGGTGATAGGGCGGCTGCAGAATAGTTATTAAACAACAAGACAACATATCTTGCGTGTACTGTTGCTATAAAGTACAGTACATATACACTTTAAATAATCATTTCTCAAGGAGTTCAAGGAAAACGCATTAAGATAAAACAGCGTTCATAGCTTATATTTATATCAGAGAAGGCGAAGGCATGGTTTCAAAATTTGTGTTTATAAGTGTATTGCTTATTGGACTAGTAGTTACATCAGCAGAGGTAAGAAATATAAATGATAGTTAAGAATACATATTATTTTAACCGACCAAAATGAAGATTTTTGCTTGCCCATGTTTCACACAATAATGATAAATAAATTGAGTTAATATATTTCAATATACACTTGACTTCCATGGAAAACAGGTGATGCGTTAGAGTTCCGTTGTCAAATAAGTTATGTAAAGAAGCACAGACAAATTTGATGAAATTATAAACAATTTACTATTTATTGTAATTATACATCGATATACGGTACCAATTCAACTTCCGAATCCTGGTAGGAAAATTTCCACGTTATTCTGCGCCTATTTACAGCAACATAATTATATGATGATGCAATTGAGGAGTTAAGTTAATTTAACATCACTATACGCTTTCAATACTCCCCAGCTGTTAGTACGTGTAGAAGTTAAAAACCGAAGAACGATGATTTATTAATCATCCGGGTCTTTGGATAATTCTATAAACATGCGATTTAAAAAAATTCCTCGGAGCCGAATTTTTTTTATTGCAAAAAACCGTTTTTTTGAGATTTAAAAAAATTCGGCTCCGAGGAATTTTTTTAAAATCGCATATTTCAATACTTTGTACTTTAGGTGCTCGTGTGCAAAAATTAAAAAAGCTTTACCGAAGGAAAATCCAAAAAATTAAGAAAGAAGATAAAAATACGACAATCTCTAAATCGCGTTGTTACCATGGCAACGTAAATATTTAGAAATTTTTTTGTTCTTCTTAATCCGCAATATTGTGGCAATCTGATAGCCAAGTCTCGTGACCATACCTTTCAAAATGAGCAAATAATGGACCTTAGAGCACATTTGCGTGCTACAGAATTAAAACTGTAGGGAGCCTCCTTAAGAAGACTATTTTTCTGCATTACAGTCTGTGATACGCTATATGATATTTCCCAAATGTTTACCTTTGCTCAATATGCTTTGTTTAGTTTCCTCGATTCGCTGTAAAGAAATGCAGCCCGTCTGGAGGATTGTGTTGTAGCGCAACTTTAGAATATGGCAAGTCCAAACATTCATGCACAGTTAATTTGTACTTATCAACATTCATACGACGAGATTGTGCCCAATCATTGCAACATATACGACTAGAAAGGATGATTTATATATATTTAAACAAAATAGATATCTACTGTATTCATATATTTTGAACATTTATCGTCAAAAAATGTCGTCATGTCAACATGCTGTTGTTCCCACAAAGAACAATTAGGCATGCTAGTAAAAAATGCAATGCTTTTAGAAGTACATTACTTATAATCTGGGTTTCTTTCTATATATTAGCCTGTGTAGTAAAAACTGGTATTACTAACGAACTACTTTTAATATAATATTTAGAGCTCGACTACGAACGTTTTATCATGTTTAATATGCGAGGGCGTAGCCCGAGCATTTCAGGTATGATAAAACGCAAATAGTGCTTTGAATAGCTTCAAACACGTAAAAAAAACTAAACAAAGATTAACATTTATGAGCATTATTTTCTATTGTTCAAGTTGGGTTCGCTGCGCAACAATATACTTATTAAACGTAAATGAAATACATTCATCCTGCAAATTGTCGCCTCGTGCATAGCGGCCTATACGCTTGATTACGCAGTTCACTGGCGTCAGGCTATGCTCGTTGACGCTTAATTTATGTTTTTCCCTTTCGAAGGGCAGCACATTAAGGCCAACTATAAATCGACAAACAAGTTCAACCTGCAGTGTAAAAGTATACGTTCTTTCTGTTTAGCCTTTTATCTATGCATGCTGTTGGCTATTGTTGTTACGCATTGCACTTGCTAGTTCTTTAATGAGTGCAAACTAATTAGGGCACATATGTCCTAATTTTTGTGCAGGTTCATATCTTTGGTTCAGTGCTAGACTGAACCCAGTCCCTCCTGCGAAAAACGCGCGGGAAAATGAGAAGGAGGGACTGTGGACAGGACTAACGAAGTTGAATTTCCCACACAGTCATGAAGCTCCGCCCCCAATAAAACAATTTGTGTTTGTTTACGGCACATTTACTTTCATACCAACAGTATACACACAGGCGGCATAAATAATATTAAATATCAATGTTTACACGGAAACCAATATACAGTAAACGTTTAATATATAAGTAAAAGTTTATACTCATCAGTTAGCTGGTGATGATATACAAAATGAGGGCAATATTTTTAATAGTTTTTAAACTATTGCGTGTTCAGTACACCATAACCAAAGTAATCACATTCTCACCAAGTGTCCACAGTGTGGCATTCGTCAACGACTACCAGGGAAAGACGTTGATATAACTGGGCGGAGTCACGATCTTTCAAAATACAAATGAATTCTTCGTTCAAGAACTCTTCAGCTGATCCAATTATAGTAGACGTGTTTGCGTTTAGATTATAAATATCATCTTTTATCCTTTTATCTAAAACTTGCGACAAGGCAATGGCAGACAACCCAAATTTGCTGAGTTCCTTCACTTGGTATTCTACAACGCTTTTCAGTGGAGAAATAATCAAAATACATGGTACTGTCTCTTCGATCTTGAATTTAGTCAAATGATACAGCTGGAAAATCAAGCTTTTCCCGAAACCTGTAGGCAGAATACAGACAACGTCTTTCCCCTGCAGTAAAGAAACGATCGCCAATCTTTGCTGGTCTTTAAGACGTTTGATAAATGGCAAACTTTTAACACATTTGTTCAAAGAAGCGTTGAAATCCATCTTGAATTATTATTTACATGCAATATTGCAATTTATTACTCCTTGCTTTGAATTAATTGTTCAAATGCGTAATTGATACATACGTCAATCAAGCGTTTTAGCCAATGGGAATTTTCCGTGTCTCAGGACACGGGAAATTCAACTTCGTTAGTCCTGTCCACAGTCCCTCCTTCTCATTTTCCCTCGCGTTTTTCGCAGGAGGGACTGGGTTCAGTCTAGTTCAGTGCATGCTATGTAGATGACAATACCACCGTTCGATTCAGCGTTTTACGATCTCTTTAGAGAAGTAAATTGTGTTTGTTTACAACGCTATGTGGCCGATTTAGCCCCCTTCAAACACCTCTGAAGTTTTGTTTTATTTACAAATTAACAATAATACAAACTAATTAAATATTCATTTCGCTTTCCTACCTTTTGGTTTACACGCTAAAAACTCGTAAATACCACCATTCGACGGGGATTTGCAATTTTTATTGCCATACGATATAATCTAGCCCTTTTACGGCAATTCTCGTGAAAATGATGCATTTGTTGCGAAACCCGGTATTGTCGCCTTTGTCGGCGCACGCTCGGGTCGCTCGGACAACTTCGGAAAGCTAAATGTCCGTGACCTTGCACCCTATCGCTTCGAAAGTACCGGCAATCGATTCCTCGTGATGTCATTGCCTAGATGGCGGATTTTCATTGGTTTATTGCAAGCAACACTGACCTTATATGGCATTTCGAAATTTTTTACGCGCGCGGGAATCAAATTTCAACGATCTCGGCATTTTGTATGCGACATTCAAAAAATAAAAAAAAATAGTTCTACTTCTTCAAATGCAATGAAACTTTCCAATAATATTCCTTTTTATATGAGCTACAACTTGTGTTGTAACACTTGCTCGAAAATAATAAATCTTGCTCTGACAATTCCGATTTATTTCAACAATAATTGAATTTTTTTTATATAATTTATGACATGTATGCAAATTAATGTATGCAAATTAATTTGGATACGTAATATGAACCGGGACAAACCAGATATTCTTAAAAAGAGGAATTCACAAGCTATCGAATGACGCGTGTCCTGTTGCCATAGAGTAAATACGTCTGGAGATATTTACATTTGAAACAACTGATCGTAAATACCGTGCGTCCCAGTACAACGATCAGACTAGTCCCTAGTCCTCTATACGAGCGTTCTATATTCCGTGACGTCCCCGAATGAAATGCGCGCTAGAGGACTAGCACAAAATGTTTTCCAATATGGCGGAATCGTCAGAATTTGTAAACATGGAGGGATATGCCGAATATCTACAAATCAATGTAAGTATTTAAGGATATTATTTCCATACAATATAGATAAAACATGAAGTCAAAGGAATTATAATAATTTATTTCAAGAATGACAAAAATTGAGGGCAACTATTTAGTGTTAAACACCCAAACAGCACGATCTGTTTATATACTTGACATAATTGTCACTTGTCATAGTACATTAGCAAAGTTTACAGTACGTTATGCGTTTGTACAATTTTGCATTGTCACTGTATATATATACATACTTTATAGATTACTTTTGTTTCAAAGTGTTTTATTTCATGAGATGTTGAAGACCTGAAGAGCAAATATTATAGTATAGGTTGGCTTACCTCAAAGACAAAATCTAAAAGGCTTAGTTAGGGTGCACCCATCAGGACAATCTTGCCAACTCACAAAATATATGATGCTTTGGGTGGAGAGGAGGGGAGTGCTTAAACGAGAGTCACATATTGTCACACAAGCAGGAGGAAGTATCACATGCAGTGTAATGTGACAGACGCACTGAAATAGAGCAAGACAACGTTTATGCAAATCCATATTCTATTTGAAAACTATATATTGTGTAAGATTAATAATAATTATTAATCTTATTGAACGAGATGCCAAGAAAAATCTTGATATTTACCCATACACCATATACTGGCATCACTCCCATCTTATATACCGAACTTGCGGTTAATAGCTCAGCAACTGGACTCTGTAGCTCAGTTGGTTAGAGCGCTGCACCAGAATCGCAGGGCTGCAGGTTCAATTCCTGCCAGAGGGCCTAAGTTGCATTTTTCGCAACTTCTCCTGGCTACGTCTAAAAATGTATATAAATTTCTGTTCGAGTATTCCATCCACTAACACCTTCTACTATATATTATGTACCTTGATATTTCTAGAGAACACTAAAGTCAACAAACACTTGAATGAGAAACTTGTAAATCTAGGTATAGGAATGTACTGTGACAGAAGTAAAAAGAAATAAGGGACTAAAGGTTGTTCCAGCACACACTCTCAAATTACTAATTATTTATATCATTGTGAGGGTGGGGAGGTAGGCTGAGAGACACATAATTTTGGAGTGAGTGTAATGATAGCTGTCACAAGGGGAGTAGGGGTGGCAAAAATCACCAAAGAGCATCACATATTCTCTGGAAGACCCCCTTTTCATAAAAAGATATGCATTCATGTGAGGCTAAAAGTTAATTATTGTAATAACAATACCCCAAGTGTATTTGTTCTGATGAATTTGTTATTTAAAATCTGAAATATTCTTATAATTAATTATTTGATGCAGGTTGATGGTAAAGTGTACAAGGCCATTTTTCGGATAGTACTGTTGAAGCTAAAGAGAAAACCATCACCAAGTTGCATACATATTGGCCCTGATGTTGATGAAAAAATGAAAAACTAAGCAATTTTCTAGTGGCATGTACCTGTATTAACAAATACCTGTTAAAGCTGAAGAATTTGGCAGAGTTTATAATGAATGGAAGACAGGAGATAATAAATATGAGATTGACAACCTGTCATGGAGAAAGTCTTTGGACATGTTACATGTACAAAAAATAATAAAATATAATATGTGTTTTCCTTGGAGAGTAATAGAAGATGTATCGAGGCTCATTACTGCTTAATAACAATTGAATAATAATAATAAATTTAATGATGTTATTATAATTACACTGTTTATATTTATTAAGTTTAACCAGTGTGTTAAATGTTAATCCCTAATTTTACCCTATTATTGTTCATTTAATTGTGCCAAATTTGGTGCTTCAATTCATTTACTAATACAAATTAAATGCTGCCCCTTGTGAATGTTCTAGCAAGTAGCATTTACGGATAAATAAATGAACACTGATCGGAATTCAAACAAGCTGTTATAGATGGTGACTGCTGTACTTGTTTCAAATCACAAATGTGAGACTACATTGACTGCTGTTCTTGATTTCCAGCAAGAACTGCTTATGCAATAATTATGTATTCAATTTTGTACGTCTGTGGCTTGCTTAAGCTCTCTATAATATTTTATGTATGACACTTTCACTAAATTTTTCCAATATGGTCTTGTTTAGTTCTATTTCCTTCACAATTGACCCTGTTTGTGCCTGCATGCTATCATTGCCTCTTCTATTGTACACCCATTCTGTATTTGGAAAATTTCTTTCACGGGTGAAGCACTTCCTAAAATCTAAATATCAAACAAAATGGAAATTATTGTTTTGCAAGTACACAACAATAGGTTGCATAACATACTCCACTTTTATCAGGATCATACTCGCAGCTGGAGCTCTCACCTTCAGTCCTTCACGGGATTACTTGTTTTCAAACTAAATTTCGCCTTACTTAAATGGTCTTTCGGATGCTTGAGTTCTGTCTACCACTCTTTCTATTCAATATTAACCACAAAATGTAGGAAAATTTTCAAACTTGTCGCAATAAGTTATGAAATTTGATACAAATCTATCAACATTTTAATTCTCGCTCATTGGAGTTTCCGCCATTTTGTCAGCATGAAGCCACTGATCTCAATACAACGAGTGGGGACATATTGTCCCCACTTCTGCAAACTTTGAACATTTTGTTCTAGGCCTCTAAACAGCAGCCTGCATATTAATGAGAACGCTTAGAGGCCTAGGATCTAGGCTGTACAACGATAAAGAGTTAAGAGGACGCCGTTTAAGTGCTGTTTGCAGAACTTGCGTATTTTTATTCAATTTATTCATGCATAATTATGCAATCAAGATCAAATTTTTATCAAAATTTTATCGATTGGTCCATGGGCTACCCCGTTATTGGCTTCACAAATTGTCGTATTTAAATGTTTTATATCTTTTCAGTTATCGTGCGTACACACAAACAGACAAACACACACATTCGCAAAACTTTCTTTGATACACGCTGTATATCTATAGCTTTTAGGGAAAGTTGTTTAGTGCAAATCTATTTAATGCTATTGCATGTGAATTTAGCCGAAACGTTTCTACATTGGCTCACCGTTTTAATCGAAGCTCCTTGCTTCTGAAACGTTGTAGATTTATTTTAAAAGAGTAAGAAAATCTTAAATGAATGATTTTAAATATATTTTAACAGATACGCACGCTGCTTGCTTCCAATGTAATCATACGAGTAGAAAGATAAATGGAACAAAATGCGAACGTCTTGCAAACAAGGAAGAAAATGGTGCAGACTTTTTTATAACAGAAATATGCAACAACTTTTGGTATAATTACAATGCGTGGTTGATTCCTGAAGTAGAGATATGCGATTTTCTTGGAAATAAAATGGAATTTCAAACATTTTTCGATAATTTGGGTAGGTTCAAGTTTCTCTTTTCCCCGATTCATTTTTTTCTTAACCTATTTGTAGCTAGGATTAAGAAAAATTATTGCTGAGTTGCAAATTAAAGCATAAACAACTTTAGTAAGTTTGGTTTTAACATTTTGTAGAAAAATGGACATGGAAAATGAAAGTCCATAACTTTCTAAAGGATATTGAAGACAGCAAATTCAGTGAAAGGGTAAAAAACATTTCTAGCTCTCTCCTAATAAATCTTCATTCTAGTGTGTTAGTAAAAATTACTCTAATAAAATGAATGATTGTTTCATAAAGATTTTAGAAAAAGGCCCAGAAGTGTCTTACCATTCAAAAAGGCTAAACGAGTTATTAAATCAGGAAGAAAGTTTGTCAATAGTCAAGGTATATCTTTGAATTAGCCTACTCATATTAATAACGAGTATCTTCAGTGTGTCAATAAATCAGACCACAGACTTGTAACTTTGTATATTAATATAAAGTATAACTGCATCATCCAGATTAATTATGTTGCAAATAATTAATTTCCGGCATTAGTTTTGAAAAGATGCCAAAGTTGTGCTGTCAAGCTCGTATTACTCATGCATGCGTGCGTACACATGCAATTTGAATTGACACGTATTCAATATCCCTATAAATTCATTAATAATTAATCAGCTACGAACGAATAACAGTGTTGTATTGAGGTGGCATGTGGATCCATGTAAATCGTATGCCATGCATATACTGATCGGAAGCGTCTGTTGAAAAGAGAGGCGAATACGGAATAAATTCGGCCATAAAAATACTGTAGCTTCTCGTATTTTAACTGTACTACTTAAAATCTTGTCACATAGCTAACTAATATATCCATGCAATCTTATATATAATTAATATTGCTATATTTTAATGAAATCATTTACATTTTAAAGCTGATGAATGATAAACTTTATATTTCATACGTCTTAAAGTCATAATCATATTGATTTGAAATATAAAAGATTAAATACCAAGTAAAGTGCACTTATATAAAGTCCACCAAATTGCTCCAACATGCATCTAATTCTTCACGCTGCATCTCACATTCAGTTTCTTTTGAAGGAGTTCATCAGTAAAATATTGGATAAGTTTTCATGGTACTTTCTTGTGTCATTACCACAACAAAATTGGACAAAGGTAAATCTGTTAATATAATTTCTTTCTGAAATGAATTAGGGAAATTCCACTTGACATACGTTACATTCAAAGGAATTTAAAAAAATTATTATCTTATATCTTCTTGGCTATTTTGTATAACTGTTGACCTAACCTGTTTTTTTGGAATCACCAGTAATTATGAAGCCTTTCTAATGAAAGGGCTTTATTAACCATAATCAGCATCTGTTAGTTATAGTAAGCATGTTAATGTTTGTAACAGACGTTACATGAAATTGTCAAAGACTTTCTACCACATACTTTAAAATGCATTTTGTTTTCAAACCCTTAGAGATCAGATACCCTTTTTATGCGATGACATTGCACATTACGTCAAATTATATATATTCAAACTAGTTGACTGGAAATCGCCATTCCAGGGGGTTTCAGTGGCCAAAGATGCTGTGACAGACGTTACGTGACAGACGTTACAAAATCGACAACTGTATATAACAATATAGATACATTATGTGACATGGCTTAAATGGTTTCTTATGTAATGTAAGTAGATTTTTGGTCAGCATATATTTCGCATATATTTTTTTCAAATATATATTAATTATCAGTTCAGGAACATGTTCTGTTTAAAGGTATTGACTAAAACAAGGGAATTGGGTAAACCTTGGTAAAACCATGTCATTAGTGCGAATGAGACAGTTATTTATGTAAACATTTGTTTCATACTTAGCTTGAAACTGCAGCATTTGTTTCATACTTAAAACTACTAGTCCCTAAATTGGTAGGATGTTAAAATTTTCTAGAGAAGCACAACAGACTCCCTGCTGAGATGTAGGAAATTTACATATTCTTAAGGCTAAAGCGTGTTTACCTGAATTTTTTGGTCAAAAGCAATCGAAATAACATTAGGGACAGTGGTAGACACTGCGGGCGAAGGGGGCGGTCGAAGCTGATTCACTATGTAATAAAGCCTTTGAATGATAGCTGATTCACTATGTAACAAAGCTGTATCAATGATTTTACAACCACGAAAGGTTTGATAGGCTATAATTTAAGTAAATTTGCATGAAATTTAAGTAAAAAAGATTTTAAGAATTAAAATTTGCAGCAACAAAAGGATGGTTATCTGAGTTGGCAACCACCCATTACGGATGTACATTTTGTTACCCTACATGGAAAGTAGGGTAACAACTTTTGCATAATGTTTAACTTTTAATTGAGGCTCTATTCAAATTTTGACATTTTTAGTGTCATCATACACAAGCAGCCCAAGCACACATTGTTGCTATATTAATTTTTTTTTATTCATAAATATAATTTTTTATTATTGCTGTTTGTATGTTATGGTATATTATGTGTATGTGTTATGACTGTTATGCTATGTGCCAGAAATGGTATGATGGAATTAAATATATATTTATTATTGATGGTTAGGGTACTTTATATTAGCAAATTATAGTAGACTTAATAGTCGAATATATATTGTCAAAAAATTGCTAAAATATTGTGTCAAATGAAGAAATAAAGTTACTTACTTCTACTACAAGTTGCAATCGACTTTTCGGTGTTGACTTGGTGTGATTTTAAATCCACTTTGAGGGGAAAGTCACTCATAGTAAGTATAGTAAGTATATGGGGAAGGCAGGTCAATACAGCTCCAACGAACTCGCATTGGCTTCACAAATCCTTCTCGCGTCGCATAATAATGCATCGAATCGCCAAAAAAACAACAGATCCATAAAGCCCATTACATTTCCCATCACATTCATCGTCTTCAGCAAACTCAAGGGATTTTTTGTCGGTGAAAATCCATAATTTGTTCGATTTTCTGACAATCTCAGGCGGCGTGGCTGTCGATACCCGGGGATATTCAGTTGAGAGCTCGCGAGTTCGAATTACACTCTCTATTGTTATTGGTTGATTCGAACGCGTTCACGCGACAACAATGTAATGAACCAATTTATTATTCATCTTATTTAAAAACGGTAGCCCTTCAGATTAAACTGCTTTTCAAGGGGCCGTTAGGATATTTACAAATATGAAAAATCTATTATACATACTGACTATATAAAAAAAGAAAGCCCATGCAGTGAACACTATATATAAAACTTAGAATGAATCACGTATATAACTAGAAATAGTATGTTATGTTAACCCTCCCAGACCCAAAAATTACTCCTTCGGATCAGAATCCGCCCCACAGGTGGTTGTCACACACTATTTCTCTCCAAATTGGTGAAATAGTTGTGGATTAAAGTTTTGAAGTTACTTATGGAGAGCTCTTTGTAGTTGTTGGCAACATCATTTGGAAGATTGTTCCATGATGCAGCACCTCGATATGAAAACGATTTCTTCAAGAAGTCTGTTTTAGGTTTTTCCAAGTAAAGTTTACAGTCATTACTTCTTAACGGGTACATATCATTTTGGCAAATTTTAAAGATGTTAGTAATTTAACATAACAATAGAGAGTGTAATGCCTGTGCATCATATAGCTTTTTTATCATAAAATATTATACAATTTCTGTACCACTCAGAGCGTGACAAACATTACATGTGACAGACGTTATATCGATTATCGGTTAATTTGTTGTGCCTTGTGCAACGTTTTTGTGTTGTTGTTAGCTTTTCACACTTGTTAATACATAAAGTAGCAACATAAATTGTATTTCAATCATTTTGAGCACTAAGTGACCAAATACTTAGGTGTGAACTTTTACATTTTTTCATGACAGACATTACATGATTTTTACTAGTTGCATGTAGTTGACTTAATTTATTATATAAGTTCAATAATATTTACTGATCAATAATAATAGGTATATTGACCGAGCGTGAGGTCTGTACAGTGAAATATCGGACCGAGGTTTTTTAGTACGGACCAAGCGAGCGCAGCGAGCGCGGTCCGTACTAAATAACAGAGGTCCGATATTTCACTCTACAGACCGAACCGAACAAGCGAGGTCAATAAACTGTTTATTATATGGCTCTTGAGATTCTTAAATTAATTAAGGCATAAACAAGAATTTTTCGCCACCTTTCATGTTGAGACATGAAATGTCTTCCTCATTAGCTATTCTGTTACTTTTTTCGGACAACGACGGTTGTTTGTCAGTTTGGCACTTTGGCTTCCATAACGATGGGCATTTTTTTTTATTATTAATTGCAAATTTTTAAAATTAAAAATTTTCCTTTGGCTGCTGATTGCCGTAGGCCACCGGTGGCCTACGATTCTGCAGGTTCATATCTTCGGTTCAGTGCATGCTATGTAGATGACGACAATACCACCGTTCGATTCAGCATTTTACGATCTCTTTAGAGAAGTAAATTGTGTTTGTTTACAACGCTACGCGGCCGATTTAGCCCCTTTCAAACACCTCCGTAGTTGTATTTGTTTACAAATTAACAATAATACAAACTAATTAAATATTCATTTCGCTTTCCTACCTTTGGTTTACACACTACAAACTCGTAAATACCACCAAGACGGGGATTTCCAATCCGTTTAGTTTGATACCATTTTTGTAATCATAGGACATAATCTAGCCCTTTTACGGGGCTATCTTTAAAATAGGGAACGGGAATCGGGGAATCGGGGAATCGGGGAATCGGGAATCAATCGGGAATCAGGAATCGGGAATCGGGAATCGGGAATCGGGAATCGGGGAATCAGGAATCGGGGAATCGGGAATCGGGAATCAGGAATCAGGGAATCGGGGAATCAGAATCGGGGAATCGGGAATCGGGGAATCGGGAATCGGGAATCGGGAATCGGGGAATCGGGAATCAGAATCGGGGAATCGGAATCGGGGAATCGGGGAATCGGGAATCAGAATCGGGAATCGGGGAATCGGGAATCGGGAATCGGGAATCGGGGAATCGGGAATCAGGAATCGGGGAATCGGGGAATCGGGAATCAGGGAATCGGGAATCAGGAATCGGGGAATCGGGAATCGGGGAATCAGAATCGGGAATCGGGAATCGGGAATCGGGGAATCAGAATCGGGGAATCGGGAATCGGGAATCGGGAATCGGGGAATCGGGAATCGGGAATCGGGAATCGGGAATCGGGAATCGGGGAATCGGGAATCAGAATCGGGAATCGGGAATCGGGAATCGGGAATCAGGGAATCGGGGAATCGGGAATCGGGAATCGGGGAATCGGGGAATCGGGGAATCGGGAATCGGGAATCGGGAATCGGGAATCGGGGAATCGGGAATCGGGGAATCGGGAATCGGGGAATCGGGAATCGGGGAATCAGAATCGGGAATCGGGAATCGGGAATCAGAATCGGGAATCGGGAATCGGGGAATCGGGGAATCGGGGAATCGGGAATCGGGAATCAGGGAATCGGGAATCAGGGAATCGGGGAATCGGGAATCGGGAATCGGGGAATCGGGAATCGGGAATCGGGGAATCGGGGAATCAGGGAATCGGGAATCGGGAATCGGGAATCGGGAATCGGGGAATCAGAATCGGGAATCGGGGAATCGGGAATCGGGAATCGGGGAATCGGGAATCAGGGAATCGGGGAATCGGGAATCGGGGAATCGGGAATCGGGGAATCGGGGAATCGGGGAATCGGGAATCAGGAATCGGGAATCGGGAATCGGGAATCGGGAATCGGGTCCGATTAATGAATGTAATTTGTCTTTAAATTTCTAGAACTTCAGCGAAAGAAAGATGCATGAAAAGTGCGTTGAAAGGAAATCCACGGGTTTTTATTTTATTAAATAAATTTTGTTAATTAGATGTAACTTATACACTACAATTATAGACTGAATTCTTTGTAACTAGATAAACGTAACTTTCGTATAAGTGTACATGGCAGAACGGACTTGACAAATAGTTTTAGTATACATTTTCGTATAAATACAAACAATTTCTTCTGTATAAAATATAGATAAATATAATACTATATGATATAATTATGTCAACAAAATATATAAAAAACTTATTGAATGTAGTTATGTACAATTTTACTTCTAATATATACGTGTTGGGAGCCTGCTGATCGGTTTCAAGCAGGGCGCTTATATATATATATATATGTAAGCGCCCTGGTTTCAAGCATTACTTTTACGACAATTTTCTTAAACTTAGGAAATTTGGACCTTTTTATTAAGGATTTGTTAAGAAATAGAAAAATTTTAAGGAATTTTAAGGTTTGATCCAACACTTGAAAATATTGAAAACGTTTAAAAATTCAGTCAACTTAGGTGCTACTTATCCAAAAATATTTTTCAGAAACGCAGGAAAACAGTCTAAAGCATTCAAAACTGCACAGATTTTCCACGAGAAGACTGAAGAGAACCATACATGTTTAAAGAAATTTTACTAAATCTAAGGAATTTTTACCGAGAAGCTAAGGAAGTGAGAGCCCTGCTCAGTGAACTCAAAGTAAACTGGAACGCTAACTCCTATGATCAAGTCCTATGATTCGTTGAAGCCAAGCTCTAGTTTTTCTGAGTTTTGAGTTGAAATCAGGGCTCTCACATCCTGTTGTTAGGAAATCCTTAGATTCAGGGTAAAAATTCCTTAGATTGACTAAAATTTCCTTAAAACCGTGACCGAGCCTGGTTCCCAGGAATATGACGGATTTTACCTAAAGTCTTGAAGTTTTTATATCAAATATAACTTTTTAATAGCTTCAATTTCGTATACAGCCCAATGTTCGGCGTTAAGTATTTCAACTCAAAACTCAGAAAAACTAGAGCTTGGCTTCAACGAATCATAGGACTTGATCATAGGAGTTAGCGTTCCAGTTTACTTAGAGTTCACTGTCATCACTGAGCAGGGCTCTCACTTCCTTAGCTTCTCGGTAAAAATTCCTTAGATTTAGTAAAATTTCTTTAAACATGTATGGTTCTCTTCAGTCTTCTCGTGGAAAATATTTGCAGTTTTGAATGCTTTAGACTGTTTTCCTGCGTTTCTGAGAAATATTTTTGGATTAGTAGCACCTAAGTTGACTGAATTTTTAAACGTTTTCAATATTTTCAAGTGTTGGATCAAACCTTAAAATTCGTTAAAATTTTTTTATTTCCTAACAAATCCTTAATAAAAAGGTCCAAATTTCCTAAGTTTAAGAAAATTGTCGTAAAAGTAATGCTTGAAACCAGGGCGCTTACATATATATATATATAAGCGCCCTGCTTGAAACCGATCAGCAGGCTCCCAACACGTATATATTAGAAGTAAAATTGTACATAACTACATTCAATAAGTTTTTTTATATATTTTGTTGACATAATTATATCATATAGTATTATATTTATCTATATTTTATACAGAAGAAATTGTTTGTATTTATACGAAAATGTATACTAAAACTATTTGTCAAGTCCGTTCTGCCATGTACACTTATACGAAAGTTACGTTTATCTAGTTACAAAGAATTCAGTCTATAATTGTAGTGTATAAGTTACATCTAATTAACAAAATTTATTTAATAAAATAAAAACCCGTGGATTTCCTTTCAACGCACTTTTTCATGCATCTTTCTTTCGCTGAAGTTCTAGAAATTTAAAGACAAATTACATTCATTAATCGGACCCGATTCCCCGATTCCCGGATTCCCCGATTCCCGGATTCCCGGATTCCCCGATTCCCGGATTCCCCGATTCCCCGATTCCCGGATTCCCCGATTCCCGGATTCCCCGATTCCCCGATTCCCCGATTCCCCGATTCCCCGATTCCCCGATTCCCCGATTCCCGATTCTGATTCCTGATTCCCGATTCCCCGATTCCCGATTCCCCGATTCCCCGATTCCCCGATTCCCCGATTCCCCGATTCCCCGATTCCCCGATTCCCCGATTCCCCGATTCCCGTTCCCTATTTTAAAGATAGCCCTTTTACGGCAATTCTCGTGAAAATGTATTATTTGTTCCGAAAGCCGGTTTTGTCGGCGCACGCTCGGACAACTTCGGAACCTAAATATCCGCGACTTTGCACCCTAGCGTATTGAAAGTACCGGCAATCGATTCTTCGTGATGTCATTGGTTTATAGCAATCAACACTGACCTTATATGGCATTTCGTAATTTATTTCGCGTGCGGGAATCAAATGTCAACGATCTCGGCATTTTGTATGCGACTTTCAAAAAATAAAATAAAATAGTTCTGATTCTTCAAATGCAATGAAACTTTCCAATAATATTCCTTTTTACATGAGCTACAATTTGTGTATTAACGCTTGCTCGAAAATAATAAATCTTGCTCTGGCAGTTCCGATTAATTTCAAAAATAATTGTAAAATGTTTAGATAATTTATGAACATGTATGCAAATTAATTTGGATATGTAATATGAACCGGGACAAACTAAATATCATTTTAAAGAGGAAGTCATAAGCTATCGAATGACGCGTGTCCTGTTGCCAGAGAATAAACACGTCTGGAGATATTTACATTTGAAACAACTGATATAATAGACAAATTTAGCGATGTAATCAAAACTAGTCACGTGACTTGAAGTGGGTATAAATCAGTGAACTCAATTTGTTAACCTGGAACGATAACTGGCGGGTGAAAAGTGAAGCCAAAATAACAGTGTCTACGCCATCAAACGTGATTGATTTCACAACGGCCAAAGTTCAAAATAAATTCACGAAAATAGAAAAAAAACTTGAATATCTGTTAAAACCTGCACGATAGCTTATCTTATCCCATATTTTTATGGCTTTCATAAACTTTTTTGCACAAACTAGCTTATACGCTGACAAAAAACAAAATATTTTCGCTGTTTCAACAAAAACACTGAGAAAACTTGCTTTAATTAACTTACTTCAGTGACAAAGATATGTTTTCCTCCTAGTTTTCCTTCTGTAATCTTTTTTAGCCAGTTACAAAGGGGAAACTACTTCGATTTGCAAAAAAACTGTTGTTTTTTTCAAAAAAATAATACAAAAATAGAGTTTACGTACGGACCGCGCAGTAAATAAGTTGTGGGAGACTGAAACTGACGTCCAGAACCGCGCAACAAAAATAGGGGACTGAAACTGACGTCCAGAACCGCGCAACAATGATGGCGTATAGGGGACTGAAACTGACGTACTATAACGAATTGATGGCGACGACGATGGCGTTGTGGCCTGACGCCAGAGGTCAAGGCTTCACTTTTTTCCGTACGAAATGACTGAAGTTATCGTTCCAGATAGATATATATTGAGTTCACTGGTATAAATTAGTACAAAAAGCAAGATGGCGGATGTGGCAGTAGCATGCAAAAACTGTTGTAAACGACATGTGAACTGTTGCTGTTGTTGGACAAACGTGGAAATCGGCTGGACAAAAACCTTTGAAGGTATTCCTGAATTTGTTCCTGCAACATGGGCTGGTTGGTTAACCACAGCGGGGGAAAAGCACGCTGGGGACAAGAGCTGGAAATTTTTTAAAGAATTAAGGATATATTTTTAATATTTATGTTGGGAAGACGGGCGATAAGTTTGCTTTTAGAGCAAGATGTCACAGATCAATGAAAAAGAATGAGAAAGCGCATTATTTACACCTTTTACTTGATGAAAAAGACCGTAAAGCCTCTATATATCGTGCTCATTGTTCTTGCACTGGGGGCAGTGGTGGACACTGGAATCACTTATTTGCATTTATATTTCAAAATGACATAACATCAAAATTTAGATTGTATGACCAGTCTGATTCCATATCACCATTTGGATTATTAGAAATCAAATGTCCATTTACAAAAAGAAGCAGTAAAATAACTGAAGCGGCAAATGACAAGAGTTTTTATCTTGAACAAAGAAATGATAACTATTGCTTGAAAGTGAATCATAACTGGCTATTATAGAATAGAATAGACTAGAATTTATTTTTCCATTTTTTTACATATATAATTTTACAAATATATATAATACAATTATATGGAAGGAAGACTAACAAGCCCATCCGGGCTTTTCGAGTAGTCCACCCTAAAAAGTTAAACAAATAATAATAAAAGTGTAATAGTGGTGTCAGAGTCTGGATAAATTAATTAGTTACACGTTTACAAAAATTGTAAAGTATATATACAATTATGAAGGTACAATTAACAATTTATATCAGAGGAAAGAAGATGCATTTTTAGGTTACGTTTAAATATGAATTTGCTGCAGCTATTTTTTATTATTCCCAGATTCAGGGACAGTTGGTATTGACCGGATTGAAATGGTGTGACTTTGTTGTATTTTTATCTGAATCAAATGAAATGAATGTTGAGAGAATTTACTTTGATTCATGCTATTGGCAAGATGTACTTTTGCCAAAACTTTCTAGCTTTTATGTTGAACATGCTTTGCCATTTATTGCTTTGCATACACAGTCAAACTAGAATATTTATGAAAAACATTAAAGTGTTTATGAAATATATGGTAATTCACATCAACATGTTTTAATTTCGAATAATATGCTGTGTAATTATTCACTATTTACAGCAGGATAATTTATTATATATAATTACATTAAATATTTTAATAAATTATATTTAAGATATTGAAATTTATTTATAAAGTTATTGCAAGTATATGTGAATCACACATTGTTCATATCTTAGTGTTTAAAGTATTGGATTATGGAAGTTTGACAGTAAACATGCCACAGTCCAGATTTGATTAATGCTTCCAAACATGGTAACTGGCACAGGTGAATGAAAAATCCTGTTTCTTCTGATTTTGCATATAGCTCTTTCCATATGGATTCTATGTTGTGCTATTGTTTGAGTTGCTATCACATCATCTTCATTGAAACCAATTTTGTCCTTAAGAAATACAATGGTGGAATATTTAACTTAAGGCCCATTCTATCAAGTTCATCATGAATATCCAAGCCTTTATCGGCCATTATGGCATCACCCTTTAAGATCTCTCCAACCAACATTTTTTTCTCTAGCAAATTTAAGAATCCACATCGCTTGACAAGTTCTTTATCACTAATTGATCCCTCATACAATTGTGAAACAAACAATATACCTCCTTTAGGATCCACTCCAATTAGAGATTTGAAAGTTGTGTGATACTATAGGTGCTGTACGTTTCACTGTGTTTCTGAAGAGCACTTGGTACTTGAACTTTAAGTTCTGTTGCATCAATGATGATAAGATTGATGGAATATTTCTCCTTGAAATCAACAGGAGAATTATTAAGGATTATATCCCTGTGTGGCCAAACTTTCAAACTACCCAAGGTAAGGTAAAGATAGTTTATCCAAGTTAAAATTATATTTGTGACACTCCCCTCAGAAATATTAAATCTTTCTCCAAGGTCAGTGTTTGATAATGCCATTCTCAATTTCATCAAAGTAAGCAAGAACTTATCTTCAACATGGAGTTTATGCAAGGTCAATCTTGTTTTGGATGAACCAACAACAGAATCTAGGCCATTCTCTTTTTCATCATCCTCAAGTTCTGTGTCATTGTCTGACTTATTAAACAACTCTTCTGTGTCAATATAACTTTTCCGTGCTTGCTTTGTATTCCAATATACAAGACGTGTTCTATCAAGACCAGGCAGGACAAACGAAAGGGCAACCAGTAAAATGACGGAATAATTTTTCTTCCTTCTTTGGATTGTCGGTACACTTGCTTTTTAGATGATTTAAAGAAAACTGATGTTCACATGGTCTTTCTTGTGCACAAAGATTACCATACATGGTTTGTGTTGGCTGTGAAGCAGAGGACCGCGAGTTACTAGTCTCGTCATCATCTTGCATTAAAACATCGTCGGGTTTTTTTGACACTGCATCTTTCCTCCCTATATTGCTATATATTCTTTCCAGCGGTCTACGCGGTTTTTCTGATTTTTCTGGTGACCATTTAAAAATAGAAGGAACTACATTCATCTTCAATCTTTTAACTTTTGAACATCATCATTAAATCATCTTTCGTAAAGTGTTCGCTACAAATTTTTGTGTGTTTATTGACATTGAAATATCTCGGGTCGCGTCGCATTTTTGTGAGCCAAACTTTCAATTTTTTTTATTTTCATTAGGCAACCGGTGCCAAGATAAGTCCTTCCTTGTAGCTGAGCTATTTTTGCACTCCCCTGCACAACAATAATGACGCATTATACTTGTTAATTATGTTAAATATCATTTGCTGTTTACATTGTCATTTCCTCCCAACAGGCGGCCATTGTTTTTGTACTAATTTATACCCATTTCAAGTCACGTGACTAGTTTTGATTATATCGCTAAATTTGTCTATTACGGCGCAAGCGACGTTCAACGGTAAAGAGTAAAATTTTTAAAAAAATTTTAAATTGAAATTTTAAATTTATTAATCCGGGACACCGGTCCGGATAACTAGTTATCCGGACCACGGTCCGGATACGGCTTTTATCGGACCGCTCGCTAGCCAATCAGAACCGCGGATTTCATAAAGCCATATAATAATACTTGTTATTTATTTTAAGATATGTGTATAATGTTGCTAGGAAAAAGAATAGAACTTCAATATTGCATAATACAGAACGTTTGTTAAGTTAAAATGACATTGAAATTACAATTGAAGAATTACAAAAGTCACCTTCAGTTTTAGATGCTAAAAATCTGACAGCATTGATATTTTCGAATGTTCTGCTTAATTTTATGTAAATTAGGACTATTTTTTATTATAATCACTAAATATTTCTTTTCAGTAACGAATTCAATTTTTAAAAATATATCAACTCTACCGTCGAATTGCCCATTACTAAATTAGTTAAAACAATTTTGACACCATTTTAGATTGGCACTGTTCTAAAGTACGAAAGTGCAATTCTCAATAACTTGGCCAGTAAAAATAATTTTTCCGTCCGACGCTATCAATTTGGAGGATCTCCTGTGCAAAGTAAGGCATAACTTAAATGTATATAATATTTAATATATGTTATTGACTGAGTGAGAGGTCCGGATAGGTGGATATTGGTTGAGTATATCCGGACCGAACAAGCTCAGTCAAAAAGCTATTTATTATATGGCAAAAGAGAAAAAGAAAATGAGAAGTTTAAATTGCTTTAATAAAAATGCAACATGATTATTTAAGTTCTTTACAACATTACAAGATTTTAGCGAAGGAAGCCGGTAAATGAAAATCAAGAATAGTGAAGAAAGCCGACTTAAAATTGTTCTCTTCAATGTTTTCTTCAATAAATCTCAAAGTTCAAAAAACAAGTTAATTATTAGTCCTCGCTACCACCAACAAAAGTCGGCGCTTGAGATTCTTTTTCTAAGGCGAATTACCATTTCATTTTGCGGTACCCAGACGATTTCTTCGTCCCGAGATGATAAAAACCATCGCCGTCATCACGGTCAGACATTTTATACCCGTTTCAATTTAAAGCAGAATTGAAAAAATAAAGAAACTGTACTGTTACCGACTGCTTAGTAGCCAATAAAAACGCTTCATTTTCGTGATGGACCTCCTGGCCATTTAATAAATGGCTATTTTTGTCATTTGAATTCGGAGTCAAATCTGTTCTGAATATAGGTTACTCTTTAAACATTTCCGGCATATGTCATAATCAAATAATTATTGTCTTTTAATTCAGGCTTTACCACAAACAACTTACTAATAACTAATTGCACCTTCAATATTACTGGTGATCTTTTTTGGCTGGAAAATGATATCTGTCGTGCAGGCTTTAACAAAACACATCCAGGTAAAGAAGAAATTAGGTTTTGATTTGAAAAAAGTTGGAAACTCTTCAATCTTCATGTAGGCTTAGAGCGCATTAGGCATGATGGAAAAGAGGGAGTGCATAGGGCGGATTACGGAGCTCGAGTGTGGAGTAAAACAACATGAGTTTTTTCACTAGCCTGCAATCGAGTTATGCCAGATTCGGCATTTTCCACCATTCCGAAAGGCATTTGTCTTTCTTTTGGCTTGACTTTCCATTTCGACTTTGGAACGAATCACACAAAAATTCCGACAAAGCAATGAAAAATTATGTCTTACTTAAATTTGCCGGTGTAATTTGCTAAGTTTCGTTGGTTATAACACATATCTACAAAATAGTATTATTCCAATGGGGCAAACTGCGGAGTCTGAAAAAGATCGAATGACTAGAGTAAAAACAACTTTTTTGATGGAATGCATGTTTTCCGGCATAGAGTGTGATTAAAATAGAATTTAAGCATAAACAAACACTTGTGATAAGCTCTGAACTCTGTACTCCACACTTTGTCTTTTCCAACAAGCCGATCATATAACGTAGTTCAACTTTATTGTTTGTTAATTCTCTGATTTGAATAACGCATGATATTAACTTTAAAATCCAAATAATACTTAGTATGCATATTCAAGTTTAAAATCAGTAGTTCGCAATTATTTAAGGTTGATCTGTCCATCGTCTACTACCGACACTAAGCCAATAAAAAACTAAAGAGATTAAACAGGTGTATTTGCAAGGAAATAATCCATGTTTTCAACAAAATTAACGTACTAAAAACGGTGCAGAGCATAGCCCATGTTTCACTCCACGGATAGTTTTTCATTCTCTTTCATTTCCTTTTTGGCTCTGGGTTTGACGAAAAAGTCGGCGCAACGAATCAAGGGTCACGCTCCTAATTGTTTGGCGAATACGTCTTTCCTCGCATGGCTCTTTGTCAGAATTGCAATGCAAGCTCTGTTATTAAGATCGTTATTTAAGTTATTTAATTTTCTTCTCAGGATTGATACAAGTTAATGTATTGGAAACGTATGGTGTTTATACGAGTGAGCTCATACTTAGTGGGTATGTATCCGACATCATGGCTAGAAATCCAATACAGTATGGTGGAAAAGCATGCGTGCAGAGCGCAAAATAAATTAATTCAAAATGGCGGCTCTGTATATAACTGATAGAGGTAAAATGAATTTTTAGATTTTTTGTTTCATACACTTAGAAATTCTCATATGTGCACGTCTAAAACGTCAGTATATAACACAAATATTAACTAGAACAAATTTCGTGACAAATCGATAAGGCTAAATGAGTTCCCTAGCTCGATAGATTCTTACATTTTATTCCCGATACAAATGTCTGTTAATTCCCAATAATTGGCCAAAGTAAACCTTTATTTTGGCAATAATTAGTTGGTTTGGCTGTGATGTGCACGTCTAAATACATTCGACAATATTCATTGTTTGTTTGCGAAGCTTTTTAGAACGTATCTACGTCTTTAAGTAGGTTCCCAAACGCCATAAAAAGGTACGATTTAAGTGCAGCCGAGTCGTCGTCAATCGATCGACCAAGCGCGGACATAAACACTGAACACGACATGAAAATGTAAGCAATACGTTGCTTCTTGTCTTCGTTCTTGTCGCCATTTTAGAACTGTTGTTATGGTTTCCATGGTGTTTACCGCTGTAATGTTTATTTCATCGTGGATGCAGAAATTAAGGCGCAAATAGGCGGTAAAATGTGAGATTTGGCTTGGTAAATTTACGAAATCCATCAATAAACAGGCATGGATTTCTAGCCATGTCTACATTTAGAAAAGTGGACAATCTGCCGTAATATATGAAAATACACAGCAAAATAGAAACTCAAGGGAAAACGGGATTGGGGTGAAGTGAGCCAATGATATGTATATTTAAATTATACTCTTAAACTCTAGTCAACTCAAAGACTCAACCTGTTCAACCCAAGAGACTGTATGGCCTAGGGGTAAATAACACGATATGGCCATGCCCTCAGGGTAGCGACTGCTTCCGACATTGCCCGAACCAAGTGCTGATAATCCCCTTGAACAGTTCTATCCGTCTTGTCCACTGCCTCTGACCAACGATGAATTAGGGAGATTAAGGCAAACGTAGGGCTTGATCCTGGTATAAAACCAAATTGGTCGGGATCAAATGTAGTAACAACGTCCTCTGCAATTTTACACAATGTTGAAGTAAGTGACATTGACTGAAAATCCTTATTAACATCACGCACTTCTTTACTTTTCCGAATCGGGCATACATTAGCCAACTTCCAAACTGTGGGTAACCGTCCTTCCTTGAAGGAACTGTTAAATATTACCATTACTGGCGTTGCTAAGATGTCAGCAAACTTCAGAAGAGTCCAGTTTGGTAAGTTATCACGGCCGCTCGATTTACCTTTTTTAATGCATGCGATTATATAATTATTATGCCAACACCTCTTCTAAGGTCAAAACGATCGGGGCGTCGTTCAAATTCTCAAGCAAAGAAAATATATTGTCATCTAGAGGCGGGTAATTTTGCATATGTTCCAAGAAGGTGTTGTTTATCATGTTACTAAGTGAAACAAGATCTTATGTGTCACGCTCTAAATTTGAAAATATATTATTTACTGTTCCTGATGGAAGACGACACAAACGCTTCACTTCTCTCCATTAATCTTTGCGCTTACTTTGTTTAATTTCTTTATTTTGGCCTTGTAATACATTTTCGATACTTTGCCTCGTTCTATTAACTTTATTTCGTAATTGTTTATATAATGTTTCATTGTTTTGCGCAAAAGCCCTTTGTCTTTTTCGAATGAGAATTTTTAGATTAGAATCCATCCATGATCGGTTATTATTCCTCATATTAGCCGCGTTTAATGGGGCCAAGGTATTTAATCCGTAATTTATGATTTTGGCAAAATTACTTAAATGTTGTTCACAAGAGAGATCTGGCGTGACTACGAGGTCCCAAGGGACTTCACAAAAGAACTGTCGCAGGCGTCGTACACTACTGGGTCTTTTGTCCCGCACATATAAGACGTCTCCGTAGATTATTCTCTTTAGTCCGAAGCTTAGGTAGTGCGAGTACAGTAAGATGATCTGACAATCCCAGTGGTGCACTACTAAATAGATTATCATAAAATCCAGCAAGATTGGTCAAATTAAATCTAATTTGCTTGAACCCTTGTTGGGAAGTTGACGATTTGCTTCATCTAAAATTGGCGAGTTAGATGTTGTATAGGCAATTTGTTAAAGTTGCCAGCTAAAATTAAACCACAATTTGGATATTTCGTTTCCAGTAACTCTAGGGATAATTGTAGATATTCCAACATAAGTGTATTACTTGCGCTAGGAGGATGGTATAAAACTGCTATTATAAGTCTGGAAAACCCTCTTGGTAGACGACGTAAATTAACAATAGCCCAGAGAACTTCACATTCGTTTTCATTTTGAATATCAAAAACACTAACTGTGTGACTCTTTTTAACATATATACATACCCCACCATGTTCTTTCCCTTTTCGATCACGGCGGAATAACATATAATCATTAATTGGATTTACATTATCACGTATGTTAGTTTTCAACCAGGGTTCCGTTATAAAAACAATGTCGGGATTATAATTCTTTATAGCCAGCGATAACTTTTCAATCTCGGGGACCAAAGACATCACGTTAGATAACATGACAGGGGTGACAAAATAATGACCAGGTTGTTCTACTGTTGTTTCAGTGTTTTTATTTGTGTGACAAGATCTAAGTACCCTTGCCACCGCGGGGGGCGACAATGCCTCCCATTCAGTCGGGAAAAAATCTTGGCCTTCCCCCAAATGAGCCTGTACAATGTTCTTTCTCCAGCTCCTTACAGCCCCTTTGCTACGCAAAGTTTTTCTGTTAGTTGGACGATCGGTTATCCGAACATGCAGGAATCTTATATATTCTATTTGATTACTGTATTTTGGTTTGGTTGCAGTATTTTGGTTTGCGTATTCATCATTAAAATATGATTGGTCAGTGTCATGTCAGGAAAGTCATTTCATTGGTTGCGCAAGTTCCAATCAATTTGCATTTGCCCGGAAATATTTTGAACTTTGATCCATTAAAAATTGTCTTACTATTTTGATGGCTGTTGACAGGCCTTTCCTGCTTGTCTTATATTACAGCTGAGTTTAAAGCCAAATACCGTGTTGTCTCATTAACTTGAATCTATCCATTTCTATCTATAAATTTGCTCATATATAAACAGATTATAGTGTGGTGGAGAAGGGGATGGGTACAGTGTTCCTCAGTGCAATGAATAACACTGGCCCCATGCCATGAAATGATTATCGACCTGTGCTTAGCAAAATATTGAAAACAATTGTGGCGGCTGAGCATGTTTTTTGAGTTAGACATTTAAGACGTCACTCTCTTCTGACATACATTGCTAATATAATAGCAATATACCTGCAGGTATATATACCTCAAAATAACCCGGTACCTCAGAACATATATATACAATGTATTAAATGCCTGTGTAAATGAAAGTCAGCTACAATAACGTTAACTTCTAATGTAACTGTTGTTTGTTAATGACAAGACATGAATCGGCGTTCTGGAAATTTACTACAATTACAAAGTCATCAAACTGTAATGCAACTCAGGGGTGCAGAAGATAGGATGTTTGCTAAACGAAATTTTCCATGTACATTGTACATCAAGGTCGACATTACCGAGTAATTGAGTTATATATAGAGAACATATGTAGCGTTGTGTTTGCATGTTTTGAGGTACGAAAAACTGAAAGCTTGCACGTCTAATATTAATCCATTAATCTCCGATTATTCAGGTATGACACAAGTGTCATTGAACCTAAGAATGTCACATGAGATAGACAATACACAATCATAACACACATTTCATTTCAGGCCAATTGTCTTATCTTGCCAACATCCAGTATTTTGATGCGTATTTTAAGATAGATCTAGATTCTAGTGCTAGTTAAGTAATGCAATAGGCAGAAAGCTTCAACATACTGTAAGTTTGCAGTTTTTTCAGCGTTAATGAGACAACTTAGTCTCATTGAATCAAGGCTGAAAACAGCCATGCATGTTTTGAGGTACATATTGCATTATTGGAAAATATGTCATAGCACCTGGGAAGAAATTTTACTTGTTTAGAGCACACGATTATAAAGAAATTCAGAAGAAAACCCTTTTTTTCTGACTCTATGCAGAAAGCACATTTTGTGTATGTTTTAAGGTACACATACCTGTACCACCAAAGTGTACTTAAACCTTAATGTAACGAAACGTAACATATTTCTTTGTTTCCTGGATGGGCAATAAATAAATGAATACTGGAAGATTAATAGCTTCCACACAAAATTGTCAAAAGGAAATTGTATACGTACACTACGAAACAGTAAAAGTGGAAGCAGGCTGTAGGACTGAATTTTCAACTCATTTTATGGGATTAGATTTGATTATATAAATCTAAATTAAGACTTATTTATAGTCAGTGGTGATTACGGAACAAATAGATACGATTTTGTTATTCTTAATCAAACTATATTTATCAAACATTTTTCTATTTTTAGAAGCAATGAAAGTTATTCTCTATCTTCTGCGATAAAAACTGTGATGGCTTTTCTCAAGGAAAAAATACTCACAAGTTTTACTGGAATATTGTTGTTTGAAGTTGAAAGAGAAAACGTACGTATGCGAGCTATCCTTTCTCCGGCACAAATATATGTATTGACTCTTATATATAATTTATTGACGTATATTATAGGCCTAAATACGATATATTTTCAATTCAAATGTGTAATTTCGTTTCAGTCAACGGGTAGGAATGACAGAGCTTATTACTGCATGATTTGGAATGATACCAGGAACAGTTGGACTAACCTTGGCCGTGCAAAAAATATCAACAGCAGCAACGCTTTTCGATGTAATATGAGACAGGGATCTAGTGTCGCAGTTTTTAAGGTATGCTTTTCATCTTTAATAATAGGTTAATGATAGGCAGGGTATAAAAGAGGTATTTCTCAATAGCTGCATACTTAACTTATTAAAATTGAATAAACGTATTGATATAAATATTGAACGCTATGATATACGCATGTTGTTAAAAGTGCTGCATGTATTGCAGTACGTGTAGGGATGGTGTTGCGCGTTGGTAAAGCCATCACAATGCATACTCTATTAATGTGTCACAAAACGTGGCCACGCTCAAAACGACTGGAGTAATATTCTTTGTATAGATATTTAAACGGATTAGCGACATAGAGTTAGCCAAATAACAAAAAGAAAAACATAAGCTTTCAATTAACCAAACTAACCCAACTTGAATATAATGTTATTACAGAATCATGCTCAGAGATTCATATTTATCTTAAACTATAGAAGACTACGAATTTTTCTTTGTTCTCTGTCGTGCAATAATATAAATTGAATCCAATCTGATCGGATTAAATAGAAACGGGTTTGAGTCTTTTCCAAGCCATGTATAAACAAATCTTTCAGGAGCAAACAAGTATGCTAGGCAAACCAAATCTCATGTCCTTTTTTCAGATTGATTTGCCACAGGTGACTTGTAAACAGCCGGTAAGTCTCTTTTAGGCTACAAGGTATGTTTGTCTTATCTCATAAATATATATTTCGTTTATATACTATTGGATGCATCGTTAGAGAATAAAACGCATGTGAGACATACGTTCGCTAACTTCGTTTTGAAATACGCGAATGTGTTTCCAAAATACTTCTAAAAATTCACATTCAAATTCTCATGCAAAAAATTCCTACCTTATAAAACGGCGACTTTCTCTTCTAATCTGCATTGTTCTTTTGCAATTTTTGTTCTGTACAAAAGCTGGACATGGTCTACAACTATCTATTTCCATTGTCTGTTTTTAATAATAATATTAATACTGAATATCATCCATTATGTATTTAATAAGCCCCTCTTCCTTTTGGAGGAAGAGATTGCTCACTGCTAACTTCCTTCCACTTCGAAACTGTGACCCACATTTGTTTGCCTTTGTATCGCATATACGGAGGGTTATTAAGAGAAGATAAGACGATCCACTGTAGGCATACACAAAGCCAATCACACATGCGGATATTATTCTTAGAAGAAAGTGCCGATATATATCAAATAATATTTCTGTATGGACCTAAGAAGCATATTAGAAGATAAAATATTTTGGTTTTGTGTGAAATACACATTTCTTCGGTTCCGCAAAATTCACGCACAGTTCGTAGGAGCGTGTTACTAAGATTTCGCGCATGGTCAAACAACTGAGTTTTCCTACAACAGCTGAACCAATTTGAACACTGAAAAATCGGATTTTATTGGCTGTCGTTATGCAAAGTGAAAATTGTGGCGAAAGAAAGAAAAACTTACTTTCAACGGCAAAATATGGTTTAAAGTTTGGTTATTTTTGAATCTTGAAGAGAAAATTGTCAAAAATATCTGGTAAGTGTCATATTTTATAGTACAGTTGGTTAATTTAAAAGATAGTGCTTTAGTGGATTTCGTAAAATTAACGGCTAAATACTTTACGGTTTTCAGGAAAATATACATGTACATTAAAGTATTTATGTTTCGGCTTTGAATTTAAAAAGAAATATTTGCCCTCTGGTGGTAGAGAAGTATAAAAACAATTGATTTCTCGCTTTTTGAGATATTTATAACAATATAGAAATTTTTCTGAAATTTCTGTACAAAGCAGCCTATTTACTGTCTCTGTCTGGTCTGCCAGAGATATATTAAAAACTCTGGACAGGCATTTTTCATGCAGTTACCACATGACTCAAAATTCTCGTACTTATGAATTAAAATATGGGGAAAATATACGTCTTTTCTAAACGAGATTCATAATTATTTATTGGATACCCTTAAATAAAACATCATATTTTTATCTTTTCTATTGAATTAAATTGTTGAAATATGCAATAAACTATGAGTAAACTGTTGTGATCATTATCTTTTGGTAAGCAATTTTTTCTTCCTCCTAAACTAAATGTTAAAAACGAAATTTGATTGTGGATTATGAGATCTGCCATTGCCTTTACAATATGAAAATATATTTCCCTAGTATGGACCATACACCAAGACTGAAATGCATGGCCCATGCAGAACTTGTTGCAAAATTTCCCCATGGGGGAACCTGGGTGCTTATGACATCATAATTTCCAAACAGCAGTAACAGTGCTGAAAAAATAATAACTTAAAAGATGGCCTAAACTCGAGAGGGGCTTTACTTGATTTACTGCCCTGGCGTCACACCTTTCTGCTGCTCTGGGTAGCCTGGGAGTACTAGTTGGGTGTAATATCATGTATATTATCACACATTTAAAATTAAGAGAAAAAAAGAAACATGACATGCATAGGGGGCCCTGTACACATTGAAACAGCGCCATTTGTGAATGACTTATAGGAACAGTGACTTTCTTAAAATAGGAACAGTGACTTTCTGGAGTGAAATAATGGCATATTTATAAGAATATCTTTATCAAACAACTGTGAGGTAAAAAAAATTGAACTATCAAAAGGATGGAAACAAAATATTGACACTCATAAGTAATTGAAATATACAGGGATTCAACTTTTCAACTATTTTATTCAACTTTTAGCACCTCTTTAAATGCTATCCATGTAGTTCATCAATATATCATATATTCTATTATTATTCCCCACCTAAACCATAATTTAGGAGTGCATAGGATAATAATTTAGGAGTGCTGGTTGGATATCAGCTAAGCATCGTTTACAGTATACAAGGACCATGACTTCATATTAGGTTAAATAATTATTTGAATTAGTTGACAACGCAAGGATGTGGTTTGGTCTTTGTACTGAATCGATAAGAAGATGCCAGTCTTTCAATTCAAATAACTATTTCACCTGAAAATAAGCCCTGAATCTGACATAAAAATAGACATACAAAAAATAGTTAAATGTCTGTTAAAGTTTTGTCCTAAGAAAAGTGCCTTCAGGTTCTAGTTCCCTGATTATCTTGTTGAAGTCAGAAAGCTGCAGAAACTTCTGCATGCATTGCCCACCCCAGGCGACAGATTGGAAGGGACTGGAATTTGAATGTGGGAAAAGGATTGCAGGTTTCACCCTTCGGCAAATGTGTGCAAAGAAAATCATCCACTTTTTCTGTAGAGCTCTACGTTGTGATAATGCATGACACAGGCTATGTAAAAGAATGCTGAAGATATTTCGCACACAAATTGGGTTAAACTGACAAGCATCTGAAACCGCCAATGTTTGCCAAAATCTTAGTGTCTAGACTTCGATATTCTGAAATTTTTCAGTTCCAAGAGCACAGATATATGATAAAATGGATTTATAGCTCACATCTTGAACTAGCTACAATGAAAAAAGTTTAAAAGACAGAGGAAAGGCAAATGCCGCGCTACTGATTTTCTCACAATGGTCGTCAGCCCAA
This sequence comes from Trachythela sp. YZ-2020, assembly GCA_016169945.1. Lineage (NCBI taxonomy): Eukaryota > Metazoa > Cnidaria > Anthozoa > Malacalcyonacea > Clavulariidae > Trachythela > Trachythela sp. YZ-2020. Next base: position 2,666,210 of record JADLSH010000155.1, read on the forward strand.
AACTTCCAAGTGTTTTGAATCTTTTTTAGGTACAGTAGTTCCAGCATGAACTCATGGCAGTTAATCTTTAACACTTTATTTAATGAAGGATGGTGACATACTGGCAAACTCTTAAGCACCAAAGAGAGCATTGTATTTATGTCATGATAACATGATCTATTATATAGTATATTATTGAAAATTTAAATGCCTGTATAAAACTAGGCATGGAGAAATATTGAACTGTCAGTCTGTCAACTGTATCAAGGTATAAAACACAATATTGAATACTCATAAAAACATTTTAATTGCGTGCAAGATATGTTTATCAAAGTCATACATTTGTATTTTAATTCTGTAGTTTGTATTTACATACAAATCTTTGTTTTATTTTTTCAAAGTAATATGAAATTTCACCTGAAGAAGCGAAATTTGTGTTATATCACTACTGAATTCGTTCGTGTTTTACCTATTTTTTACTTCTGGTAACCTGTACATGATGCTTCCATGGATGATCTGGAGAAAACTCTTCAAGAATGGTCTTTTGAAGGCAACATTTTTTTATTCGGTTCCTACAGTGTAGACAATGTGTTATTGGTTTATAATTGTTGTCCTTTGTTTTTGACTTTGAAATCTCTATTTGGCCTTATTTAAGGTAACATTATTTTGATAGCATCATCTATTAAGGTAACATTGTTTTGATATCCTTGTTTTGATATCAGTTATCTTCCGGATTTTTTTGTCTCTACAAAAATTGGTACGGGTGTCAAATTGGCATGGGTGTCAAAACCACGATAGACGTTGGGTTGGGGGCAATGAAGGCGGATGCCCCGCTGACTTTACTATGTATTATATTAGCTGAGACAGGGGAGCAACCGAACCGGTTGCTTTTCCATTAAAAATACTGCCGCTGTGCTCCCTCCAGTGTTGCTACACGGAAGCAGGATAAAAATCGACAGGAACTGTTTCCATGGAGGCAACTTAAGATTTTTATCCATTATCTCTTTATAGAAAATCTTCCAGGTTTCCCCTGAACATAGAGTATCCCTTGGAATCATCATCTACATTGGATGTGGGTTGTCATTATTTGGTGTATTGCTCACTATTATATTCTTCATTGTTTCATAGTAAGTGACGATTTTCTATATAAATTTTCCGAAATGACGTCACAATAGTTTTGATGCACAATTTTACGTTCGCATCTGATTAGGAAACGGGATGGAGTCATGATTATGATTAGAATTATTTTTAGGATTAGGGTTAGGATTACAGTCAGGATATAGGGTTAGGATAAAGTTTATGATTAATGTCAGAATAAGGGTTAGTCTAGGCGCTGAGGTAAGTGTAAGGATCATGAGAAGAATAATTGTTAGAATTGTCATAAGGTTTGCAAGGAAAAGAAATATTCATTTAGGTTTATGGAATCCCCGAATTGAAATTTTGTTGTTGATATTATGTAAATTGACACGTTCAATAATAGTGACGTTCAAGGTATAGAAATTGTAAAATTAATTTACGTTTGTTTCCGATCTTTTTACTCTAAAATTTTCTTTACCCAACAAAAACAAACATACAACGTTGTTCTACGATACACCCTAGAATAATCTTATCTTACAGGTTCATCACACACTTCCGCAGCATACGTGACTGTGACATAAATTAATGTGAACATTGCACAGTTTGAATGCATTGTTCTCATCTAGAACATCAGCCCAGTATTTTTCGTAGCTTCTAGCAAATATATTCCTATATCCAAGCCTCTAATCGAATTGTTATTCATTTCATTTATAGCAAATATGTTGAATTATTGACAACTACTCGCTATAAAGTTCACCTCTCTCTGATTGTTTCTCTGGGTCTTTTGCAAATTGCATTCATCAGTGGAATTCCTGTTAATGAAGGAACGGTATGTGTTGTATGTCGACGATGATTCACAAATACAGTATTCAACATCTAGAAAATTATTTTGTAGGATCCGTACATAAATTAATTCACCATAGACTTGCTAAAACCACTTCTTGATCATTATCATCCAAAGGAATTGAAGGAATATGGAGGGCACTTTTTATTCGCTAAAAACGAGGTGGTCGAAGTATTTAATGATATATTTCTATACTGTCTAATATTTAACACCTGAACTTGACCATGAAAATATCGGCTTTGCCAATCTGTACTCTTTCTATTTAAAGATGAAACATTCAGATATATTTAAATACCAAATTTGCAGCCATGCAGTAATAACTCAGTGTAAATTTAAAAGACTAGTACAGTTCAAAATGTTGCCAAATCTTTAAGGAAAGTTCGGAAGAAATTTGTAAAGTTCATTTTGTTCGATCACTAGCCCTGTAATAAAAAATGGTTTAGAGGAAATGGCCACAAAAAATATGACTATACCACCTATTTCTTCAGTAATTCTCAGATTGCTTACCAAAGACATCGTACTATCTGTTTTCTCTGACCTTAATAAAATAGATGACGTCCAAACCAGCTGGACACCCTCTATAAGTAATAACTTAAGCACCATTAGAAACTAATAAACAAAACAATAAAACCTGAATTTCCCAATTCCCAATCTCATTTACCCTCGATGTTATGCAAAAGGATATGCACAATGACTTTGTTTTTGAGTGAAGCCAGAAAATGTTTGTACGAAAATTAAGACCAGTAGAAAAAATCCGTTAAACGAGTTTTCAAAAATTTGGACAACTTTTCCAAATGAGAAAACTTGATTCTTGGCGCTACTTCCATTTAAATGAAGATCGTTTGAGGGACGTCGGTATTCTTAATGTGCGAGACCTTTTTATGAATGTTTGATATTCATTTTAGTCTGAATGTCTGGCAATTGCTGCAATCCGCCATTATTTTTCTCTTACGTCGTTTTGCTGGATGGCTGTTGAAGGCGTCGTTCTTTTTCTGAAAATAGTAACTGTGTATACTAAATTGTTGGATAAAACGAGATATTTTCACTTGTTTGCTTGGGGTAAGAGTTAAATTTTATTTTCCGCTTAAGCGAAATGCTGTGTCATGCATGACTTCCTGATGTAATATTTTACTATTTCAGGATTTCCATGTGTCGTAGTTGGTTTATGTATTTCTTTGTCCTTTGATGATTATGCCTCTGAAATGTGAGTTGAACAGGATGATAGTGGGATTTTTAACCCAATGATTATTTCGAAAGCTAGGAAAAGTTCGCTCGGAGTTTTATTTAAGATCGGCTAGTTTTTGGAGTGCAAATGCACCTTATCCGGATTCAACTCTGGTTTTATCTGCACCCATTACGTTAGAGCAGGGTTCAAAATTTCCAGGTTGAAGCAGGGTTAGGTGTGTTTACCTGCAATTCATAAAAAATCGACGTTAAAGTTACCTAGGTTAAACGAAAGTTCTTAGAACACAGTAAATATAAGAAACTGCATTTTTCATTTCCCTTACAAAAAAATTTATCAACGTATATAATTATATACAATATATACATACTTTTATAGACACAACAAAAAGAAAAAGTGATGAATAAGTTGACCAAATTAGCTCTTTATTCTAATGCATATCCACCCATTTTGGTCGCATTCAAGTCACAACACTGAGCTTATTGTGCGAGAACAATGAAAATATAACCTAATTTTAAGCCTAGTTCCCATAAAAATTATATTTAAAACCGGCGAGGCAAAATACTTGATATTGGATTATTAACCATCCCTTCTGCTTATAGATAATTCTTATTTTTGCATAGGTGTTTTGTGAAGTTAGAAGATGTGTTGGGGATTTTGACTTACATTGTTCCAATGGGAATTACAGTGTTTGTGAGTATGATCGATAAATAAGCCTGGATTCCGAATCATGTTGATGATTGATAATGTCGGTTTTGGTTGGTGTACCGTGGTGATTAAAGCGCGTATTGCCCCAAACCTTCAGTTCGTGGGAATTAACTGCGACGGAGCACTGATTGTACAGAGAACTGACAAACCTTTTGCCTGGGAAAACTGCCAAAAGACAAAAGAGGCAAAACAAACTCAAGCCTCTCGTCTCATTCTCAACTAGATAACACGATACGTGTCTAGATGAGAAAGAAACAATACTTTTGGAAAGCCTCAGTACAGTCAACTTGTATCACCAGGTAACAGAAGTTTGGTCACAAATTTGAAATCGCGTTCTGAAATCTCATTTATTAAAAAATAACTGCTGCTTCGCTTGTGGGAAACAGACTACAAAGCCAAGACTGGCGGCCGACATAATATTTAAGAAGAAAATAATAAAACTCGTCCGAGATGGTTTTGCTCTTCTTCGTTACTTTTTTCATGTTTCATTCTCTATTTCTCACCATAATTTGAATAATTTCTCCTCGTTTGAAGAGAGTTATCTGCAGAAGCCTCTTTGCTTCCACGTTTAGGATTTCGCTGACTTTCTATACAAGCTACCGACCACGCTAATTACTACACGCTGATTACATCAGCTGTGGATATTGAGAATTAGCGAGGGCGTTCGTCACAAATCAGGAACGGAAATAAAAGTTGAATGTGCAACAATTAAAATAGAAAGCAAGTGGGAGGATGTTTGCCGCCCCAAGTCAGGTTGGGTATGATATATTGGTCGAAATAGGTGGGTCGGCGTCCACCTGAAATTCGTTTTTAAAATATTTAAAGACATTTCTTTCTCCAGGTCAATACCGTTATAATGGTCATAATTTTAAGAGTTTCTGCGAAGGCATCGAACGATATGGAATTAAAGGGACAACCATTGTAAGTGAAGTAACTAGGTCACTTAATAACGTCAAGTCTAGTGTTTCATCTTCCTATGCTACCCTTGCGATGCTGAGGAAGCTCAAGAACATTTTACCTTTTAAATTGCGTAAGCACATTGTTCAAGCACTTGTTCTATCCAAATTACATTAGAATAAAGTGATTTACCACTCTCTTCCGGAACATCTGCAGAAGCGCCTTCAAAGGGTATTGAAAGCCGCTGCAAGCTTCGTAATTGGTAAATGCGATTCCTCAGGGCATGCATTATCTCTTAAATGGCTACCAGTTAAAGAACAAAGAGAATGGAATTTGTTAAAAATTACACATAAAGCTTTGTAAAACGCATAGTGGCCTCGCTACTTACGATTAAATGTACGTCAACTATCTAGAGTTTTAAGATCGTCTAATAGCATGCAATTACAAATTCCATTATTGAATAACACATTTCAGTATTCTTCAATACTGCCTGTATATTAGTACTCTTTTCATGCAAATACCCGTTAGTAATATTCATAAGTCTATTAACTATAATTTTAATAACACTCTATATTGTTTTCTTCGAAACGTTCCAAGAAATAAAAGTAATATTTCTTGTAAGTTCTGAACACCAACTAGCATAGCGTTCCATGCGAACTGTATATGTCTTCGAAAGTAAAGAGGAAACTTTAGAGACAAACAATTTGGTCAATAAACTTATTCATCGCGGCTCGCGCGCAGAAGGGTTTTTGTTCCTAAAGCAAATTGGGTAAAGCTCGACAACTCATCTTACGTTTTCCCCAGATCAATCAGCTTGAAATTATGTACTAGGAAATCTTATGTTTATTTATTAGTCGTGTTCTTCGTCGAATGATCATCCTGATGCCAATACTTGGTATTACATGGGTCTTTGGAATAGTCGCATTTATTCATCATCACGTGGTTTGGAAATATGCATTTGCTATATCTAATTCATGCCAGGTAAAATAGCTGAATATAAATGTTTTAGGTATATACTAGACTCATAGTAATAATACAGCTCGGTTGCTCTGTTCGCATAGATAGCAACAACTTAATTTGCGAGCAAAGTGGAATTTCATAAAAACTTGCACGAGTGAGTTTTTCAAAGAATATCAAAACAGTAGGAGCTAAAAGGGCTGGTGGAATTTGATGTGTTCAAAACTTATATTGTTTTTTTCTTCAAATTGGACGAGATTTCATGCTATTATACTTTCAATAATATATATCAAGGAAATATAATTAGATCATAATATAAGAATAATAATTTGGAAAAACATAATTGTTTCTTCCATTCAATGTCCTCTTAATGAACTTTACTTATTTTAATAAATGTACACCAGCATTTGGCCTTTCTATCTTAATTAATAGCAATTACAAAATTTCACTGTCTTAGTCAATTGAAATCACACTTTTTGTGTAAGATAGCGAGCCTAGTTGTTCCTTGCACATGCAAATATAATAAATAAATCCTGAATTTTATAAGATGTTAAAATTTTTTGCTCACTGTCACTAAATAAAAGTGTATTTTAATGGGATTGGATTTTGTAGGGTTTTGTGATTTTCGCCGTCCTTGGTGTGGCAAATAAGCAGGTAAATGCTTCCCATTAAACTTAGGATAATAAATAGAAATCGAAAGTAAGTAGAATCGAACTGCAAATTAGTGAATGCATCAAATTAGTAAAACTGCAGTTATTGAAAGGTTTTTGAAACAACCTTTTCTCGAACTAATATTTTCAACTAAATGTTGTAAACGTTAGATTTATATAGCTAAATGCAAACCTATACCAATTGGACATCCTTAATTGTAATTTTTATATTGGAATAATATAGATGAGGGAATCAATTAAGCGACTTTATTACCAGTGGTATGGTAAATAGAAGGTAAGACATTGAAATTCCGTGTACATAACATATACAGGAAAAATCTATAAAGTTTTCTCCTTATATCAAGATATATTACATGCATGTTTTGAGTTTAATAGGCCTTTTCGAGAACCAAAATCGTTAAAGTTGCCTTAAATCGCCTAAAGTCACCTTAAGTCGTCTAAAGTCGCGCTAAATCGCGGAACGTCTCTGACCTAACAAACCTAGCAAAAAATATTTCTGTCCGTATTAACCTACGAAAGTCGAAGAATCCCCCTGTCAGCCTCTCCCTCCTCAAGAAAATTGTCCGGTAGTATGCACAGCACAAAATAAAAGAGCCCCTCTCATCTTCTCCAAAAAGGAAATATCCTCTCGAATGAGAATGTAATAAAAATAATAAAGGGTGGATTGTTGCTTAGCTTCCCCACGAAAAGAAACCGGCAAACAGCTAACAATTTCATATTTCCATGCAGTTATGCTGCATACGTTACAACCGTGTGTCGGCAAAATCAATAACTCCCATTATTATCAACCCTCCTCCCAGTATGTCATCCCTGCCCTAAGCCTGCCTTAAAGGAATAATAGGCCCCGTGGTTTGTTTACGTTCTTCTGATAGGCGAAAGTCTCAAAACAGAGATTCGTTATTGTGATATACATTGTTAAATCACAATGGAGAACAGAATTAATCTTTTGAATAATTGGAATTTGCTTGCCTGCAGCAAAATGTTAACAATGCAAGGGGTGTACAGGAAACGGGAGGGAGGCCTCCTCAGTGGTATAGAAAGGCCCGGCAGAATAGTTCTCGGTTCCGTGAAAAATTCCATTATAGTATTTGCAGATATAATATAAACTAGGTTGCAAACACGAATTTACAATGTACTATATCTAACGCATCTTAAGCGTAGCACATGCATTATGCAGTATAAATTTCAAAACATTCGTCCCAATTGCAATCTAACACCTAAAAAATGTCCAATGGCTCATGCATTTTATGCCTATTAGTTCGCTAATAAGCTCTACCAAAATTTCCTGATCAGAAATTGCTCAAATATTTCACTTCCATAGAAAAATTAAAATTCTTAACTCGTTTCGTATGTTATTACAATACCAAACATTTTCAAATTATCGGTTATATCCTCATATTTCATGCACAATAGAGTTAGGGTCAATGAGAAATATATTCGTGCGCGCAACATGAGGATATTACCAAATTATGTACAGAACATACGAAATCTATCAAATTTCATCAGCCAATTACTGTAGTCCTTAAAAATTTATAAATTTTGTGTCCCCATATTATTCATCCGGCACATATAAGCATTCATATTAAATATAGTAATTATATTTCAATTTTTTTAAAGGATTGAAATAGACCAAGAAATTCAAAAGAAAACTCGACAATTAGCAGTAGTTTTTCAACGCGAGCAGCATCCAATCGCGAGCCTGAAAGAAACACGATATGCTGGTATAGCTATATCAGAAACTGAACATTTCCTGTCCTATATTTGACATACTTGTCTTAAAACTTGTTTAACTTAAATTTGATAGAATTATTTATTGTATACTGGCGCAAATGTATGTATTGTAGATTATGATGAAATTGAGTAATAAAATAGCAGGCTTACGCTAGTACGCTTGCTTAAAACTTTGCTCCCCAATTCTGACCAAGTAAGTTAAAATTGTTCAGAATCTCAGCGACGTTTGTTTTTTTGGTATGCGTTCGTAAACTGAAGCGGTAGCTAATCTATCTTCTGTGTAGGCAATTAAGGTTTAATATCGACATTAAATGTCCATCGCATAACTTTATACCCTAACATAACGTAACGTAACAAGTTGAAATAAGTGGCTGAGAGTCATCACCTTCATTCTCCCTGGGGTAATCAAGGTCTTCCTCGGTCTATAGAAATAACATGGAGGAATAAAATGAAAATTTCTCAGCCAAATCAGTAATTACAGAGTACGTTAAAAGTTATTTATATAAATGATTATATTATAAGTAGTATCTAACGAGCAATTTGATTGGCTAATGCGCGTGCTTTATGACGCAATAAAGCACGGCCAGCGTTTTCATTTTTCTCACTTCGTCCCCGCTTGTTAAATTTTCCTCGGAATTGTCAATACAATATGAACAAAATTATAATTGTTTTAAATCCAAAGTCTGTCAAAAAGCAAGAAAAAATAGACCTAAACGAGATGGAAAAAAGCCAGCCAACAAATAACAACGGAACATAAACGGCGAATAAAGATTCGTAGCTGTTTCTGAGTTTGAAATATACTTTTTTGCTTGAAAGTTGGCATTCAACGGCGACAAGAAACGCGAAAATCTGTACTATTTTGACATATAAAGGTACAAAAACTGTTTTTAAACACAAACCAAACCAAATTTATCCACAGTTCTAGGTGCAAAAAATTAAAATTAACCATTTTGGCATTGATTTTGATATAAACAATATGTGTACAGTTTTTAAGCTGTCAAGATGCAACGACAAAAACCTACACAAATACGACATGTTTATGCATTTCTTGACAGTTTGTCTGAGAAAATGTTTAACCACCAACCACTGAATTACCAAAAAAACACAAAAAATATTCAAACAGTACCTTCAAACAAAAACTGCCTGATATATTTGGTTCAAGATGAAAAATCAACTTGACAGCCAATGTCATCAAAGCAGCTTGACAAAAACGGAAAAACCCTTCGCTTTTATACGAATCCAGGACAATAGTGAAGCAGAACAACGAAAAACCAATCTGTCTATCATTGTGCACTATATTTGAAAAAATTTCAACAGTTTTTGTGCCTTTTTAATCCCTAATTTTTGTTGAGTTGCAAGTTTTTCGCTCCTTCGCCGGCCAGAATTCAAGCTTGTAGTTGTTGCCAAGCAATGAAAACATTAAAAAGCTTGCGAGTGACGTCAGTGATTACATGTTAGGAGAATATCAATATTGATCTTTGAACAAAATTGTTTACTGTGCTTATATACTTACGCCTCGTGTTTTACAAGCTTCTCTCGTATTCTCCCAACCTTCACCCCTCGTGCATTATTACACCATAACGGCACGCGACTCGTTTTTTAATTCTTAAATAATACTGTGTTAACCCTTTAGCTTGCAATGCGCCCAGATGATTCCTACTTTAATCTTTTATTCCGTTTAACCCTACACGATTTTACTCGTCAGTGATAGGGTACTGCCAGTTAATGGGTTAACGAGGTGACAATTTGTGAAACCACCAAGTGAGATATATGACATATTCCAGATGGTGTTTCCACAAATCTCACTTTATTATAATTTGCCATCATGCAAATGGCAAGAATTTATATCTTGGTAACCATAGAGATAATTTATTATTACATCCATATTAACCCATTTTTGTTAAGGAGTAAGGGTGGAAGGAGTTCCACCCTCTAATGAATAACATCAACTAATGTTAGCCGCCAGAATAGGATGTTAATGTACGCTTTTGTCCCTAATACATAAAGCGGGTTCAATTCATTATTAGTCGCTGGGGCATCTTGACCACAAACAAGGCTCGTATCCAGGGCATCTACGCCTGTTTACTATGACAAAAGGTGGTGTGCTAATGTTTGGAGCGGTAATTGCACAGATTACGCTGAAAAATCGGCGAATACTACAAAGCCTATAAAAGCTACGCAGGTTAAAATTATACTACACGACATATCACTACTATCTACTGCCAAGTAACTTTACACAATATTTATTTATTTCACTTTGCCAATAAACATGCTAGATATAAACACACAAAGGACATATACTGTATGTAGAACATAGATGTTCTAATGGCAGGGAACACGCTACAGCTATCGCCAATTACAGCGGCCCTTTATACATATATACAATACGACTGACAAACACTTTAAACTAATAACAACACAATATTTCACAGGATAGATTACGAGACTTGTTATAAGACAAACATAAAGATTTCCATGTTCTTGGATCATCTGCGTCATATACTGTTTCTAATGCTAATTTATAGTAGAGGAAAAGTCCATTTTTCAAATGACTGAGGCTGGTGTCTTTTCCTGTCAAGTTCTTCGGTAGTACATTCCACAGTTTATATATACAATATAGGAATTTCCGTTTGCAAATATCATGATATATATGATACAACGCACTCAACATTATTTAAATAAACGTTGTCATTTCCTTTAAATTTATTTAAGATCCTTGCTTTTAGTTAAAACAACTCGAAATAGACAACATCAACATCGAGCTAAATATATGTTCATTGAAAATCCATTGACACTGTTTATAAGAGCTGAAACTATATGAAAATATTTAATCAGTCATGGTTCTCAAATACTCTGCTTACATATTCATCATTTATAAAACAGCTTAATTGTATGGCAAGCTTTATATTGTGAAGGAATGGATGTTCTTATCCTAATGCCATGTTATTCATCATTGTAATACCACACATACAGAAGCATGATATATAAAGTCTAAAATTGCCTATACTTACATATCCCCAGCAACTTAACGCTCCATAAAGCATCTTGCTGATTATATAAAAAGGGCATTACTATTTTTGACGAGTTAAAAACTGTGTGGCATTAATACAAAAACTATATGTCCTACGAAAAGAACTTGTTACTCACTTGCCTTGTGTTAAATGATCCCAGGTTGTGTTAAATATTTTTTTTCCAAAAAGAGTAGGAGGTTTTGCTTGTGCTAAGTCCCCATGAACAATTTCCAAATCAACTAAAGTTCCTGCATGGCTTGGGGGGGGGGGGGGGGCAAGGATTTACATTGACTGGTGCATAGTTCATATTGCGTAGTTGATATAAAAAGATTACAGTTAGTACTTTGGTCTTAAATAAAGAGGTTTTCCCTTTAATATATGATGAATCATCACACCATTTAGTCCATTTTGCACAGCAGCAAGAGTTTGTGCAACCAGAGCACAGTTCGCTTCCATGAGGATTTCAAAATCAGTATGTGTAGGAATAGGTACCTCTTTTATTGTCAATTCCACTTGCATGCGTGAATGGTTGACTAAATCCGATTTTAAAGAATGGCCTGGATAAACGTCCAAACAACCGGAGGCGAAATGCAACGTCTGTATGTCAACAATTGATATCTCTTCGATGGGGATTGGACAAAAAAGCCCTGGAATCTCGACCATCAGTATCGTCATTAGGGCAGTTATTTCAGCCTAACAGTAACACTGCTAATGTTAATAATGATCAAAGGTAAATACTTTTTATTATTATATTGTAGGGGTGGAAAAGGTTTATTCACCTACCAATACAAATTGGGTTTGGTGGGAAGCTACAAGTTGGCAAATCCTGTTGTTGTTTACCTATTAAGGTGGAATTTCTAATCTAATATGCTTTATAATTAAGACGATTAATACCACTGAAGTATAAATATACATGTAGCAAATATTAAACTGAAATAATTCATATTAATATTGAAAACAAAATCGAACAAGTAAATGTGGGACAGATACTCTAGTCTACTCCACATTTCACCACATTTTATTAATAAACAAATGGAAATATTCTGATGCCACTAGTTTATTGCTAAATCTAATGCAATTAAGGTAATTCATTTCACAACCAAGGATTGAATGCTTGTCAAATCCCCTAACTTTGCCTAGCGGCCTATACCCTTGCAGTGTGAACATTTGATAGGTACATTAACCTCGTTCCCAGGACATTTCCCTTTTTTGTTATTGGGACGGCGGAAAATAGCCCTGGCTCCAGGCGGTCCGTTCTGCGATCTTATTGGTTAATGGGAAAGAACATTATTATTCCAATTTATTCAATTTTGGAATAATTTGATGCCAGGAGTGAACGTTCACGAATGGTCAAGACATATACGAATATCAATACGATTTCTACTTTTTTAACTATATAAACAGTGATAAAACATGCAGTGTGCACTAACAAATACGCATTGTGTTGCGTAGATTATGTTTAATATTTATATAACGTATAAAGGCACCCCTTGGCCTTCGTTTAAGTTTATTAGTCAGTCTTCAGAGGCACAACAATTTATCTTAATATGTCAATAATACGTGCTTAAAATATGTGTGTTAGTGACTGTTTTACTGATGACTTGATATATAGTTAATATATTAACTACGCTTGATATCAGAGCACCGTCACTAGTAAGAAAGTGCTGGCTGATGTCTATGTATTTTAATTACGTGTGTATTTAAATATATGACTAACAAGAATAATGCTAGCCTGTGTAATATATAAATCATCCAATTCCAGGTTGGCCACGTTGGACAAAAAGGTGCATTATAGCATTCCTCACTATTGTTCTCTGGTGTTATGCAATTTCATGAGTATGCACCGCTGTCCATCAGTCCATGAAGATAGAAATTGGTGCTTTTCATTTGATCACTGATCTGGAAATAATACTGGATAACGCAACCTTGCATCACATACATTGCCAGACAATAGAAATCTGCCATTACCAAGGGACCAACTATGCAGTAAAATGACTTCAAACTAAAAAAATTCCAGATTTCCACATTATTTTAACATATGAAGCATCAAATATATTTCAGGCAATACATTTCTAACATTTTCTGCTAAAAATGTTGTCAGTTGGTCCCTTATTAATGGCTGATACTAGACCCAGTAGTATTTTCCAGATCAGTGGAATTGATCATATGGCTTGAGCTGACAGGACAGACAGTTACCTTGCCAGTTCCAAAAACCAGTTTTACCTATGGTTTTGATAAATTTTTGATATTCTATTCTGATGGAACTGGGCTAGCCTAGCTCTTGAAAAAGACCAGATCCTGAAATTGCTACACCAACATGGAACTTTTGAGCTGGCCTGGCAGTAAGGCAAAATGTGTGCTTCAAGGCATAGGCACCAATCTTATTTTCTTGCCGGGCTATGAGGGATCAGCTGCCTCATGTGAGGAAATAACAAAGTGACCTGCAGGGGCGTAGCCAAGGGGGGCAAGGGGGGGCGGTCGCCCCCCCAATCATTCCAGAAACCATTTTTCCAAAACGTTGAAATCCGGATAGAAAATGGTTGGGGGGGGGGATGTCATGGTGAAAGAAGGTCAGTTTCCCAGAAAAAAACAACTGATTTAATTTATAAATTCTAGAAAAAATCTAGCAAATATGTATGCGTGTATCGGAAGTGTTTTAATTTTTTTAACTCTTTCTGGTCGGTCGCATTTTAATTATGTTGTCGCAAGTTGTCGCAAGAGCACTTTGAGTACGATCTCCTTTGCAAAATATTTACCCCCTGGCAATGAAATTAACACCATTGGAATCCTTACAAAATAAGCTTTTTAACAGTGGGCTATTTTGCCGACTAAACATTACAGAATCAAAAATACTAAAAGTTTAATCCCAAACATACCTCCAGTCATACTTCAGTTCAAATCAAACAATCTTTAATATCTTTTAATATCTTTAATATCTTGAAAGACTTCTAATGGTCGAAATTTAGCTTTTTATCTGTTTGTTTAGGCTGTAAAACGTGCCTTCGATACGGCTTTTAGAAATATTTATTTTGAATTTTTTTTTATTTATCGGGAATTTTACAGCATTCCCGTAGTTTGACTATATATGGTTTGCCCACGCGCTTCAGTCCCGACAAAAAGATCTTATATAGGGTATTGTACCCTGGGGAATTCATTCCGGCCACTTAAAAAACCATAGCAACAGTCTTTGTTTGTGTTTGGGCCTTTTCCGGTTGTTTTTGTCTGAAATTCCGGTTTGACCCGTACGCTACATTTCAAATTTCGCCGTAACTTTGTCAATTTTTATTGTGTTTCTTTGCAAGTTGGTCAGTATGTACTGTTTTTAAAGCTCGTGTATAAAACGGTGTATTAGCGAAGATCACACGGTTTTTAAAACAGAAGTTATAATCGACCAAAGGTACTGAATATATAATTAGTTTACGATAATAATAAATATCAGATTACAAAGGTGTTAAAATTCACGGAGATCTGTAAAACAATGTGTTAGCGATTTGTTTGGCATTAGCCAAGAAGAGGTGTGTTTGCCGAATCGATTTGTAATCGATTGGTGGTATTTTCGTCCGTATTGGGTGAGGGGCGCCAAAGATACAAGCGCTCAAAGTCATCAGCTTTTGGAAGCTGATATTCGACGCTACCGTCTAGAAAGATTAATCTGGTTGTAAACTTACCAGTACGGTATATTTAGGCATACATCAAGTTCCTCATTGCTTTCAATGCAAAATCAAAATGGCGGAAGCTCCTTCAGATCTTATGAATTATTCATATGATCCTTCCGCTCCATTGCCCACAGGTAAAGAATCGAGAGACCACGTAATAAGCAAAGGGCCATGCCAGCCAAATAATGTTTCTTTTCCAGAAGACAAGCGAAAACGCAAATTTTTGGTATCTTGGTACGATAAATTTGAGTGGCTCGAATATTCAGCAGTTAAGGATAAAGCATTTTGTTTCTATTGTAGAATCTTTAATTCCCAGGTATTAAAATGTCCCTATATTTACTATAGTGATAGTATATCATAAGTTTTGTAGCTGAATTTGTCAATGCATGACCTAGTTAGCTTCCAAACATTCTCATTTCTCAAATGTGGAAAAGTAATCTACTTTTGTCTATAAGTGGCTGTATGCATCATGCATGACTGTAATGTGTTTAGGTTGCATCAAAAGGCGACCCAGCATTCATAAAGGTTGGATTTGGAAATTGGAAAAAAAGCGAAGTTTTTTCCAAGCATGAAAAATCGGATTGCCACCGGCATTCCAGCCAAGCATATCGTCAATGGAAATATCAAAAACCAGTGGATCACCAAATTAGTGAAAACGCGGCGAAGCAAGAATATTATCGCCAGCAATTGGTTAGATATGCAAGAGATGTACATGCATTTGTTTAGCTGATATTTTGAACTTAAAGGACCAAAGATCCTGAAGTAGCTTTTCTCAATTAGGATGCTGACATTTTACACACTAATTATGTTTTAGGTGAGAACAAATAGAAGTGTCATTGGCAAAATATTTGATGTTGTTCGAACTGTTGGCAAGCTGAACTTGCCTTTCAGAGGGCGTCGTGAAGATGAGCAATCAATGAATAAGGGTGTATTTAAAGAATTTATTACACATATTGCCAAAAGCGATATGGTGTTACAGAATCATTTAAGTACCTCTCCTGGTAATATAAATAAATTCTATAATTTTTGAAATTTTATACTAACTACTGTTATGACTAACGACTTCATGCTTGATTGATTGATTTGTAGACAATGCAAAATACACCTCGCCCGAGATTCAAAATGAGATGATAGCAATTATTGGTTCCGGCATTTTGGATGAAATTATACGACGAGTTAAAGAGGCGAAGTTGTATGCGATAATTGCCGATGAAACACCAGATATGAGCCAAACTGAACAGTTGTCATTGCTTGTGCGCTATGTTTGGAATGGCGAAGTCGAGGAACGTTTGCTGGCGATGATGCCAATGAACAAAACAACAGCAGAAGCTCTTTTCGAGGCTGTTACCCAAAAGCTACAGCAACATGGAATAGATGTCGCTCACTTGCGTGGACAGTGTTACGATGGTGCAAACAATGTAGCAGGAGTGCACACTGGCCTGCAAGCTTGAATCAAAGAGGTTTCACCTTCTGCTCTCTACACTCATTGTTATGCTCATGTTCTCAACCTTGTCATTGTGGATACTATGAGCAATAACAAGATTGCCAGAGATTTTTTTGGGACGTTACAGAACCTGTATGTCTTCATCCAGTGTTGAAGACTTTGAATTCATTGTAGCTCTAGAGGTATTTTCAATAATTGAGCTGTCTTTTACAGAATAGAAATAATACGAATAATAAAAACTGTTCCTTTTATTCTATTTCAAGGTGCTTAGAAAGTTGCTGCATCT
The DNA here is from genome assembly GCA_016169945.1 of Trachythela sp. YZ-2020. Taxonomy (NCBI): domain Eukaryota; kingdom Metazoa; phylum Cnidaria; class Anthozoa; order Malacalcyonacea; family Clavulariidae; genus Trachythela; species Trachythela sp. YZ-2020. The sequence continues at coordinate 2,682,654 of JADLSH010000155.1, forward strand.
TAGTAAAGGGGTTTCAGACAAGCTTCAGTCCGAAGGCCTCGACGTTGTTTCCGGATGTGAGAGAGTAGCTGATCTTCTTACTGCAATTAAGGCTCTTCGATGTGATGTGAAGTTTGAAGATTTCTGGGTTGCAACCCTTGAGAAATGCGCAAAATTGGGAATCGAGGAGCCAAAAGAAAAGCGTCCTCGTAAGCTTCCTCGGAGACTGGATGAGAACCCAGATACAACCGCTCAGGTTTCAGTCAAAGACAAGTTTAAATTTTTTTTTACTACAATGTGAGTTTTTTAACACGATTTATAATGTGCCCAATGTTATACGTGTATAGAGGTGGTAAATTTCCCAATCTAAAATTTAATTAGGTACTGGATCTTATGAGCAATTCCATTGAAACTCGTTTTGACATGGAAAGTACAACCGTCCTCAAAGGCCTTGGATACTTACATCCTTCGAATATCCAATTCACAAGCATGGGAAAGCATTTCTGTAGCGGCAAAATGGTTCCAGAATGATATCGATTTGGAGGCTTTGGAGAGTGAAATATTTTCGTTGCAGCTATCATCATTGGTAACCGACGTCATTGAAAAGGCCGTATCTGAGAAACGGAATCCCGAATTTCTTGATTTGTTCAAGGCTTTACAGGCTGAACCCCAGTGTTATGGTTGTGTTAGCAAATTGATGAGAATTGCTTTAACACTTCCAATCACTTCATGTAGTGCGGAAAGAGTGTTTTCGAAATTGAAGATAGTCAAATCGCGACTGCGATCTACTATGAACCAAAACAGGCTTGAAAACCTTATTTTCATGTCGGTGGAAGTAGATTTGCTGGAGAATCTTGACTTGAACATCCTTGTTCAGAAGTTTACTGATTGTGCACCCAGAATAATGAATCTGGTTCAGACTTCCTCGTAAAAACTGTTTACACGAAGCATTTTGCGAAACATTTTATGTTCTTTAACCGTTCTTTCATATTGACATATTTATTGGTCTGTTCTTTTTTTTAACTTTCTATCAACAATAGACGTAAATTATTCTTGTAAATTATTCTCGCCCAGACCTCCAGCACGGGGGAACCCCTATTTTTTAAAATTTTAGGAGCCATAGAATTTTAAATTTTGCCGGCAGGGATGTCGCCCGACATCCCTTAAATACGCTTGCCCCCCCAAAGTCAGGGCCCTGGCTACGCCCCTGGTGACCTGGCAACTGTAGGCTGGTGTAGCACTCTGAACACTAGGCCACAGAGCAAGTTAACAAGGTAAGGGGTGATGTGAAGTGTATGGTACTAGGAGGGTAACTTATTTTAAATTTTGGACATCTTGCCTGCATGATTCTTCAAACTCCTCTTTTATTTGGCTGCCTTTATAAATCCCAGTTAAAATACTCAGACTCCCTGCAGAATCCCTCACCAAAATTTCCATACAAAAAATTTCCGAGCAAAATTGCCCCTACCCCTCTAGAATTCAAGCCCCTTCATAGGGAGTACAGCTTTTTAATAAATGGAACTGCCAAATCTTAGACACAACTTTGGGCTGCACACAAAAAACCAGACTTTCATAATATAACATTGCTAAATTGCTTGTCATTTTTTATGAGCTAAATATTTCTCTTTTAAAAATATTACAGTAAAGTATACACCACTTGGCCCTGCCATGCAGCTTACTTTGTTGCAATTACCACACAAATCTTAACGGCTAGAAAAATGTAAACAAGGAAAGGGGTACATAACATTTCATCTGTGTTTATAAAATGCTAGTGAATAAATATGTATCCTCACCTAATTTCACTGCTGTAGGTTGTCTCCCTTGTTCAAACGTTTATGTTTAATAATATTATGATTTACTTCCTGTTCGTGCAGCTTTCAACCTGTTCGAACAAACTTTCCGGGACTTCTTGTGGTTGCCTGGCCAAATGGAGAACGTCTGCCGTAAATATTCCAGTACCCTTTGTCACATTCATCTATTAAATGTTGCGTTTAGCAAACAAATAACAATCACGACTTTCCCAAAACTGGTTGAAAGGACTACCACAACATGGTCAAAACATTAAACTTGAAATACCTTTCTAAGAATGAAGGCAATTAATTTCAAGTTATCGTATCAAACAAAACGTTTCTCTGACCACTCTTAAGTGTCGGCCATTTTAGAAAATATTTTGCATATTAAAATAATTAAATCAAAACCAAAATTTATTACACCCACTATATAATAATAATAGTTTTATTATCCATCTGTTTTATAAAGAATACAATGGATTTACAAGGAAGTGAGAATTAGACTATTTTGTATAACAATATACTATAATATATATTTATATTATATGTGAAGTAGAAACTGGTTCAATTTCAAATAATTACCAAATTTATAAATATTTAGAAAGTAAAAATGTTTAAAAACAAGTCTAACTCTCTTTCAGAAGTGATATAGCTCTAGGAATAAATTATTTTTTATGTCTTTTAGTATGCGATATGATATGTGGCAGTTCATTTGTTCTTCTTAATTCGTAATGGTGGTTTATAATAGGGGGGGGTGAATTTGTTGCATGGATTGGTCGGATCACTTTGGATTCTTTGGAATCCTTTTGCGGTAAGATTTTCTCTTCTGTCTTCCAAAGTTTCAAAATTGTGTCGCGATGCTCCAAGAATTTTCAGGCACCCATTTTGTACAGTCTCTATTTCATCCACAAGTTATTGGGGCAATCCGCTCCATATTGGTGCGGTATACTCCAATATGGGTCTGATCTTGGATTGGTAACATGTGATACCGACCTCAAGAGGTAAATTGGCTCTACCACATTCTCTCAAACAGTATAAAAGTTTATATGCTTCCTTTACCATATTTTCAATGTGACAGTTCCATTGCAAATTATTTTGATACCATATACCCAGTAGTTTGTGTCACTTGACTCTTTCCACTACGTGATTACCAATAACTAATGATGCAGGCTCTAGGACCGCATTATTGAAACATATCCACATATCTTTCATTTTTTTCAGATTTATCGTCATCTTGTTCCTAGTGGACCATTGTTGTAATGCTTCTAGAATATCTTGCATATGGCTGCATGAACCTTGGGTCACAACCTCTCTCCTCCGCAGAGCCTCCTTAAGTATTTACAAATAACTTACATGAAGTTTCCTGAATAAAAGTGAGCGCGCGGGGAGTGATGGGTAGATTGAAATGAACGCGAGGAGGCTCTGCCAGATAATGCAAAAAAGTATGGTTTTCGAACCAAACTTTTGTTTGACTGCTTTGACATCTTTTTAAACCTGAAATGGACGGAAATGTGGAAGAAATTGAAATAAATCTTCATAATCTAAGTATCGAAGGTCAGTGGAGTCATTTTTATAAAGAAATTTTGCAATTTAGAGGATATTTATAATTAGATGAGTGTATTCAGTCAACACATTCTCACTATTTTTCGGTGAAAAATGACAGAAGAAGATATTAATGTTGGATTCACTCCAGGAGAGTCAAGTACGCCTGAAAAGGAAAGTGGAAAACATCTCTTAACACCCTCGAAGGTTGATATCGAACCGGTCGCCATATTTATTACATTAACTAGCAGAGGCTACTTTTATTTCGCTCTTCCCATCACTCCCTGCACGCTCACTTTTCCCTCACTAGAAACTTCATGTAAGCCTCTGCGGAGGAGAGAGGGTCACAACTTCGTCTTGCGTGCAATCGTCCACATATTTGCATGTATTTATCGATAGTTGTTCTGGGATTGAAGTCTCAAGATCATTCACGTGGACGTTAAAGAGCGTGGGTGATATCACGGAACCTTGCGAGAATCCCGAAGGACATGGTTTAACCGATGATATGGTTCCTCCAAGTTTAACCTGTTGACTGATCTATCCTCCAGGAAACTTCGTGTCCACAGCCAGAAAGCTTTGGTTACATTCATTTCGGCGAGCATACTTAGTAAAATTCCATGATCAACGAGGTCGAAGGCTTTGCGGAAGTCTATGAAAAGAGCGTGAACTCCATTTTGATGGATTTTGAGTTATCTGTAGCATTAAACCAATTCTGGGAGATATGTGTAAGTGCACACACTGTTGATCGATTATTAGTGAAGGCATGCTGGCTGTCATTGATCTTTGTGCTGGGAATGCTCATTTTGAGTTGTAACTTTTCCAGCACTTAGGCCATTTGGGGTAGTATGGAGATCTGACGGAAGTCATTTTCGATATCTCTGGGTGGTGTAACCTTGGGAACTGGAGTGACTAATGCATGTTTGTAAGCAGTAGGATACTTACACTGCGTTATACTGGCACAAATAATGTTATGGACAACAGGCGCTATTTATTCACAGTATCGTTTAAGAACGAGGCGGGAATCTTGTCAGATCCAGTAGCTTTTTTGGGGTTGAGTCGTTTTAAGATAGATTTAACCTATCCAATTGAGGGAATCGGTGGGCTATCTTTTCTCAAAAAAGGCGCTACGTCGTTAAGACTTGGTAATATGGTTTCAGGAAGGTTTTGCCACGGTTTAGTGAATGCATTCTGCAGTAGTTCCACTTCCACGGTATTGGTAGCTCCATCTGACGATAAGTTATTAGTTGAATTTTCCCCGTCATAGCCAGCAAGCTGGAATATTGTCTTGTGCCATTTTGTTGAGTCGTGTTTGCGTTGGCCTTCCACCTTCGATTTGTAATATTCCGATTTTGCCTTCTTTATATGTGTAGATATTTTATCTGCTAGTCGTCTGTACTTGGTCGTATTAACAGTGGTGTAAGCTTTTTGTCTTGCTTTGATCTCTTTTTTATATAAGTCGTCATCCATGGCTTGTCAGATGCATGAGCACGTATCGTTGTTTCGGGTATTATTTCATCTAACCTGTCTCTTACGGTATTTTACTGAAATTGGTAACTTTATCATCGACATCGTTGATCTGAAAGACTGGCGTCCATTCCCGAAGATTCAGTTTTAGGCCGAGTATATTTAGGTTATTGGACTTCAACAGTCGCACTTTACGGGAAAAAGGCTTAACGCTTTGTTTACGTTTAGGACAGCATAATAAACATTGGTGATCGAAACGACCAACAGGGGGTAGATGCACAACATCGTTATATAAGTCGGACATATTCGTAAGGATCTGATCTAGGACATTATTTCCTCTTGTCGCCGCTTTTACAGATTTTTTCATACTAAATCGTCTGCAAAGTCTGCTAAGTTTCATTTCATTAAAATCCCCCATTTTAAATACACCCGCTGTCGGAAAGTCTCGGAGGACAGAGTCAAGTCCTCTCGTAATATATTCATTCATTTCTCTTTCATTTTCTGCTGACTGCCCTGGTGGGACATAAACGCCAACGACTATGATAGCATTAATTGGTCTAGGAGTACTGGTCGGTTAACGTTCGAGTAACAGCCATAGAACCTCTTTGTTGTCTTCTTCCAGAAGTGTTACACAGGTGGTCGTACACAGGTATTCACGTATGCTAAAATGCCTCCACCAGGCGTGTGTCGGTCACGACGATAAATATTAAACTTGTTTCCAATCGCAATAGCAGCATCAGGCACGTTCGTATCTAGCCAAGATTCCGTAATCATGACCACGGAGGAGTTATTTAGATTTACAATAGTATACAATTCGTCGACTTTATTTGAAATGTGACATATGTTTGTTAGGAGAATGGACGGTATGGAGCAACTAAGTGGTGTGCCAGATATGTCAATTGAGATGAGATTCCCGGGGTTGTGCTTTCTAAAGTTATATGACCGGGTCGAAATTCTTGCAGGAATGGACATGCAATTAAAATCGAAAAGGTTTATCTCCGGTTTTCGATTTGGTATTCGAGACAATCATATTGTCGATGAGTTGTTTGTTTTCTTTGTTTAGGGATTAGATTGTGTCTCTAAGCACTTTAAATTCAGAAGTGTCTTTATTAGTCTTGTCATTGTCCGTTAATGACATCTCGTTGTCATAGACCATTGTTGCTGAAGGGATGCATCGCTGAATTTGTTGGTTAATTGGTCGTTCTTCATTATGCAGATTTTCCTCATAAGCTTTTAATTTATCATTCAAAATGTTTATATTATCTGTTTGCTGTTTATTTTTCCTGGTTAAGTTTTCAGATATGTAATATCTGGGTGTTCGAAGGTCATGTGACCGACCGGAGCCAAGGCTATTTCCCGCCTTCCCAATAACAAAAAAAGGGAAATGCCTTGGGAACGAGGTTGGTACAAGGTAGATTTAAACCATAGATATAGGAGAAATAGATTGCTGACTCGTAATTCGTCACTACATTGACAAATGCGCCAAAATTCAAACAAAATTTGACCGGTTGACCAGCCATTTTGTATGATGGCGCCTCAAGTGACTCGATGAACGAAGCTTAATGGGAGCATTTGCTAGATAATAACAGCATTAATTTCACAATACCGTGGAGTGTATTCAATATAGACGCGTTGTGGACGGTTTTTCTTTGGAATAACAAACATTTGGCTGGTTTCAGTGAGCTCACGGATTGACGTTTTGCAATACTTTTGCCCTTTGGAGCAATGATGTCTAATAGAAAGTTGAAAGAGTTATTCCTGGATTATTTCTAAACAAAATAAAGTGGATTCAGGGCGACAAACTTGTGTATTACGAGCTGGCGGCCTAAATATGTGATTTCGCCGAACTTAAATCAGCATGAATCGAAGGTAATTTGTATTATTTTCCCTGTCAAATTGATGTGTTTATACGTCCACAAGGGCAATAAACATATTAAATGAAGTATCTTTTCGTGAACGTTGCTGAAAGCGACGTACGTTGACTAGGTGACTTGATGTTTTGACCGGTTCAGCCGCCATTTTGAATTCTTCATGTTGGCGCGTGCCGTTACCTCGAGTCAGCAATCTATGTCTCCTATATCTATGATTTAAACCCTATCTTTCTATTTTTCAGTGGTTCAGCACGTCACATCACCAGACCTCTATGGAAGCATATTATAGTAAACATGTTGTTCACTCAGAGACAATGTGGCTGCAAAAAACAGTAACAAGTCACTATTCCTACAAGTCTAATGAGAATGTTAAGGAACTCTTTAAATATATATGTTTCCAGATTCTACCATTGCACAGCATTTCACTATGAGTGAAAAGAAGTCAGCATATATTGCCTACCAAGGAGTTGAAGGCACAAGATGGCTGCCATATATAGCCTCTCACAAAAATTGCTAGTATTTATGTTTTACTTCATTCTGTCTATAAATCTTTACAAATCGAAACGTGAGAACGGTTGGCGAAAGTCTACCATCCATTTATATGAAGGAATAAACAACACCAAATCAGAAATCCACGGCACCCGTCTGAAGCAACGAACAAGGTCTGATGAAAACATTGCCTTATCGCAGAAAATATCGACAAACAACCAAGCGCTGACACTGATACCTATCTCGACGCAGCTTAATATCGTCAATATACTCCTACTCTCAAATGATATAGCTGTAAACCCTGGACCTCTAAATCTAAAATCAACAAAAGGACTTAAGTTTCTACATCTGAATGTTTGTAGTCTGAGAAACAAGATGGATTAACTAAAATTATAATCCAATGAAACCAAACCTCGCGTCATGTCAATAAATGAAACCTGGCTCGAAAAATTGTTCAGTGACGAATTATTTGCTATGGAAGGATATAATATTAAAGGGTATGATAGAAATAAACACGGCGGTGGTCTGGCCGTCTACATTGCACAATATTTACAACATAAACAAATATATTTTAATGAAAACCTACATTTTGATGCCAACTTCGAGGCAATATGGATCGAATTAACTCCTGCAAAGTCTAAACCAATCACTACAGGATTCATGTATCGTCCACCAAACTTTGATCCAAAAACATTTACCAAAGCATGGAACTGGCTCTCAAAACTTTACGAAATATAAACAATGAAGTTGTCCTAATTGGTGACTTTAACTTTGATTTGAAGGGTGGTACTACACCCAACACGGCAGCTCGCAATGTTCTAAATGCTACTAAACTCTATAATCTAAAACAAATTATTAAAGACTGCACTATAATATCTCAACACTCAAGAACACAAATCGACCTCTTTTTTACATCAAGCCCAGAACACTATTCCTCCGGAGTCTATCCTGTTGGATTTTCAGATCATTCAGCAATTTATGCAATAAGAAAAATACATCAAGTCAAACGCCCACCACCAAGATTTATTGATGTAAGAAACTACAAGCCCAAGTGCCATAGAAACTGAACATAACTCGGAAACTACATGGAACTGCTTTAAAGACCTCTATGACAGTAGCAGAAAAAACATGCTCCAACTACAACACAACACAACTTATACGTGGACAGTCACAACCGTGGATAACAAACCAAATTAAAGAACTCATGCATGAGAGGGATTTTCATCACAAAGAAGCAATTAAAACAAACAATGAAAATCACTGGAGCGCATATAAGAGGCTTAGAAATGCAGTTACAAAAAGAATGCGAAAAAGAGCCAATATTATACGTCTAAGCTTGTAGAACCCAATGATGATAAAGATATGTGGAAAGTATTAAATTAAATTTACCAAAGAAAAATAGAAATAATGACTGTGCTACATCAATTAGTAGTTCTCTAAATGCGGAAATGTTCAATAATTTATTTGTATCAATTGCAAAAACATTATGTACAAAGTTTAATGACATGACATTACCTACCATATTAGCTTCTCGTGTTGACAGTAATTTTGCCATACAAACTGTCCCAGTATCACTTGTACTAACAGAACTAAAAAAGCTATCCCCCTACAAAATCAACCGGACTAGATGGCATCCCACCCCGACTATTAAAATATGGAGCTGACGTTGTTCATAGTGAACCTAACTTTTGAAACAGGCAAAATTCCATTTCAATGAAAACTGGGAAAAGTAACACCTAAATCTAAATTGGGGAGTCATACCAACTTAAATAATTACCGCCCCATCTCAGTCTTACCATTGGTATCTAAAATAATGGAAAGATTCGTACTCAAAGTTATAATAAAAAACAAAAGTAATGTTGATAGGAACAAGACCAAAACTAAAGAACGTTGTATCTCTAAGTATCACACTAGGAGATCAGAAACTAGAATCAGTCACAGAGTTTGAATATCTTGGAATAATATTTGATCAACACATGACATGGCAGCATCATGCAGAGTCTATACCGAAAATGTCTATAAGTAGGATCAGCGTCCCATCTAGGATAAGAAACTGTCTAACGTTAGAAGCAGCAAGAAATGTATATAAGAGCATGATACAGCCTGTTTTGATTATGCAGATACCTGCTGGGGTGCGGGGCTAATGGAAACCTGTAAACATGGACTACAGAAACTATAAAACAGAGCAGCGCGTATAGTTCTAATGAGAAACCATACTGCATGGTAACAGTATCTCGGAGCTACAGTGGTTTCACATAGAGATAAGAAGGAAGATTCATCGCCGTATAACCACCTACAATATCTTAAATACCACAATGCCAATTGTACAACGTAAGATATGTACAACGTAAGGCATAAACATACAATTCTGATACTAAAAGTTAAGAGAGACCTTGGAAAACATTCTTTCAAATTCTCAGCAGCAAAAGATTTCAACAGCCAATCAGAAAACGTAAAAACACCATATCGCTTGCTAGTTTTAAGCAAAGAATTATACAATATTATAGAGACTAACTTTCCTAATACACTATGACATATAGTACATTATAACCTGGACATCGTTAACTGGAATTATATAATATAGTATAACAATTCTAATAATTAGATAGAGTAGTAATTTTGTAAATAGGTAACTCTAAATGCAGGGCCCCTCTGGATACCAGCCTTTGTAGATGAATGAGATACCCTGCTGAAATAAAGTCAACTCAATTCAACTCATGGGATTTATTCCCATTTCAAGGCATAATTCAAGCAAAAAGTGGGGAATGAGCCATATGTTTTACTTTCTGATGAGTCATTAAATAAACCTACCCAGAAAAAGCAACTAGAGTTCATGTTAGAACATGGGAGCATGATCATGTTGCATCAAGGTACTATGGCTCATCTTTTATTGGGTATGCAACAGCTGCAGACATGCTAGTCTCATTCAAAGAAGATTTTGACCTGAACTTAGTCAATATTTTCCAGCTTTCAATGGATGGGCCTAATGTCAATTGGGCCTTTTATGATTTTCTGCAGCAAGACATTTCCTCAGAAACTAATATGAGTTCTTCCTTACTAAACCTGGGTAGCTGTGGCCTCCATGTCATGCACAATGCCTTTAAAAGTGGTGTTACAGCTTCGACTTGGGAAACAAGCTCTATATTAAGTGGTGCCTACAATTTGTTTAAAGATGCCCCTGCCAGGCGAGAAGACTTTATAACAACAACTAGTAGCTGTGTCTTTCCTTTGAAGTTTTGTGGCCACAGGTGCGTATTTACTATATTTGGTAGTTTATCTTGAGAGCATGTGTGTGGTCGCTTTGTTATACGCAAATGTCAAAGTTCTGTCACTCTGACAATGTGAATGCAATAATTATGATAGAACAGAATTTATTGGGAATATCTTCTTTTCAGAAGTTCAACTAATTGGGAGGGTTAGTTTAGTTAAATTGTGCTTAATTTAGTCCAATGGAGGGTGTCTGACTGCTATGTTTTTTATAGAATCAAGTCCGTTATATATCTATTTGCACATCATTATTTCCAAGTTATTTTACAACAAGCCTTTTGATATACATCTATTTAACTCTCTTTGTAAACTAGATGGCTGGAGAATGTTCCAGTTGCTAAACGTGCTCTGGATATTTGGGCTAACTTGTGTAACTCGTACAATAGAGTGAAACATGCTACAGCCGATGCTATATTTCCTTTGCAGCTGCGCACCTTTAATTCCATTGCCCAGCATCTGCAGCCATTTCTTGAACTACAGTATACCAGACTGACAGGCCCATGCTACCATTTTTGGCTGATGATATGCACGCCTTGCTTAAGGCATTGATGAAACGGTTTTTGAAAAGTGAGATACTGAAGAATGCAGATTCCCTTCTAAAGTTGGTGAAATTGGATGTGAAAACGCAAGGAAACCATCTTTCAAAAGTCGATGTGGGGTTTGCTGCCGACTAGAAATTGAAGGAGCTATATGTTAGAAAGAAAATTAATGACAGGGAGATCTTACAGTACAGAGCAGAGGTTAAGGATTTTCTTGTGCCTGTAGTCTCAAAGATTCTAGGGAAGTCTCCTGTTAAATATTCTATTGTGCGAAATCTTCGATGCTTAAAGCCCTCAGTAATGGCAGATAAACCTGATGAAGCCAAGAAGATGTCCCGACGCGTCCTCGGATTACTCAATCATGTTAACCAAGTTGCTGATCAAAAGTGCGATGCAATTGCCAGTCAGTTCGATGAATTCATTGATACTGTTGTTCCAGCCTTATTCTCTCAGTTTAATGAATGTGATAAGATTAAAGATCAACTAGACACACTGCTATTCTCTCAGTTATCATCCAAGAAAGAATTTGCAAGTCTATGGTCCGTCATCTCTAAATTGCTGTTGTTGTCACATGGACAGGCCACAGTGGAGCGGGGATTTTCCATCAATCGCCAAGTGGAAGTGGATAATTTGGTCGGGGAATCATATACTGTATAGCCCTTCGCTTTATTGTTGACACTGTGAACTCCCTTTGCTTGAATGAGATGTGCCTATGACTCCTGAGTTAATGTCTTCAGCGCAGAGTGCTCATCGACGCTATAAGGTTTCTCTAGAGCAGAAGCAGAAAGAGCATGCGAATGAAGAAAGGGTCCTGAAACGCAAGAGAGAAGAGGAGGTGATCGGTGGCCTTAGGAAAAATAATAAGTTGTTAGAAGATGACATTAAGAGTCTGAACACGGCTTCAGATGATCTTGCTACAAAGGCAACCAAGTTTGTTAAGAGGAGATTTTTTAGAAAATCGAGCAATTGGCGCTCAAAAATACCGTCATGCTTTGAGCGAAAACGAAGCAATTGTTGTTTTTGCGAAAATGGCAGAAAGAATATTCAGTTCGATGACTTACTGGCTAAATATTCGAGTGGGACGTTGCTGGATTTCAAGATAAATACTAGAAATGGATTCGTCATAACAATTTTAGTTAGCTAAAGGCTACAACAAGTTTTATACAGCAATTTTTGAATCAAACGGCTATTTTCAATTTGTGGAAGGGCCGACCAAGAGTGATGTTTGGCGACAGAAGTTACCAAGGTATGACAACTTTACGTACTTTATTTTCACGTTGGATAGTGTTAATATGGGCAGAAATTTATCTATTAAGAACGGTATTTGACCACATTTTGCAGCTACGCTAAACTGGTTTGACCTTTGCTACTGAATGTTTTATCATTGGCCATTTATTTTCTGAATATAATTTGTTTTGCTTCTTGCCATGGACTTTTACTTTCCTTTCTGTATTTTATCCTGGTACTGATTCAATCGTGCTTTAATCTCAAGGATATTTATATAACTACATAGCTGGGTCATTGCATTTTTAATTACCTAATTTGATGCCTTTGCAAAGTATTATTAAATTAATTATTGTCACTTTTGATTGATGCATTTAAATAAGATTTGCCCCATTCTTCCAAAAATTTCTAAAGCATAAAAATTGTGTAAAAATCTGATTTTCTACTAATCCATATTCCTGTGCAGCAAAAGGCGCTAATGTCCCTTTACCTAACTTATTATTAGCATGACAAAATTACTGGATGCTGATTGGTTGAGAGGAGTACAATTATTTCATTAACTGTACTGCAGTACAATTAATGATTTTCCCAAAACAAACAAAATGGCGGAAATTTTGTCATGCTAAAAATAAACAATCATGCGATGTTGCTCGTACAATTAGGGATTAATAGTACGAGTGATGATTGACCGCTCCCCCCGGCAGCTCAATTTTGGCATGCTAAAATAAACAAATCATGTGATGTTGCAGTACAATTAGGATTGTTTAGTGATGATTGGACTCGCCCCGGCGGCTCGTCCAATTTTGGCAAAATTTCCAAACATCACTCGTACTATTAATCCCTAATTGTACTCGCCATCGCATGATAACCTATACTTACTCAAGAGTAAAATAACTGTTTTTAAAGGAAATCGAAGGTGAAGGTCGTTGGAATATTTTTTATGTTTTAACTCCAACCCTGCCATTTTGTTGGCATTTTACCAAAAATGATATACCTTTATATTTTGTAAAAAAAACCTCCTAAATTCATTGTCAGTTTTTAAAATTCATTAAAATTACCATTGATAGATTCTAGTAGTCATAACAAGATAAGTAAACAAACTACAAACAAACATGAAAAGAAATGGTTGGACTTTTATCATAACCTCTTCGTTGAAAGTTGTAAAATAGACCCAAGCATTTGGGGCTTCATTGCTTAAATTTGAAAAATATCCCTTATATTAAGCGTGCGCAGCCAAATTTCATGGTGTACTCTAAGTTTAAACACAAAGCTTCAAAATTATTGTATTTAAAAAAAAATCAAAGCCGAAGGTCGTCGCAGAATTTAGCCATTTTGTAAGGTTTGTCAATTTTTATTACCTGCTATTTTATTAAGGTGGCTCCATGCAGTTTTAGAAAAATGTTTGTTTCAGCTTGGAAAGTCAATTAATATCAGCACAATGTATTATTTAAATTTTGAACAGTAAATGTTGTGCCGATATTGAATAAGTTGTGTCATAACTGTCATTCATACTTATTTCTGAACCAAAACAACTTTCCTTGCCACTTGAGAAAAAAAATTGTACACGGCTTGAAGAGCACTGAATAATTCATTGCTTTTCTCGCCCTAAATCTGTCGTTAAGATTTGGACAATGGATATCAGTCCATAATATCCAATCCATAATATCCAATCCATAATATCCAATCCATAATATCCAATCCATAATACAATCAGGTAGGACAAACAATAAACCTCAGTTTCACTTGGGTCGGACAGAATGTCCGGTGCTTTCCGCTCAACGTCGGACAATTTCACGAATGGGTCGGACAATGTCTGTGACCGACCGATATTTTAAGGCCTGCATGCATGCCATGAATATAGTCCTGAAAGTCTCAGTAATCATTATAGAAGAACTTGCTTTTCTTCTTTAGGTCAATTAAATCAGCTTATCCCCCACCCCCACCGCCCCCCCTCCAGATTATATTTTGCAGTGCAAATTCACCAATGTGATTCCAACAGAATTGATTTAAACTGTATTCCGGGTTGAACCTGCAAGTTGTCTTGTATATTTATCATATTATTATTCTCTTTAGGTGTTTGAAATTTCATCCTACAAAGCAGAAGTGATGTGTGAAGAGCTTTATCTATCAACAGTGGTACCACAACTTCTAAAGCTGCTACAAATTACTCTCTGTTTATATAAAAAATCAGATTGGTAGCCTTTAAGAGATTATCTTAGTTTATTGAAAAAGACAATTTCTGTAATAATAATATTTGTTATAATAAATATCAGTTCTCAATTACAGTTGTTGAGAGTTAGGTGCAATATGGAATCTCACTTGACCATAAAGATTAACTATTACTAAATGAGGAACTATTGATGCATGTTTAGCCAGTACTTGATTTTGTTAATTGAAATAAACATACAAATATTTGTAAGCTTTGTTTACTTTGTTGGCATTCTATGAAAAGTAGCATCAGAATTCAGCAAGAAGGGAGGCATGGGAGTACATGCTCACCCACAATTTTCTTCAAAGTGGCCTTTTTTATAGTAAAGAACAAGATCGAACTTCGTCAAAAGTCAAAACTAAGTAAAATTTTACAAAGTATTAAACGTTAAACACTAAGTAGTTAAACGAAATTTCCCACATTTCTATTCACTACTTTCATGATATGCAACGTAAACCAAATTTCCATACATTGGCAGCACTTTTAGAGCCATATCATTACCCACATTATTTCAATGTTTGCCCACAACGAACAGCACTAGAAAAACGCAATTACGCATGAATGCGTGATCGCCATTCTTTTGGAACTAACCGATTAAAAACAACACAGAATATATCCAGTGTCCCTATATTGTAATACTCTTTCTTGTTGACATCCTCAAATTGTATTTAGATCAATATTTGCAGTCTTTTACAACTATAAGGCAAACACAGAAACACTCATCCCATGAACTATCTTGTGATCATTGTTTCCATAGCAACCGGGCAATTACGTAATGTAAAAACAAAAGCCTGGTTACTAAGTTTTGAGCGTTTTTGACAAAAAATACGCGAGTTTCTAAAAAATCTCCTCTTAAAAGTGATGAAATGAGAGTACTCCTGCATGGGCAAGAACAAGTCAGTCAGTTACAGAAATACGATGAAGGAGAAACAAAGTGAACTTGACAAGTTAGAAGTTGAAATTAGCGAACTTAGCAAGAAAAAATGATAAACTATACTAAATAAAGTGCGTTTATTGAACAGGAGCTTTTTGGGTTTTTAATGTGAATAAACTTTATCTTTTGTTTATACAGTATTTGTTATAGGCATGTTGTCTTCAAGTTTGGATTAAAGGAAATAAAATAAAAGTAAAATGGTAGCAAAATACTTAAGTTTGTAACACCTGTTATCAATTTTATCTCTCAAAGGTAGGCAGAAAACGTCATTGAAAGTCTTTGAATTTTTTGGGTCTTTGAGACTACGAACCCTAATTACCTTGTTCCTTGACTACCGATAGGAAGTTTTTGGAAGGGTTTGATTATTTTTATATATATATAACAAAGACTCTTTTTCAAACGTATAATCTACAACTTCCTATACAACGTGCTTATAACTCGTGAAGTTTACTTCGAAACGAATTTGGAGAGTATAAAACCAAAAACAAATTATTTTAGTCCGACTTTAATTATACGTACACTCTAAGCTCCGTATTCGCTGGTCAGGAAGATGAGATCGCAGGAACCATAACCTCTTTACCGGGTATATATGTTAAGGGCAAAGTTTAGTTGGTCAATATATGTTAGTCTTACTGAAAATACTTCAAACACATAACATTGGAGGTGTTTAAATTTTGCATGATGTGTGTTAATAATTGCTTATGGTTAATCAATTCTTTAGAGAGGATATGCATGCATATACGTTGGCAATGAGTGAATCACGCTATAGTGTGTAATTATAGTATTGAGCAATATTATATTAATATAGCTATCTGTATATAAACAAGTAAATCCTTTTGACATTAAGAAACACGCTTGTAAGAAGAAAGCATTCGTATAGATAGAGCATTTATAACTAGAGCAATTGATATTTGGAACAACTTAAACATAGAGACAAAAAATATAAAACATAAAAAACGTTTTAAATCAGCTCTTCTTATTAAGCAGATTAGTTGGTTTATTTGATTAATTGTACATATATAGCATATTTAATAGGGAACTATTTTAATGTCTTTCATGTGCAAGCAGGTATTATTATCTTATATATTATAGACCTCGTGTAAACTAACATTAGCTCACGTACTGAGGATCTTACTAAATACAAAATACAAATACTGTATAATTAACGGCATTTCTTGGCGCAGTTTAATTAAACATTTCAATTTCCAAGTTGGCTTAAATATATAGCGACTTATTGAGCATAATTGGCTTGTTCACTTTTCGAAAGATAGAATGTGATAGGGCTACAACGATGTGCGTATAATGATTCTAAACAAATTATCAGTGTTGTTGAATATTCAGTTAGGAAGAACTCTATATGAATTGTGCTATATAGATCGAAGGTGAATAGAAAGGCGGGATCCTCGATTCAAATGTGAATATCACAAATAATTGAACTGCAGTTAATCTGTAATGTTCAGTTCGTTTGAATGATGAGTCATTTAGCTTTCCAATAACGGTGGGTTGTATTCCGTCTATTCTGCAAAATGGGAGCGATTGGTTAGCAAAAAAAATATATACTATTTTGAGTGACTGATATAGGAAAATTTGAAAATTTTCGGATACAATAACAAATCGATAATTAGAAATATTAGCTTATTTTCTCACCAAAACGGGAACAATCGAAGAAGCATTTTATGAACCGTTCATTAAAACATAGTAACTACGGTTTTCTATGCACTAGTTTCAGCTTATTTGCTATATTTACATGCATTATGGACCGCGTTTAAGCGTGTACCCACTTGCAGATTTCTGTTCACATTGTGACGCAATTGGACGACATTAATGCCTCCATTGATGCAATAATTTAAGAGATTCAGTTCTGCATGATAGACAATTAGACTACCTGAAATTGTTTTTCATAGTTCATAATACCTTTTCCCCTATATGGCAACTGTAATTGTCTTTAGACTTATTGTTTCGAGCTATATAAATATTTGTGTGTGAATTGGAAAAAACTGGGAGAACTACAACAAGAACAAACAACAAGCACGAGACCCTCACATCATTAATTACATCTTCCTTTCCCTACCGATAGGAATAGTGTCAGTTATTTATAGTAAATATATTATTTTATGAGTATGCTACTGGTATTACATCGTTTACTGGCATTTTAACCCGATACTCGAAAATATGCAGTATCTCAATGTTTAAAGGTAAGCATTACCTCATGCAGTCATGCAGTCATGCAGTATCTATCGTAGGGTAGTAGGCACTACTACCCTACTGCTGTTAAACGAGGCTGTTTACCCACCTTGTTGGCTGTCACTTTTTGATGTAGTTATTATACCATCTGCAATACTCGTCTTCGAATTTCCCTATGCCGCTAAAACAGTTTGGGTAATTCCTCTATCAAACGTTTTTTGCTCTGTATTGGTTTGAATGTTGGTGACTGTTCATGTCTTGTCGCTTTATCGGTTTGTGACATCGCTAGCTTGTGTATGGCACAGTTGAATTGATAGCAGGATCATGCGCGTTTGTGACATAAACTGTGCAGCAGATATTTTGCCGCTGAACTCGCACTCAATGGCACTGCTGCCAAAGTGGTGTATTCTGCATCCATCTATTCTGTAAGGATGGTATATGACGAGTCTATTGCGCAGACTACCTGTGGATATACCATGCGAGATAATCTTAGGAGGATATTTACGTTTTTAACTTTCTTCTGCTGTTTCGAATATATCGGATCATATAGCTGCCTTTTTACCCTACCCAAATGAGTAGATTGACTGCATTTTCAGCTTCCTTTCTTGATTTAAGCAGGCCAGAGAACATTAGTTTCGTCGCCAATTTTCCTTGAGATTTTCGCCGTCCCATAGCATCATAGAAGGTTCTATTCCGCTTAGTTAGTATGTTTGGTATTTAGTATGTTTTTACTCCTGACACCATGTAATAGTCTTTAGACTTTATATTTTCGTGCCATATATATTTGTGTGAACACTGAGAAAACTACAAGAACAACAACAACCGTGAGACCCTAGTGGGAGGTCTCCGTCCTGAAGTACCATTACAGCAAAAACAAAATTTATGTTCTTACACTAAATTCAAACGCGATTGGTTGATGGTTTCCGGTAAATATTCCTTTGTGCAGTTGCTATACTTGCAGTAAAGACACAAATGACCTCATGTTTGAAAGAGGAAAAACAAGCTTTACCATAAGATCCAAATCGTTTCATGAGGTGTAGTATTCGAAAGCTAACCGAGAAAAAAGACGGATTTTGTGTTTTTAAACACTCTGTTTTGAGTTTATTACATCATCCACATTGTAATGATTTATGTTGAATTGACATTATATCTACCTGTGTGGATCGAAATCTATAGTATAATGCCAAATAGTATATATCCTACATAATATTCATAAATATAGTTTAATCTACTTTATTTCAAAATTAATTTCATTTCATTACAATTTAAGTCTTTGATGGGAAAGTATGTAAACGTTGAGGTGACTTTATAAAACCGGCAGTGAAGAAAATTTCTTTATATAGATAATTTTTGAAAGCATGCAAATCCTGCCATCTCTGACTGTATATGTGTTCTCTTATTTTCCTATGGTGGGATCAAGTTCCTCTTGTTAGTCATGTTTACTTGAATTGTTTGATGAATTTGAATTTAGTTTGATTGGTTAAAATATAGAGACATGACTACAATACGGTATTAAATATTCTGTTTCACATTTGTAGAAAGTTTATCGCCTGTATTCTGAAAGCTCACTCACACTCACACTCAAAGAGTGGAGGTTCAATCTGAGCTTCCCTTGAGTGTCAGTGCTGTTTTTGAATAGCTGGAGGGTTAGTGCCGTACCTTACTATGTGAGTACTCACCCTCCAGCTATTCAAAAACAGCATTGACACTCAAGAGAAGCTCAGATAGAACCACCACTCTTTGAGTGTGAGTGTGAGTGAGCTTTTAGAATGCAGGCGTATGTCTTATTCAACTGTTGCGACTATTGCTCAGTACATCCAAACGTTATAATTAAGAAACAATGACAGCACCGACCGATAGTATACATGAAGACAAGGCGGTTGATCAGGCTGTAGGTGTCAGGTTTCCTGTGACGATATCAGTCTACAAACCAATGTTTTTATTTTCTGAAATTGGCAATGGGTTTGTCATCTACTCGCTGGCATATCTCAAACGTCGTCGACGCACAGCCATCGATAGTTACATATTAAATCTCGCAATTGCTGATATTCTAATAACAACGTTGTCGCTGTTCAATGCAACAGAGTACATCAATAACGAGTGGGAATTAGGTGAGGCAATGTGTAAAATTCATGGTCAAATGTTGGAAGCATGCTTGACTGTCTCAACATTGACGCTTTTGACCATTAGCTATAACCGTAAAAAGGCAGTGAATGATCCTTTTAAGATACTTTATAATGCAAGGAAAACATTAAGGCGAAATATTGCTCTGATATGGTCAGCGGCTTTTGTTCTCACTTCTCCGTTGTCGTATGCTTACACAGTTGCAAAAAGAAGCAGCAGATTTCATTGTAGTAACACAAATTTTGAGGAGATGTGTCGACAAATATATTACCTACTGCAAGCTGTAATTCTATTCTTCGTTCTTGTCGCGATCATGATAGTGTCTCAAAGGAAGATAACCAAAGGTTTACGACAGCATTCCCAGATTTTTCAGTCGACAGTGGACATCACAAATGCTAATTACATAAGAGTAATGACACATGAAAAAAGGGTTAGCAAGTTTCTTACTTGGATATGGATTGTTTTTGTTTGCTGTTTTACACCTTTCATCACTCTGCGCACCATACACCATTTTACATCCATAAGAAGAAACGAAATATGGAACCAAATCTGGCACGTTAGTCACTTAATGCTCCTACTTAATTCCGCTATTAATCCATTCTTGTACTACCGGACAACTAACAGGGACGGTGCTAATGTTAGTAGAATGGTAAAGTTATTTTGTTGTATTCCACAAGAAAACAGGAGTGACGTTTCATGAGAGCAACAGTTACATACGAGTTCACATGTGTCTCTTGAAATGAATAAGATGATGTGCAAAAAATAGCTGAAGTTTTGCCGCATTATTCTAAAAGCCTGGAAAAATAAAGCTACAAAGGGCTTAAATGTATTCTTCTTAATATGTGGGGGCTTACTAGAGAGGGGGCGTATTTGAGAGGCGTAATAGAGGATTACAGGACAACATGAACAAGAATACGCATAGGTAGGATGTATAATTAATGATTTCAGATATTTTTGAGCGGACTAAATTTTCCCACTCATGATCGTCTTTTCGTCTTACCTATGCAACCACTGATTTTTACCACGAATAACAATCTTTCGTTTTCGAACTATGAGAAGGGTTAATTAAAAGAGTATATTATAATCACTATATGCTAATAGTGGAAGTCATGCGAGAGAGAGAGGAGGGGCGGTGGGAAATAAGGCAAAATATAAGGAAAAAAGCTGGGAAAAACTCTAAAGTCAAAGTAAATGTGTTATTTTTAGTTTTTAAATGTCATGCATTAACCTGGCCACTCATTTTAGATAATGATAACTAATATAGAAAAAACTGAGCAATTATGCCGTACTAAACTATAGTAAAACACTCACCTTTGTGTGGTGAAAAGCTAACATTTACATCGCTTCAAAACAAAATGGCAGCCACGATAACAAAATACGGATTGACAGGATAATTTATTTGTTGCCATATGGCAACACTGCCCGACAAAGAGTTAAAAAGAGGCAGGGATCTAATGCAGCATGCCTGTTAGACGGTAAAGACGTAGTCCTTTTTGTAAGTTATTAATTTAACTCAGCAAGATAATCACTGCAGCGTGACGTTTCTAAGTAGTGTAGGATACAAGGGCCACTTGTTCGATGAATGAAAAATGTTAAAAGTATAGCTATTGAGACGAACTAACCAGAATAGCGCGATACATACGGGCTAGGTTTCCCAAACAAACTACACCATCTTAACAATTGCTAACTACGGGTAACAATGCACTTGTTTTTCGTGGCGTAGTACCGTTTCATACCCCCAGTAGATACGGATGACGTACTATTTTGTCCACCAAGACGAACTGCGCATTCAAGCTAGCGCTCGTGTGAATAAACACATCATGTCCAATACTGTCAATACGATACAGTCGTGAAAAAGCTTCAAGACACGTCAAATTTGAACAGATTTTAAGCCAGTGTTCACGATCGTATGAACTCGTCAATGCAATAGGCGGTCTTCGAAAGCGGACGTTTATTTACATAATATGTCAACAATTCTTACGGTCGTGCCATTCGTAAAGCTACTAAGTCAATGCACGACGCGTTAGAATCGTATAGACCGTGAACAACTGCTCACGACCCCTATCAACTCGGCGCGAACGCTTATTGCCGTAAGTCAATTTCGTAATTCTCGTTTTTTAAAACCCTGTTTTTCGTAAGCACAATGATAAGGATTGAATATATCATGTTATCTCGTTCTTCATTGGGCTTTGTTGGCGCAGCCGGCAGAACAAGCGACTTTCACCTCTGAGTCTTGAGTTCGATTCTCGCTGAGGACTTATCACATTCATGTTAAAAGAGGGTTACAATTCCATGACACGCACGAAATAGGGTTAGGGTTAGGGATTGGGTCGGGATTGGGGTCAAGATCAAAGAGAAATATTCGTGATTGCGTGTCATGGAATTATAACCTAAAAGAGTGAGCCAACGCTCTGCCGAAAGTGGTGGATTTTCTCCATGCACTCCGGTTTCCTCCCACCGGGAAAGTTGACTGGGTGGGTTAGGATATACAGATTAGGAAAATAACATCATAATTGTTGTAAAAATATATAATTTAGGCTAAGTACATGATATAGGTAAGCGAGATACTTGTTGTGATAGGTCACTGAAAATCCCCAACGGCGAGTAAGCTAAATAATGTATGTATGCGAATATATATTAGCGGAATATGACTATGTGAATGTAGCATGGTGCCTCGGTCGTTCTTTCAAATCGAAACGAGACTAAGGGGTTATCGGAGAAAATGGAAGATGATTCAGGGTCGTTTTTCAATATATGAAAATTGAAGGTATGGTAAGAGCGAAGTAGGGTATTTTTTTTGGGAACATTGGACACAGGGTGTCTAAGGGTTTTAATATCTGGGAATGTGGGGAGTCTTCGAAACGGCAGTGTATAAGAGAGAGGTAGGATAGCCGCTTTTTATACAAACGTTTCTCATTTCCTGACTTTTGGTATGGAAGTCCTCAGCCGGCTTGTAGAACACAGAAGTAACAAACCTATTGTCAATGATCTACCATGTGAACTGGAGTGCTGGGTGGAAGTTATTAATAAAGTTAATAAACTGCTCCAACTCTCCAATTGAACATGATCCTGTGCCGAAACAGTCATCAATGCACCTACCAAAGTAATCAGGTATGAGATAAGTGTACTGCCCGCAGATCTGCTTTTTCACATAAATTGGCATAATTGGGACCATTCTAGTTCCCATGGATACACCAATTATTTGGTGGTAATGCTCACGATCAAATAAAAAATTGTTGATGGTAAGCACTAACTCAGGCAAACAGATAAAAACAGTGGTAGAGGGCTCCTTGTCTGGGCGTTTATTTAGGAATAATCTAAATGCCCTCAAACCATCATGATGGGGAATAACAGTGTACAAGGATTTGACATCCATTTTTAAAATGAATTTGTAAGTACCATGAAATTGAATGTTCTGAGAAATTTGAAGAGCGTGTTTGGTATTCTTGAGATATGATGGTAAGTCCTCAAAAAAGGATGCCATAATACGGTCGAGGTAGCTGGATATGAGCTTTGTGGGACAATCGCAAGGAGAGACAATGCGTCTACCTGGGTTGTTGGGTTTGGGAAGTTTGGGAAAGAAATACATGACCATAAGACTGAACTAAAAATCAAACAAAGGTAAAAATTGTTCGAAAGGAACAGTTACTCCTTTAGTACATCAAATAGTCGTTAAACCTGGCAAGTCTTGTAGTTCTTCGACTTCTGCCTCTGCAAGCTCCTAGTGCTTGTGGCGTATCAGGAACCGGATCAGCAGTGGGCGTTGTCATGATTTCAGAAACAGCTTCAGTTGTCGACGCTTTTTTCAAGCGTGGTTCCTCATCATTTGGTCCTGACTGGATGGCAGTTTGCTCTTATCCTTGGCCATGCGGTACAGTCGCGGGTTGGTCCGCCGGATAGTTTTCGTCTTCAAATTTTCTTAAATGTTACGGTTTCGTATGTAAGTAGAGCCCTCTGCAGCTACTTCGTAGGAACGGATGCCAACTTTTTCACAGCCTTCTGACCGAGTTTCTCAGGTTAGACTTTTACTCTGTCACCCTTGCGTACAGAAGTGGCTCCAGCATCCGTGTACCCCTGTTATCATATTTTTGTTGCCCTTTCTGTTGCTTCTGAATGTTACTCTGAACATCTTCGGTTACGCGCAGCATTAACAAACTTGTCGTTGTGGGCAAAATTGTCCGTGTTCGCCTACTCATTAATCTTTGAACAGGACTTGATGCCATTCCCTCCTGTGGGGTGTTGCGTATAGTAAGGAGTGCCAGGTAAATATCATTGTTATTTTCCTGAGCCATTCTCACTGCTTTTTTGCTTGGTTGACGGCCGCTTCCACTTCACCATTTGACTGATGATGATGTGGACTTTTTTGGCAAAAAACTTGAATTCTTGCGAACTGAAATGTGGGCCATTATCGGACACGAGTTCTTCCGGAACGCCTTACCTAGCCAGTGGTCCTTCAATTTGTTGATGATGATGGTGGTGATAGTTGGGCTGTATCTCGATCTATCACGAAAAAGTTCGAGTAATAATCTACCGTAACAAGATAGTCTGGAAAAGATCTACAGCGATCTTAGCCAATGGTCGATCAGGGATCTGGTGACTCATCAGCTTTCCCGTTCTGATGTGGTTTGAAAGATGCGCATGGCTCGCATTTGGAGATGTGTTCCTTAATGTCGTTGCTCATGTTTGGCCAGAAAAGGCTTTCTTGGGCTCATCTTAGGATTGATCCTACTCCTTGTTGGGCATTGTGAAACTCCCGCATCAGTTCCATCGCAGCGATGCTGGAAGTACCATCCTATCTCTTGTAAGAGAAAGACCGTCCTGCCAGACCAGTTCCCCGCGGTGGGCAAAATATGGGGTTACTTCGAAGGTTTCTTTTACTGTGTGGCCATCCACCTTGGACAGTCGCTTTCACCAACTGGAGTGATTCGTCCTTTGCAGTTGCTTATCTGAATTTGCTACGGTGCCAGATGTTGCCACGAACTGGTTTATCTCTTCGAGCGGTTCAATTTGTTCTATTTCATCAACTAATTGTGAGTGGGCTTTGGAGGTCGTCTTGCTGCTATAATATCTGCTTGAAATATCGGCCAGATGCATTCCTTTCCGATGACAAAGACGATTATAGACTTTATGAAAAATCACACGCTAGCCTCGTCAACTTTCGCTGATTTCCACGAGGGCGTTTCCATTACATAAATAAATAAATGATAACATGATAAAAAACAACAACAACAATTTACATATTTACAACAGTCAACCTAATAATATGGCTATAATAATTATATTTACAGTTTATTATGAGAAATTGTGAGGACCGATTTCGTTTTGAAATATTCGCAATGAATCCGAATAACGCAAATCTGCAGGTAAGGAAATCCACAGTTTCGCCCCGTCGTAAGAAAAAATTTTATTTGCAGAGATACAAAAGGTATTTGCATAAATGTAGAGGAACTCCTGAGCTCGTAATCTGTGATATCGCTTTTACACATAAAAATATTAACTTAACAAGTGCGTCAGGGGCCAAGTCATTTAAAACTTTATACATTTGTACTGCTTTTGACTTGGCTCGTTGAGACTCAAGAGTTTCCCACACTAAGGCAGTAATTTCTTGTAAGGCAGGAGTATCATTTTTCATACCCATTACTACTCTCGCCGCTCTATTCTGAAGTTTTTGAAGTCATAAGTCAGGAAGAATGTTTTCAATTTTTCCAGGTCACTTTTGATCTCGATGTTTCTGGTCGCCTTGTGAACAGTTTCTTCATAGTCTTCTTTGGATATAAAAATAACCTCATCGGTCCGGCATTCAACACTTGCACTTGTTTGTGCCACTTCATCGTTGGCCTCGGAGTCTTGACTTCCACAGCTTAAAGTAGCAGTTGACTCGGTGTCTTGGCTTCTGGTTGGCTGTGTGATGGAAAGACTCGCAGACACAGAATCGTTATTATCTCTTCTGTCTGGCTCACTCAGCAAATAAGTGGATAGACCCTCAAGCTATATTTGAAAATTCTATGTCTTAATATTGCAATCTTACCACCCTCATTATAATACTATATCTAAGGAATGAGCAGCATGTCATTGACAGACTTGCAAGGAGTTCTGGATATGGGTCTTAGTTGCCCTGATAATTGAGAAATTGTCAGAAAATACTATTTTCAAGTGATTATAATATAATTTATTTATCTACTTGAGTGTTTTTAATGAGTGCAATAGTGCATGTTTCTCTACAACTAAAAGTAATCTGTATAACTTTTTTAGTCACCATTTCACATCATCATTTGACATCATCTTCACATTTTTCTATGAAATACCTATGAATAATATAGTATATATAGCATACTTTTAGATATTTTATGTAAGTATTGCTTACCTTCTTTTCAATTGCATCAGGAGATAGTTGTTTTGACAAATGCCGAGTAAAATTCCTCTTTTTGAGGCACTGCTGAACACAACTTTTGCAGATGTGGGTAACTTTTTTCGAGGTTATATTTTTTTCATCCGCTATAAACTTAGCAAATGCTTCGGCCAATTCACCTAAACCGAATGCTCTCAAGTTGACCATCCGGCTAGAGCCATCAATGACATCTGACCTCTCGTCGTGAAAAGGATTATTGCAATTTTTCCAAAACTTAGGCATTTTAGACTAAATTTAAAAGCAGGTGAGTAGAAACAAGCGACGAACTTTGAAAGTGTTTTGTGTGTAGAATGAAAAGTTTCCCGCCCGCGGGAAAATTAAATGTTCGATCGAACATCACTATCGCGGGCTTCTTTTCGACATCTTAGGCGACGCTGGTAAGCTATCTTGAGTTGTTGATTTAAAAGAAATCGTTTCTATATTTATTTGATATGATAATAACAAAAACGATAGACAAAAAACAATCAGAATGTTATTTGCGAAAGGATTTCGTTCGGACGTTGTGAATTCAAAGTGCAATATTTAGGCTCGCGCAAGGCAAAGTTTGAAGGCCTATATCTTCGCAACAACGCGATAAATCACAAATTGCCGCGAGGAATCTCAGGAGAAATCCTTTTTGAAGAACATATCTTGATTTCATGAAAAAATATTAAAAATCCACTTGCAACGAAGCTCGAAAGTGACTGCCTGTGTTTGTTTATAAATTTCGCAATTTACGCGTTCTGATTGGCTTAGAGTCAAAATATAAACTAATGCGCTGATTGGTCCAGAACGAAATTCACCCTTGTTTAATCCACGTAGATTCTCAAGTCTCCGGAAGCCTTTCGCCGAAGGACAAGTGGACTTGCCCACTCTGATGATGACTTCTCTATGATGCCATCATTTAGCCTTGCTTTTAGATTACTTTTTACTTCCTCTCGATATCCGAATTGGATTCTGCGTTAAGGCTGTTTAACCGGAAGGGCCTCTGGTCTCAGATGAATGTGATGTTTAATTTTACGCCTAGATTACATTTCCCTAAATCACTTTTACTCTTGGAGAAGATGTCAGAGTACGATAGTATATTAGCTTCTCTAATTTATTTCCCTGACAACGCACTCTTAGTTAAGTTCACATTAATTTCATTTACTGTACTTGTTGTACTGCTGGTATGCATTTTGACATTATAAACTGTAGATTTTTCTTTTCAGGAGTTGAGATGACATGGCTCTCTTCAGATTCAGAAATAATACCCGTTCTTTGGTTTTTGAATATTGTAACAGAATTTGAAGTCAAATTTACAGCATGCTAAAGCTCAAGTCAGTTTCACCTCGAATTGTAATTGGTAGGTTAGTTATTGAAACTGGTCAAACACCTGATTATCTAACTTCTAAACCGGGGACAGTGGCACAAATTAAACTAACTTCTGCCCCAGTGTCTATCAGGAAAATTGTTCCAACGCCATTTACAATTCATTCGACATGATAGCTGTTCCTTTTGGCTCTGGCAGTTTGTACCGTGTTGATCTTAGTTTCAGGTAAAAGGTTTCTATATTGGTATATGACCCATCCTGACTGTTTAGGGCTGAACCGGGGGTCTGTTGCCAGCCTCTCCTTCGTTTAAAGAAGAGTAGGTGCGTTCCCAGTTTCCCATTACATGCCCTGAATATATCAGACGGTTTCGAGTAAGGTCTCTGTAAAATCTCTTACCTCCTTTTTTAACTGCTACGGCTTGGAAAGTACGTTGATTCTTAAGAATTTCATCTAATTTGTGTTTCAGGCTGGACTGTTCGACTTCTTCCACACTTGTGTTTGTACATACAACAGGGTTATCTGGTTTTCCAGCACCTTGTGCAGCAGAAACTTTTTTGGTAACTCCTTGTCCTTCTTCTAAGGTAGATATTTGCGTAATAACGCCAAACCTCCCTCGCATCTCTCTTTCAACGCCTGCGAATGTTCTTTATAACTCTTTTTCACCTTCTCTGATTGTTGATGATAAAACGTTTTGGCATCATCTTTCAAAAACACTGCCAAATACAGACCTGCTTTCTCGTCAGATCGTTGACACCGACGTAGATTTCGAAATCGCGTAAAATTATCTAATATCCTCGTCTTATTTTCAGGTAGTACTGTTTTGTTCGATCCAATACTGCCACCAGTGTAATAACAGTTCGATGAATATCAAAGCAATATTATTTAAAAGTTATTACATGTACAAATACAGTATAAACGAACCCAAAGATTTATAAAACCACAATCTTCATGTCCTGTTTATTTGTCCTTACTGCGCGTGTCCACTATAGGTAGCCCATATCTTACATTTCCACCCTCATGTAGTACACAATTTGAGAAAAGTAAGTTCAATTGACTATCATAGAGTACGGCAAATAGACTTTATTAACCACTCTGTTCAAATTGTAATAAATTGAGTCACACTTCAACATGTCTTCTATTAGAGATTTCTTCCAAGATTTATTCAAGGTCAATGAGCATCAAGAACACAATTCTCCTATCGTTTTAGGAGTGAAATGTTCTTTTGGCATATAAACATTCTTCAACCTCGATTTCCTGAGGAAAGAGATTGTTTGCTCAATTGCTTTCTTTTCCTAAATGTTCTCCATCGCTTCTTGGCTATATTTATGGTGGCTATCTACAGTTGGTATAATTTGAAACACGATCTATATAGATCAGACGTCATTCTCGCGTCTCACACGGGGAATCTTCGTTACCCGGTAAAATTTTGAAACAAGCCGAGGGAAGTTATTTTCGAGACTTATCTGCGAAGAAACAACAACTGTTTCATTATAATCGTATATCTTCGAAATTTAAAGAGTACGTATGTTCTTAACCAGTTTCTAAGCTTTCTTTTAGTATGTTTTTTACGTATTTACGTTCAGTATTATCTTTTATAATGTCCAAAATCGTCGACTTGTTGCAAGCTAAAAATCCAAAAATGATATTTTAAACTCTCCTCAAGCCAGTCAGAACAGTCAAAGTAATATAATTCTTTAAAGCAATCAAAATTTTAAAAACTACTGAATACAACTACAGTACAGACAGTTACGACTTACGAGTTGTCTTATGAAATTTGGAATTGTTTGAATGTTTTGAAAAGTTTTCCAACCGATTTCAAAAATAAAAACAAATTTAAGAGACGTTGATCGAATTAATTCAATGCGTAAACCACCGACAAACCAGACCAGAACCACCAACAAACAATCTTGGGTCCAACAAGCTAAGGGTAACGAAAACGAAGAGAATTTTGCTCGCAATTGTAAACCATTTCGAAAAAAACAGCCTGTTTTACAGCCAGCGAGTGACTCGAACAAGACGAACATGCGCCCGCAAACACTATATCGTGATCGGTCAGTATTTTCTTAGGCGTTGCGTGTTTTTCGCGAGCAGAAAATGGCATTTTGAGGTTCTTTGTTCTCGTAATTCGTTCTCCGGTGACCATACCTCAAAATTTGACTATGTATTCAACGTACTATGTTCTATTAAATTCTTAAAATCGCCAGTGTAGTTTTGGGGAAATAGAATTTTGGCTTGAAAAAAAACTACACTGGCGATTTCAAAACTTTTCTGAGAAAACTCAGAATCTCATAATGACTTTCTGCCAAAAAGAGTAGGTCACCGACCTTTTCTTTCGGTATTATACCGTATTTGGCTAAACTAGCCAAGATAAATGATGACATCATGTCGCCATGGTAACGTCAAAAGTAAAAAAACTTGTGTTGAAATTATTACTTGATACACGAGGAATACAGGGCTTATGCAAAAATTTGAGTTTTTAAGGGGGTCCTATACCAAATTTTTTACGGTTTTCAAAATATTTATGAAATTTTAGAAAACCAATAATTATATACTTTAAAGCCTTCTCAATAACCTCCATGGGTTTTTAGTTCATGAAAATTGCTTTAAATCGGAGAAAAAGAGCACATTCCTAAGTGATTATCTTGTAAATAAACTAAATATTTGACTTTAAAGCTGTTTTTTTCAAATTACCGAAAACGTGTAATTAACAATATTGCGCGCAGGATATCTTAAGAAGAATTAAAGCTATCTTGCTGAAATTTTCAGGGCTTACTCTATATAACCTGCTCTAGGAGACATAGTAAAATAATTACCCTATCTTCAATAATTTTGAAATTGTAATATCTTAAGTGAGGATAGTGATGTTCATTTTTAGTATTCATGGCGTAAAACATTTATTATAACACATATGCTAACAATTTTACTTCATCTCCTAGATAATGTCGTTAGTTAATAAATAAAAGTTATTCTATGTCTTTAACATTAATACTTTTTTAGTTATCATGCTTATAAAAGACCCCATATTTCACCATATGGGGTCTTTTATCTTGGTAACCATGGCAACCACTTCTTCCAACTATACCTTTTTTTGGTCAGGGTATCTAGCCCAACAACATACTAAAAGAAGTGTTTCATATCATTAGATTAACAGTAAAAAAAAATTTGGTAGAGGACCCCCTTAAGCTTATAACCTTTCAAGGAGCTTTAAATTTAAAACAATGATATCTAATGGAAACTGTAGGGAGCCTCCTCCTAAGAGTGAAAACAGAAAACCAGAAATATTTCACTTTATACCCGCGACAACCTGTGATTTCTTGTGAAATGCAGGAGATAGCTGTCTGTGCTGTAATCTGATATTATGATAGGTGATACTCCATATCTAAGCACAACAATAGCAGAGGGTCCTTTAAGATTAAAAAGTTGCTAAAAACATGCCTTTTACATATGCAATCAATGACTAAACTTCGAATTTCACCAAAAATTAGTAAAACCGTCAAAAAAGATTACAAAATTGCAATTTTGCGCACTATAACGGGGTCACGTGATGGTACTTTCAAACCAGGTCGTATATATTAACTATGACCACGCTCACTCTCGTCCGGTCTTATCTTGTAACATCAAGGAGAGACTGGGTAAATTCAATGGGTAATCTTCAAAGTCGATGTGCTATGAACAGAAATTTTAGAGTGGCTAAAGAATTTCCGGGATTCCGATTGGCATGGAGTTGAGCGTCTGCGAAGTTATTGTCTCTGGGGAAACAGTGATCAGAGCATCTTGTTTCAAAATGCGTCGCTTTGTATGGGCCTTAAAATACAGTACCAGACCAAGTATATTGGTAACTCGCGCCCGTTGCTGTGAAGGGAGACTAGGGCCTATATCATGTTTGCTGTTAAGCTGTTTTCAAGCAGTGGGATGGAAAAGACCGCCTTAGAGAAAGGTCTGTTGAAGATAAAGCACAAGCTGTTATATAATGAATGGTATTTTACCAATCTTGGATTGGAAGCAAAAGTTCTCTTTCAGAAAAAAAGTTATATATATTATTCACAACAATCAAAAACTCAAGAAATTATTAAGAGAGATGCCGCTCATGAAGCAACTGTCAGAAAAATTATTCAAGGGCCATTTTTAAGAAAAAACAGTCACACTACGAAGGCTGGTATGACGTAGTAAATATTGTAGAGGTAATTAACCATGAAATCATGCAATGTAACCATGGTAATGTCAAAGAAGTAGGTTGTCATAACCAAAGTTATAAGTTATAAATTGGTATATACTGTGGCTAAGCATAGACAAATGTAGTTATTACCAAGGTTTTGTATAACAGTTTACGGTTAGACATCTTAGACGCCTGTTTTCTTTCGTAGGAAGATCTTCAAGTTACATATGGTAAGATCAGCTAATTGGAATGGTTTAACGGTAACGATAAAAAAGAGGTATTTCTTTAATAGTAATATATCAGTGTTAATCACAATGAAAATATAATACAGTAGGAGTGTATAAAAGTAATACAACTGTTACAGTCTAAGGAAATTCTTATGTTGCAGGTGACAATCTGCACAAATCGCCATCAAATGATGTAATGATTTGTTGCCGACAAAACGCTCAGCAAAGCTCATGCAACACTCATTTTGTTGTCCGGCGTATTGTATGCGTGATCGCCACGCGTGGTCTTCGAGAATAATATCACCCGGGTGATAAAAGATTCAATTACCCGGGTGATATGCTCGACATCACCCGCTGCATCGAATACGACGAGGAAGGGGGTGATTTGATGATAAATTTCATGCTCACGTTGTGCAAAACTTGCTTCCTGATTGTACAATTTGAAATTGTGGTGTACTAATTATTAAGATATTTAACATAAATTTCAGCATACATGCATAAACCGTGTGTAGACATGCAGATGTGATAAAGCAACAGAGGTTTTCCTTCTCGGAATATGTTGAGTAAAAAAATTTGATAATATAATATTTATTCATGGGGTCGTTTATATAAATTTAATCAGGATTCTTAGCGAAAGCTACATTATCAATACAGATTATTTAATGCTCATTTTCATTGACCGTCTATCCCATTTGAATTTGATTTCGGAGTTAACAGAATTTCAATTCAACAATTCAATCCCAGAACAAATAGCACTAATGACTCAACGTTTCGATGCGTGCATGTCTTCATCACGCGTGGTCTACCGCGGGGATGCGGTCGGTACCAACGTAAGCTATATAAACATGCATGATTTGTGATTGGTTGATTATTCCAAATGCAGTCATGCGTAACATTGACTATAAAACAATGATATCTCATTAAGAGACAAATTGGGTTTGATATTGTGTGCCCTAAAAAAAATAAACATTCGATCGTTTCGAGCTAAAGCCCTTCGTCAGGAGAAATTAGTAGGAAACGAAACGTCGAGATTTTGTTTATATCTTTTAGGCACACGCGAATCAACCGTAATTTGTCTCTATATGTCCGTGGCCGACGCTGAATTTAAGTCTACGATATCTCATTAAGTCGGATCAGTTTGTTAAACGCTCTGCCCGGAAGGTAGTTCAGTCAAGACAGAAGAAGCTCAAGTACCAAGTGATGTTCAAGTCTTTCCAGTAGGCCCAACCGAAGTTGAAGTAAAATCATTGAACAAGTGGCACAAAACCAAGTCCAAGCGCCAGCTGAAGACAATTGGCATTGACCCTGCATATTGAGGTCTGTATTTTGTTTTATGTAAAAATCGTAATCTCTTTGCTCCTCGGTTGGGGCCGAACGAGTTGGTTGTTTTCGCACCAGCTTTGTGAGATTTTATGAACTAACGTGCCGAGTGTAAAGATGAAGTGGGTCGCGGCCCTTTCAGGAAATGGTTAGCTAAGCCTAAGGCATGTAAAGCATTCTGTACTAGGCGAGTGTAGCAAGCGGTGGTAAATAAGACTCATCGGACGTGTCGCATCATTTCCCACGGCACAGGCCACATATACACATACTTGCGGTAGCCAAGCGTAACGTCTAGCCTGGTGCAACTCATAGTCATAGACGCTTAAATTTAGGCTTTGCATCGGTTTAGCTTTCATGAATTTAGGCCTTTTATCTTGTACGTGGGGAGGTGTACATTCACATGGCGGTTTCAAAACCTGGTTGGGGCCAGAGATATAGAATCGTCTATTACTGTATTCACTGAATTTGGTCGGGGCCAGAACAACGCCGATTTTCAATCGTTTTATTCCAACGCTAATTGATGTCTTGGTTGAGGCCAATGCTTATGAGGAATACAAAAGGAAATTTCCCACCGTTTTGAACTGCTTTCCATCGAGGTTAACACTTGTTTATATACTCAAAGATAATTATTTGATAAACGGCGTTGAATTTAATTGTCGCATCGTTTTCCTGTCACACTGAATTACTTTTGAGTTTGGCCTATTACTATATGCTTTATTATTGGCTTGGTAGGTGCCGAGAAGATCGAATATTCTATTTATGCAGTGGTATTGGTCGAGCTGTCGCTGCCATTCTCATTTGTGTTGCCATGTTTCTCTTACAACTAATTAATCCACGGATCTGGGCCATTACCGACCGGCTAAGCATGTCCACGCACAGACTTTCGACGTATTGGTTTAGACCAACTTTCATTTACACGTTGTTTGAATAGTCCATTCACGGCTATTATAATTATGTATTGGCTGGGGTCAATTTACAATTGTGTTTAAATATCAATTAATTCACACCGCTTAATTTTATTGATGTTATTGTTGGAATAGTTTATAGAAAATAGTGTATTGGTTCGGGCCACTTCTCAAATAGTTAATTATCACCGATTTAATGATTGATTGGGAACCACTTATAAGTATGTTTGGCTATTTGAGTCATAGTTGTAATGCATTTCGTTGTGGCCAATTTACCAGTCGTTCAGTTTGAAGAGTTCACTCACAAGGGTTGATTATTGCTTCGCATCAGTTTGGCTTATTTAAGTATGGTTGGTTTTTTATTTGGATCGAGGCCGTTTAATTGTATTTGTTAGAACAGTTGAGCATAAATTCTTGCTTGGGGAGTATATAGCTACATATGCTTTACACTTGGAAATTTGGCCGACAAGTCTCTCAGGTTAACGTTTCGTGTATTGTTATGGCTCATACGTTCCGCCGGTTAGATACATTATAGCCAAGTTACTGAGTTTCCTCTGCAGTTATTCTTTACAAATCGGGCGATAGGAGTCTAAACGTTAATACTCAAACATCCAAAGTCCAGGCCGTTGTCACATAGTGTGTAGAGGCTACACACAGCCTATACAGTCACAGAAATTTGTGCCGTCAGACTCATACCGTTTGTTTTCTATCCAAACCGGTTTGTAAATAAGAATGCTCTGCCCAACTCATTGTTGGAACTAGGTGCGGGCGTCTAATGCCTTTTATGCCATTTGGGGCTGCCTAGAACCGACAATGGAGTGGGCGATCGGATGATTATTTCACTAATGCATAATTTTCATTCCCATCTTATCCCTTTTGACATTAAAGCACCCAAACAGAGTGATCAATGGTGTGATTAACAGGACTAGGTCGCCCACTACTTTTGTCGGCTCTAGGCCGTCTCAGTGTATGGTGTCAAGTGGCCTGGGTAACGGGATGCAATCGCCCGCGATCCACTATCATTTTTCTCCGCTGAACTCGATAACCATTGTCAGGACACGAAACGTGGTTCCTTTCGGGCGTTTACAAGCTCAGTTGCGTGACAGGATTCAAACATGACAATTATTCAAACTTTTCCCCCTGCATGACAATACCCGAATAGCCCGTACTGTGGAAAATTCCAGCATCGGATTGATTTTCCCCCTTCTGCATCACCTAGTTGAGATGCATAGTTTTGGGGAAGGGGAGTAAGTTTCGGGATAAGAGAAGAGTTTTGGGATCGGGTTTGAGTTACGGGTAATGTTGGGATAGGGATTGAGTTACGGGTAATGTTGGGTTAGGGTATAGGCGGTGCCCTATTACACGGAGATTACCTAGTTAGATATGAAGGAGGTGTTGCCCCGCGACAGGGCTCGCATTTCCCAAAACTCTCCGCCTGTGAGCCAATGGGAGCAGGAGTGCAGTTGGAATAGATTACTATTTAGGCTTTCACCCCAAATATATACAATCACACATGGATATAAGTTATTTCATATACCAGCCCCAATGGTCAAATGGCTAGGCTTTCCTACCTACACGCCCGGGCGCCGCGTTTAACAAACTGATCCCGACTTAATGAGATATCATTGTTCTATAGCCAATGTTACGCATGACTGCATTTGGAATAGATTACTATAACAATCACACTATAAAACTAAAAAATAGGCTTTTTTAAGGAATATCGCTTGTGTGTAAGCATGCGAATCACAAAACATATCCATTTAAAGGCCTGTTCATATGATCCCGCTTGCCGAGGCGTCTCGCCTAGCGGGACGAATATTACCGTTTTTCATCCCGCTTGCCGAGAAGAAATTACAATATTATTTATTTACAACTTACAATTAGTGCTGCAAAACAAGTACATTTCATGCACGCAACACAAATATTTTAACGATTTGTTGTTTTTCTTTATTTTTTTGCAATAAAAAGCATTGGTTTAGCAACATATTTGATATTTGTTTATAGAACACACAGTTTTAAAGTTCAGTAAAATCGTCAAATTAAGCAGCAAAATCGAAAATTTGGTTTCTCGATTTCATCCCGGTAAGCGGGCTGGCGTGTTCATATCGAATATTTTTCATCCCGCCTACCTATTATGGTCTCGGCTCCCACTGGTGAGACCTCGCCAGGCGGGTCAGCCCGCTTTCTCATATGAAAGCGATTTAATCTTTTATAGCAAAATTACTAGGAGGCGAGATGATAGGTAGGAGAGACGTCTCGGTAAGCGGGATATTTTTCAAACAATTTTTCAAATATGGAAAATATGAAAAATTGGACCACATATGTTGACTAACATTCTAAGAGTATTTTTCACAAAAATGACGTCATTATCGTTGCTATGGTAACAATGACGTTCGTTTTGTAATTTTTGTTTTGTAACATCTAAAAATTATTCAAAAGTTTAATGTAAATCGTAAATTCTGCACATTTCAAAAAATTGTAGGGAGCCACCTTAAGTGGCAAAGTGGCTCCTCAAAAACTGGAGAGATGAGGTAGTTGGCCAACAATGTGAATATGCCTTGACTATAGTTTGTGAACATTATAATATCATTTTGCAGCACAGGGAATATAAAGTACATTACTGCTGTGTATGTGGCAATAATCTAAAGTGCATTACCGCTGTGTATGATTTAGTGTTTTGCCTAAGCTGCTTAGTTACTAATGGGATAGAGACAACACGACTTTAAAGCTTAAGGGTTATAAATGCACATCTGTTTCACTTTGTCCTTGCACAGTTTGGTATTGATCTTAGCGAGGTCGTCTTCTGTACACTTCATACTCTTTAATCAAACTCTATTTAAGGAATCTTTCAATAGTTAATACTCATCGATTAGGCGTGTGGAAATTCCGTTGAAATTCATAGCCATGATGCGTGTCCGCGCAGGAATGATGATCTTTTCAGTAGAATTTTTTATTCTCGTTTTACTGTTGAATCTGGCCAAGTCTGAGGAACACTGCAAGCCTGGTGACCGTCATAGTATGTCACAGCCATTCCGTTTACTTATGTCTGGTAAGTTTTCGTGCTTGAATTTTAGAAAATTAATAAATTTATCCGCATCGGAAAGAACTCTAAGTTAATTAGGTGGTCCAATACAAAACATCCTATATTTGTCATTTTTTTAAATTGAAAGATGCAATCTTTACAGCCGTCTTAATCAGATCTGTTTAATTTTATAAGCAAAAGTGTACGCAAAACCAAGAAATCCAGCATACTCGACACCATACTTTGTATAGATAAGCCAATCAAATGTTTTTTGGTAACGAATGGAAACCCATGCCCAATGTACGTGGTACAATGCTTTCTTATTCTGTTTTCCAGGCGTTCCGGCATTGAAGAGCAACGCGGTTTCAGAACAGTTGGTAATCGACACCTCCATGAGTTGTGCTCTTCGTTGTTTGGCAAAAGGATTTTGTGGTGGATTCAACTTCAAGAAAAGAGCAAAGAAGAACACAATAAACTGTCAGTTAACTTTCCCCCTCGTTAACAAGATTGACGAGGATGGCAGCAAAGATGACAGTAACTGGGACTTCTATAAAGCTATAGGACCTGGAAAGGTAAGGGTCCGATAACACTTCGATTAAATGTTAAACCTTGTTTCTATTGTTCAAGCAAAACAAAGCACACTTTGTATTACACTCAAATTATCTACATGAGTGAATTATTCGTCTATAGCCTAATGCCTCCTTTTACACGAGGAATGTTTACTGTGGGTAATAATTTTAGCTGATTCCATTCATTTGGAAAATGTAAGCCACATTAAATGTTGGTAATCCTGTTTGCAATGTTGTATTGTCGGCGTTTTACGAAATTTGAGACCTGTATAACTTGCTGGACGACTTCAAGGGCCATCAAGGCTGCATAATATATTTTTAAGTGGTCACATGTAAGAGAGACACCATGACTGATAACGAAATCCCCTGCTCTCATTTAAAACAAGGCTTTAGTTATCTTTATTGTGCACTTCCGCTAACTAAACAATGTAACAAGGCTTGCTTGCAACTTATATCCAAGTTTATGAATTAGGCAATTAAACAATCAACCGTTTCAACAAGACAAACTTGTCTAGCAAATTGCTCTCAAGTGGAAAGAGACTATTCACTATAAAAGCACATGTTTTCCCTGATCCATTCTACTAACTTCCAGACGAAGGGCCAGAACAATTTGACTGAACCGGCAAAACTTGGTACCGTAATGCTTACCGAAAATGGAGAGGAAACATCCAAACTTATATTGCATTCAATATGCACTTTTTGGTTTTTGCATTTGCGTTAATTGTAATTGATTATCCATTTTCAAAATGCACTCTAAATGATGTCATTCAAAGAACGCCGAAGCCATCGGATGTCGTTAGGCACATGGGAAGTGAATTTAATTATTTAAGTTAAGTGCTTAAGTAACGAACCATCTGTTCTTGTTTGCTCTTGGCCGTAGCGATGCGTTAATGTTTTCATAAAAATGCAACTGTAAAATAATGGCTAAGTGCTGGAAGCTTTTCCAAATATAACTTGTGTGGGTTTTTTTACAAAACAACATTAATCGCTTTTGAATTCGACAAGCTTTGCACAGTGTAATTAAGGACGTGTATTGCCTAGTGTTGTGAATCCGGTAGCAACGATGAAAAAAGGCGTTACGTAGGTTTTATTTCCAATTGTTATTGAATAAATATAATAAACGTTAGAGTGCAGAATTTTTTTTGCCCCAATTAAACAATGAGACTCCCCTGTTAATATAATAGAGCACAAGGCCAAACTATAAAACTTCATTTTTATAGTTTGGCACTATAGTATGCGCTAAGATATAATGTCATGCAGGGTTTTCAGTAATAACATGAAGTGAGGGAAAATAAACCATAAAATTCCCGCCAGCCGAGGGAAAGGGTAAATTTAATCTCCAATTTCTGGAAAAGTAATGTTCTGGGGCCGGTTGTAGGTTAGCTTAAACGGTGGATAAGCAAAAATTAAATAACACTTTGACGCATTTTGTGAATGACTGAAATTAAATCTTATACATTTAATATGCAGTTGCAAACATAATTGTTCTATTCAAGTTTAAAATTTTTAGCTTGGTTGTTCGATGAATGTACAGACTTGATCGATATTTTCGATTTATCCACCGGATAGGCTAAACGGGCTTCGTACAACGGGCCCCAGGTCATTACGATGAAATTTTGCGAACATTACCGACGAAACACCGTAGGAAAACATGTGCGCATGCGTCAAACGTGTCTGAAAATTGCCATACGAACATGAATTAGTTGAAGTGTTCTGAAGGGTGTCGAAGAATCAAAATGGCGTACAAAAGGAATGACTTCGTTGTGCGTCTTTACTGTAAATTTGCAAGTAAACCTAAGAACTAATATATAGTCTACAAGTTCAAGAAATAGTTCCACAGGTGACTGTCGATAAATTTATGATGCAAATTGAAAGTTGGAATATAAATGGTAAATTCACAGCTAGACGATTTTCCGAGTTGTTTACCGACGGGAAATTCACGTAGATATTATATTTTATTTATGCGTACAAGCAAAATATTACCTTGCAATTATGGTAGCTGAAGTAACTGAATCTGTTTCATCGGATTTGAAAAAAACAACTTTCACCTGCGCAGCGCGCTTTTCTATTTCTCTAATAGATGTGCAAGGGAACATTAGAAAGGAAAGAAAATCTTTGTTTCCCATGTAATTTACCTCTTTTTCGTTGTCGCCTGATGTCTATAGGTCACTGGTGACCTATGATTTTGCAGGTTCATATCTTCGGTTCAGCGCATGCTATGTAGATGAAAATACCACCGTTCGATTCAGCGTTTTACGATGTCTTTAGAGAAGTAAATTGTGTTTGTTTACAATGCTACGCGGCCAATTTAGCCCCTTTCAAACACCTCTGAACTTTGTATTGTTTACAAATTAACAATAATTAACAATAATACAAACTAATTATATATTCATTTCGCTTTCCTACCTTTGGTTTACACGCTACAAACTCCTAAGTGTGACCATTGGATAGCTCTTGAAAATCCCGTTCGAAAGGATGTATTTAAATAAATATACTAAATAAACTAGCCATTTTATGACAATTCTCGACTTTTCCCGTGAAAATCCCGTCTTTATTGCGAAATCCCGGTTTTGTCGGCGCACGCTCGGGCAACTTCGGAAGCTAAATATCCGCGGCTTTGCATCCTAGCGTATTGAAAGTACCGGCAATCGATTCCACGTCATTTAATTGCCTAGATGGCGGATTTTCATTGGTTTATAGCAATCAACACTGACCTTATATGGCATTTCGTAATTAATTTCCGCGTGCGGGAATCAAATTTCAACGATCTCGGCATTTTGCATGCGACTTTCAAAAAATAAAATAAAATACTTCTACTTCTTCAAATGCAATGAAACTTTCCAATAATATTCCTTTTTATATGAGCTACAATTTTGGTCCAAAATTTGCTAACATTTGCTCGAAAATTCTGAACCCTCTTCTGGCAATTCAGGGTTATTTTAACAATAATTGTAAAATTTTTAGATAATTTATGAACATGTATGCAAATTAATTTGGATATGTAATATGAACCGGGACAAACTAAATATAATTTTAAAGAGGAAGTCATAAGCTATCGAATGACGCGTGTCCTGTTGCCAGAGAATAAACACGTCTGGCGATATTTACATTTTGAAACAACCGATCGTAATTACGGCGCAAGGCGAAAAACGATTTAAGTTTCTTGTTTGTTAAGGAAAAACTTGCCTGCAGATGCTTGAGCAATGAGGAAAATACTAGGTGTCGTGTCTCCATGATGAGAAGGAAGTGTCAATCAAAGTAGAGGAATAAAAAAATTGCCAATTTATTCAAATACAGTAGTGAAAACTACAAAGACAAACGTAAACAAATACTACTAAACTTCGACAATTTAGAAGTACGTACAAAAGGATACATACACTTTGGCCTTATCAACTCCAAGAGATTTAAAGATTTCAACTCCGTCTCTAAATTAAACTCAAACTTCAAATTTTACTCCGAATTGTAAAAAGTAGAAATTCAAATATGGCCACCAAATCTAAAAGGTGCGCTATGTCAGACTAGTCCTTAGTCCTCTATACGCCCGTTCTATATTTCCGTGACGTCCCCGAATGAAATGCGCGCGAGAGGAGTAGCACAAAATGTTTTCCAATTTGGCGGAATCGTCAGAATTGTAAACATGGAGGGATATGCCGAATGTCTACAAATCAATGTAAGTATTTAAGGATATTATGTCCATACAGTATAGATAAAACATGAAGTCAAAGGAATTATAATAATTCATTTTAAGAATGACAAAAATTGAGCGCAACTATTTAGTATTAAACACTCAAACAGCACGATCTTTTTATATACTTGACATAATTGTCACTTGTCATAGTACATTAGCAAAGTTTACAGTACGTTATGTGTTTGAACAATTTTGCATTGTCACTTTATACATACTTTATAGATTACTTTTGTTTCAAAGTGTTTTTTTTCATGAGATGTTGAAGACCTGAAGAGCAATATAGTATAGGCTGGCTTACTTCAAAGACAAAATCTAAAAGACATTAGTTAGGGTGCACCCATCAGGACAATCTGGCAAACTCACAAAACATATGATGCTTTGGGGGAGAGGAGGAGAGTGTTTAAGTGTTTAACTATAAGTCACATTGTCACACAAGCAGGAGGAAGTATCACATGTATTGTAATGTGGGTATCAGTGGCTTTCCAGAGGGGTCGACCCCCGGACACCCCGGAGGATTTGTCAAAACGCCGAATTAAATTCATCATGGATTGCATAGAAACAAGAACCATGGTATAAGGAACAAACGTTAACATAATTTATGCATTTAATTCGACACGACGATACGGTGTCGACCACGTGATATGAAAGAAAGACGCACTATAGACGTATCCGTCTGACCTTGACGGATAGAATGTCTTGGACGAATCCAAATCATCAGACAAATTTAATTCGTTTCACACGACGCACTACTGTCCCATTTAATAATTTGTTTCATTAAATTCATCTGAATTAAGATTTAAATACAAACACTCACCTGTTTGTTTTTTTAATTTTTAATCTTGAAGAATCACCGCTGACCCATGTAACAGCAGTCTAAATGCAAATCCCGGACGTATGTTCCCGGGATTAATTTGCAAAATCAAAAGTTGGCCAAATCCCCTGCCTCTGGGGCGTGATTTTAAAACAAACACCGAGCCATGCCCGTGGGGTTCCCGTGGGTCAACCCCTCTGGAAAGCTGCTGATACCCGCATAATGTGACAGACGCTCTGAAATAGAGCAAGACAACGTTTATGCAAATCCATATTCTTTTTAAAAACTATATATTATGTACTTTGATATTTCTCGAGAACACTAAAGTCAACAAGCGCGCACTTTAATGAGAAACTTGTAAATCTTGGTATAGGAATGTACTGTGACAGAAGTAAAAAGAAATAATTGTTGTTCCAACACGCTCTCAAATTACTAATTATTTATATCATTGTGAGGGTGTGGAGGTAGGCTGAGCGTCCCATAATTTTTGAGCGAGTACAATGATAGCTGTCACATAGTGTCACAAGGGGAGTGGGGGTGGCAAAAATCACCAAAAAGCATCACATATTTTTTGGAAGGCCCCCTTTTCATAAAAAGATATGCATTCATGTGAGGCAAAAGGTAATTATTGCAATAACAATACCCCAAGTGTATTTGTCCTGATGAATTTTTTATTTAAAATCTGAAATATTCTTATAATTATTTAATTATTTGATGCAGGTTGACGGTAAAGTGTACAAGGCCATTTTTTGGATAGTACTGTTGAAGCTAAAGAGAAAACCACCACCAAGTTGCAGACATATTGACCCTGATGTTGATGAAAAAATAAGCAATTTTCTAGTAGCATGTA
Source organism: Trachythela sp. YZ-2020 (assembly GCA_016169945.1). NCBI lineage: Eukaryota > Metazoa > Cnidaria > Anthozoa > Malacalcyonacea > Clavulariidae > Trachythela > Trachythela sp. YZ-2020. Next base: position 2,725,519 of record JADLSH010000155.1, read on the forward strand.
CCTGTATCAACAGATACCTGTTAAAGCTGAACAATTTGGCAGAGTTTATAATGAATGGAAGACAGGAGATAATAAATCTGAGGTTGACAACCTGTCATGGAGAAAGTCTTTGGACATGTTACATGTACAAAAAATAATAAATATAATATATGTTTTCCTTGGAGAGTAATAGAAGAGGATGTATTGAAGCTCATTACTACTTAATAACAATTGAATAATAATAATAAATTTAATGATAATGTTAAAGTAATTACACTGTTATTTATTAAGTTTAACGTACCAGTGTGTTAAATGTTAATCCCTAACTTTACCCTATTACTGTTCATTTAGTTGTGCCAGAATTTTTTGTGCAACAAATTTGGTGCTTCAATTCATTTACTAATGCAAATTAAATGCTGCCCCTTGTGAATGTTCTAACAAGTAGCATTCAGGTATAAATAAATGAACACTGATCGGAATTCAAACAAGCTGTTATAGATGGTGACGGCTGTACTTGTTTCAAATCACAAATGTGAGACTACATTGACTGCTGTTCTTCATTTCCAGCAAGAACTGCTTATGCAATAACTATGTATTCAATTTTGTACATCTGTGGCTTGCTTAAGCTCTCTATAATATTTTATGTATGACACTTTCGCCATATTTTTCCAATATGGCCTTGTTTAGTTTTATTTCCTTCACAATTGACCCTGTTTGTGCCTGCATGCTATCATTGCCTCTTCTATTGTACACCCATAATGTATTTGGAAAATTTCTTTCACGGGTGAAGCACTTCCTAAAATCTAAATATCAAAGAAAGTGGAAATTATTGTTTTGCAAGTACACAACAATAAATTGCATAACATACTCCCCTTTTATCAGGATCACACTCACAGCTGGAGCTCTCACCTTCAGTCCTTCACAGGATTTCTTGTTTTCAAACTAAATTTCGCCTTACCTAAACAGTCTTTCGGATGCTTGAGTTGTCTGAGTTGTTTCTACCACTCTGTCTAATGATGACATTTGATACAAATCTATCAACATTTTAATTATCGCTCATTGGAGTTTCCGCCATTTTGTCAGCATGAAGCCACTGATTTGAACATTTTATTCTAGGCCTCTAAACAGCGGCCTGTATATTAATGAGAACGCTTAGAGGCCCAGCGACTACGCTGGCGCTATATATACTCTTTGAAGGACTAAGTCGAGTCCAATATTTATGCTTTACATGACGTGCACCACAGCAGGATCAGGAAAGAATCCGAGGCGATCAGGGTTTTCCAACACGTACGTTATTTTATTATAAAACAAATCCTGCATAAAAACAGGATGCTTAATTTGCTGTAAACCTAGCTTTCTATCTATCAAAACATGCATGGATTGTGCAATTTACATTTTGCGGTTCAAAAACGAATCATTGATAATTGTAGTTACATATATTTAATTTAATACTTGGTGCAGGTTATAAGCATAACGTAGTGCAATTTGCATAAGATATAAACAATGCGTACTCAGCCCCATTCTATATTGAAAATATAATTTTATCAAGGGAGCCATAGTAATCCCTGAAATGACGCTCAGCCATACTGTCAGTCATTTAAAAATCTCAATATCATGGGAGAGTAATATTCTGTGTCTTTTTTATAGACCAGCTGCAAGAAAGAAAGTCCCTGTAAAAATGGCGGAGAAGAAATCCTTCAAGATAGTTACCCGGGATATAAATGTCGATGTACTTTGCGATTTGCCGGAGAACATTGCGAGATTGAGAAAGGTTAGTGTCAGGTAAAATGATAACAAAGCAACTAGATTAGTTCCCATTGTAATCCGATCGCAAGAAATGTTTTATCTGCGAGACATTTTTGGGTACCGATACAATGTTAGGGGATTGAGAAGCCCAATTACCGACAGAATACAAACAAAATATTTTTTTTTGCCGAACAATTTTCGAAAGGAATTGAACCTGCGGCCCTGCGATTCCGGTGCAGCGCTCTAACCAACTGAGCTACAGAGTCCAGCTGTCGAGCTCTAACCACAAGTTCATGTATATATATGATGGTAATGCCATGTTAGGTTATGGGTAAATATTACATTTTGTTGGCATCTCACTCGATTGAATAATAGTTGAAGGGTTTTTGTAGATGGAAATTATCGAGTGTAAATTATATACGTTTATTAGACCTAACCAGGTCTAACTAATCGCAGGGCCGCAGGTTCAATTCCTGCCAGGGACCTATAGTTGCATTTTTCGCAGCTGTTCCTGGTTAGGTCTAATAAACGTATAGAATTTACACTCGATAATTTCCATCTACAAAAACCCTTCAACTATTATTTAATCGGGTGAGATGCCAACAAAATTTAATACTTACCCATAACCTAACATGGCATTACCATCATATATATACATGAACTTGTGGTTAGAGCTCGACAGCTGGACTCTGTAGCTCAGTTGGTTAGGTCTAATAAACGTATAGAATTTACACTCGATAATTTCCATCTACAAATACCCTTCAACTAATTTTCGAAAGGTTGGTTTTGCATCACTTTGCGGCTTCTCTCCCACCCGGTGTGCCCTTAGAGAAAGTTAACCATTCGTCATAGAGCACGCGTGAAGATAATATCGTACTTGAGGCCGGTACTTCCTTTTGGGACACCCAATAAAGTACCATGCATATTTCAGGTTACATGGTTTTGTGGCAAAAGCTGTTCGTAGGTAGGGTTGTGAATAATCTAAAACAACACTATCACACTTCTCTTTTTGCAACTCATACTTTGCTAGTTGGACAGGATATAAAATAATCTATTATATGTTTTCTGTTTTTGTCAACCTGTTCAAAACATGAGAGACACAACCCCAATCCGCCCATTCCCCTCTATAGATATACCTAAAGAGAATGTTAACCATTTGTGACAAGAAAAGCCGGTAGAAAGTGCGTTATTTAGGCCTATTCATTTCTGGGATATTTACTTCAACATTCAAAGAATAATAATCCTACCTCCCTTGCCCTAAAACCAGCAAATTTCCAAACCAAGTAGGCAAGTACCCAACTAGATGCTAAATTTTCAAAACATACTGGCTGGTATGAATGTTGAAATAGTACACTGCAATTTAATCGGATCAATTTCCTTCATTTGAAAATCCGGTGCTAGTTCGCTATTTAACTGTTCTTTTCAAGATTCGACAATACTATGGGACGAACCAGACCAATTTAAAGCCAAACTGAATGCATGGATGCCTATTACGCCTGGAACGTGGAATATTTGCTGGCGTACTAGCCGGGATGGATGGAAAACGCCCACATTTCACACAAATTGTGACAACAAAGGATCTACATTGACTATTATTAAGGTTATCAAGGATGGAAAGACCTACATATTTGGTGGATATACAGAGACATCCTGGGCTCTTTTAGGTAGTATGGGGGGTGTTTAAGTTTTTTTGCATTGGGGAAGTGTCGTTTTAAAACTTTGTTCATATAGCATCAATGACCATTATTTGTAAGGTGTCAATCAGTAGTTTTTAGATAAATTGATTCGTTGGCTGAACAAGAGGGAAGTCTGCCAAATACTCCAATAACATTAGTCTTATCGAAATGAAGTATAGTTTCAAGAAATATTGAATTCCATATGGATGTTTTAGCCTGAATTAGGATTTTTTTCGGTCGACAAGATAGTGAAAAGCACATGCGCTAATCAGCAATACCCTATTACACGACAATTCATCGTTACGAGAAGAAATGCATACTTTTTCTCATTTTTTACAGATCAGTACGGCTGGAAAAAAGGACCCAGGAGTTTCCTGTTTTCTCTACGAAATCACGACGACCTCCCACCTTTCAAGTCTTCTCTGATCGACGAAAGTAATGCTGCGATAAATACTTTATATGGACCTGCATTTGGTCAAGGACATGATGTTGTTATCTTCGGGAATGCTAACACGCATTCCGTGAGTTACGCGAAATTCGGTCAGTCCTACCAACTTCCATCTGACTATATCCCGAGCGAGTCAAGCGAAGCAAAATCCAACATTCTTCTTGCCGGAAGCTATAAATTCACTCCCTTCGAAATTGAAGTCTTCTATTTTTAATTGGCTTAGTAATAGCAAAATTGAGTTTAGGTACATATCTATTGCTCAAAGTTATATTAAACACATATTAGATATTAATTATTTGACAGTATAGTATTTCATTAGGGTTTGTAATTCACTTTTCTGCATGAGTTACATCAAGAAAATCATTTTCTGTTGTGGTCAATACATATCAGCTTTTGCAGTTACGGACCGATGTTCGCTTGTGTTAATTTTCCTGTAATAATGTTAAAACAGTAAAGTGCATATACCTTCCAGGCAAAGCGTTTAATCACCGAGCCAACGGGGCGTAAGCACCGTTCCAGGTGTTAGCACGGGGTGAGGGTACTAATTATGCTTGGCTATTTACAAACGTGAAAATGAGAGCTAGCTGACTTCAAAGTTCATCCATTATCGCGGGCGGGTGGTTATGAAACATCATGGGTGTCAAGGTGCATGGGTGGAACTTTCGCAAGTTTTCAGGAGTTCTGAATGAACGAAATTATATATAGAAAAACATTAAAGTCGTTTTGAGACTTTAGAAAGAGCTGTGGAACTTATTTTATCGCTTTAATTTATAAAAAGAGATAAGAAGAGATATATAATAGAAAAAGAGTAAAATATGAGGCAATTTTGTTCTTGTTCTTATTGATGTATTTGTTGCTCTAAAAACTGTCGCTGTATCAACATAGTTTTTCAGTTAATTCCAGTTAAAGTATCATATTTTTTATGTTATCAAAAACCTCTAAATTAAAAGGAGAGTGAAATCTTTTTTTACGAGATAATTGGATATTTTCAACTGATTTTATTTCAAAAAGGAATTCATCGGTAAAATGCAGTTTCGTTTTATGAACTTTTCGAAACGTTTTATTTGAATGGAAGGTTGAATTTTACATTAATTTGAAGCTTTTAGAATGCATAATAACATACCTACATCATATACATGGCTAAAACAACTAATTTTTAAATTATATTTGCGGTTTTGTACCCTGTTTTGTACTGCATAAATACAAATTTATATTATTTATCGTGTTGCGATGACTACAGTGCTTCCAACCCGAAATATATTTCCCAAAATATTAATATTTCCTTCCAGTATTCCTTCCAAACTATTACAGTATTGATAAGGTAATGATTAAAATTGTCATCGCACATTTGAGATGAACGAAAACAATTAGTACTTACGTAAAGTGGTACATTCATATGGCGATAGCCTTTGAGTACATCGTAAAGAGTGGGATGCGGATTCAATTCCGTTTACCCAGGAAAAATCCATATACCCGTCACTGATTTACCGAATCCCATTGCCAGCATCAAAAATGCTGGTGCAACTGCCATTTTTCCAATTAAAGAATTAAGAAATCCCAGCTCTCGTAGTCTCTTTCTACCCCTTCGCGACCGTATTCTGACCAAATGATGACGGACAAATTTCTGTGAAAAGATCAGCTATACGTTTGTCCTTGCCCGGTTGTGCCATAAGATCATCTAGTACGACCAAATTGCATTGTGACACATCTAGATAACCTGCTTTGTCGATATCTTCAGGAATTCCTTCATTGAATTCTATTCCAGGCGTTGTTCTCATCATATCAAAATAGGGGGATAGTCTATATGGCGCGGGTCGCGAGTCAATAAAAATGGCGCGAGTCCAGCGAAAATGGCGCGAGTCCAACGAAAATGCGCGCGGAAAATAAGTTCCGAGGCGCGAGTAACAAGTTCCGGTTGGCGTGGGTATTTTTCTCCGATAACAAAATATATCGTAAAGTTTGACATTTTCAGGTAAACTTTGGAGGATAAAGTCGTTATATTTTGTAAAGTGATAACCAAAATTGAATGTTAAATGACTTGAAAGAACCTGATCTCTTTAAAAACCTCCACATAACTAAAATTTTGTGCAAAATACAGTCAAGATAGACGCAATTCATTTGCAAAATCGCTTCAGAATACGCCGAAATGCAGTCCTGGAGCCTCAAAAATATAAAAATCTTCTGGGGGAGGAACTCCAGACCCCCCTATCTTTTAAACAACTCAGTATGACAATGATAATCAATCAGAAAAAGGTCTATTATAATAATTATACTTCAGGTAAATTTTAACATTGAAGTTCAATTTTCAGGTAAAATTCTTTGACTCCCTCCCCCCCCTCCAACTCCAGATGCTTCGCTACGTACCATAAACTGGGGTGACTTTGGAAATTGGATGACTTTGGCCACTTCTTTTTTTAATTCAGAGTGCCGCAGATTTGATTTTAGCAAATGGAAACGTGGCCAAAGTCACCCGATTTTCAAAGTCACCCCTGTTTACGGTAATCTACACACCTACCATACAGCACCCTAAAATTAGGCCGCATCAGTGGTGTTGAGGAAGTGGGCAGACAAGACAATTCTATCATCATTACATATCGCTTTAGCACTTACCAAGCATTCCTGCTTGGTGCAAATCGTGACAAAGTGTTAATTGCACTACTGCAGCATCCATCTAATTAGAAGGGCAATCACGTGATAAAAATAGTCCAATGAAATGGATAAGGATTTAGTCAAAACAAGGTGTAAATAAACATAATTTGTCATGTATTAACCATAATTTGCCTATTTACATTTTCGTTTAGATAAAGAATTTCTCAAAAAAGTTTATTGTTGCTTATTGTTGAATGTGTTTTCATTCTAGTGGAAGTCCAGTTTGACGCAAATGTTCAATTTCTTCTGCTGCAATTGAACCATCTTAATAAGTTATTTTTAGTGGAGGTGACAAATTAATCCAGGGAGGTATTTGTCTGATGCAGTGTGAAAAGTAAAATGTGGTTTCGACAACAAAATAACAGATAAACCAATTGGGGTAGGTACTTTTTTTTCGCCTTCCGTTTTAATGTCCAGTTTTTTGGCATGCTGTTACGCCTATCATTTCGCAGTAGGTTCGCCACAAACTCTTGTCTACTTTGCTGCCTTTGACCTTCAATATGTTTTAAATGATTTTCAACTTGTGGAGTGTTGCACAATATTTCATAAATCTCTGTTCGAGTTAAAAACATTTGCTGCAGGAGTTCACTTGTCTCAGGAACTTTGCAAATAAATAGCAAACCCCAGATGATGTGTTTGCATAATTTTTTTCACCATTTTTTGCAAAGTCTTAACACTGACAGGAATGCTGTTGGCCAATTTTAACAAGGTAATGTGCTGATGAGTTTGTTCGTAAAGTGTATTCGTGGCATGTCTCTGAGTCACACTTGGGTTGTGCATCTTTCGTCTTCATTAGGTCTTTCTCATGTTTTGTAAGACTTTCGACTTTGGAAGACTTTGCTTCTAGATGGCCTGTACCTTCCCTGTTTCCTTTTCGAGGTCTACTCCCAACACTGGCATTGTGTTTATCATGAGTGATGCTAAAACTCTTTGCCCTTGCTTCTGATTATTTCAGCATCAGGAATATCTTCTCTTAGAAGTTCAACACCAAGACTTCGAGCTGTTCTTAGTTCTTCAGCAGCATTTCTTCTTTCTTGAATCTGTATTGATGGTCCTGTTCCGCAATGATGAGTACCGTTTGAAAATGCTTTATATTCAACCTCAAGCTGAATATTGTCACAAACATCAGCATGCGAGGGATCCAACAATGCGATCATTCTGGAGCCACCCCGTATAGGTAAAAATGCTGGGAAAATCAGAGTCCGACGCTTATTCCACCATTCAAACAATGTTGTCAGGAAATGCTGCTTACTGTTCTCTGAGATAAAGTTGATCATGTCGTTGCATGCGTCCTGGTATCCTGCCGAGCTGTCTGCTTCGATAAGTACCATACATAGACTTTTGAATCGTTGTTTGCTTGAGACATAAAGCTTGCGAGCCTGATGTTTTTACCCTATCCAAGACTGTTGAATCAAATACTTTTTTAAGCCCCTCCATATTTGTCCCAGCCATGTCAGTCATCCATCCATATGGGTTGAATTTTGTCGTAGGATCACCAGACTCCTTTTTCAGAACTTCATTAAAAGTTTCCCAAAACAAAGCTATGGTAGACGTGTTCTCACCATCCCATTCCATAGTTGCTAGCTGGATTAGCTTTCTAAGCACAAGATGGTACACGCTGGCTGTCAGTGAAACAAATCCTCTACATCGTTTGACTTTTCCATCGAAGTAGCAAAATTCCTTGCTTAAGCGATGATCACCATGTGTGTTCATGTTTAAAGAAAATTTTGCTTTAAGCTTGCTTGTTTTGAACACAAATGATGGTTTTGAAGGCTTTTTATCATTTGAATTAATTGAATATGTGTAGAACGGATCTCGAGTGTCAGTATATCGTCTGAAATGGGCTACCGCTTCTAAATGATGCCCATGAGGTTCACTTTGGTTTTTTACCTTTTGTTTTTCATTTGAAATCAATTTTTTCTTCATCGAGGACAATGCTACTTGTTCAATTCTGACCAGTTACTGTGTTGCTTCATCTTAGATATTACTAGACTGCTTTGAATCTGAGAAGGTGTTATATCTGGAGTTTCTTGCACTTTTCGATGTACATCACCAGTTGTCCGAACAGTCACTGGCTTAATAGGACATGTGTGTTCTCCACAATGGAAAACTCGACATTTACTGCCTAGCTTCACACTGTATTTTCTTGCAGAACAAGGAATGTACTTCCCTTGTGCTCCACAAATGTTACAAGTACCAGTCGTTTTCTTAAACTAGCTCCGGTTAACAACACCATACTCTTTTTGAAAGTCACGATCCGTATTAGTACATTCAAGGGACCCCCAACAATGTGAATATCTTACTTTTTCATAGTCTTTCCACTGTGTTTGTGAACTTTTCTTCCAGCGCCGACCACCAGTCACAGGCATGCTTCGATCTTTTACATCATACACCCGTAAGCCATTTATACCATTGGGAATACTTTCAACTTCCTCAATATCTACATCTTCCCATAACTCTTGACTAACCTTCTTTTGCTTTTTCACACAACTAAACCGCTCTTCATCTGAAATTGACCTTCAAAGCACAATACAAAGGTTACAAAAATTACAGATCCACCAGGGCATGAAATGTAATTTTTTTAGTAGTATCCAAGCTACCGAACTAAGCTATTAAACTAAGCTTACTATGCTCAAATGAACTCTACATTGATTATTAAGAGTTAGCAGCTGGTCAATATATTCTAGCGCTATATTAATAATTATGTATATGTAATAATATACTAGATAAACATATAGCCTGCACACAAGTGCCAACCCAACTGCAAGGTCGAATACCTATGCACAACCATTGAACCTTAACATAGAGAACTTTAACACCTGTGTGCAGGCTGTATATTTATAACATTTATCTTAGTTAATGCATTTAAATTAAAAAACAAAAGTTCAATGTGTAAAGTATGTAAATATGTGTGGTCGTCTGTGGTGCACAATACATGCACCTGTAGATTTGTTTGTTTCAGCTGATGCATTAGATTAAAGACGTGAAGAAAGGTTTTGACGTCAAAACTGGCAAAATATATATGTCTTACTGTACCTCTTAAGGTGGCTCCCTACAGTTATTATAAAAACAAGGGGTGAAAATGTGCTTTCCCTATTGCAACACATATCTTCATGTTTGTGAAATATATAGTTGCTTTTTGGGTAATAACTATTAATATAACTGTTATGTGTCCAACCTATGGGTTCTAAATATACCACAGTCGCGTTGCTATGGTAACAACAGCGTATGAACTATAGCAGTCATATCCTATAAATTGGACAAAAAATAGAATTACTTGAATTTCCTTCGGTGAATTTTTTTTTAAATTTTCAAGTAGACTTGGAATACTAAGCGGAACATCATATAAAAAAATTAAGGTAGGTTGTAGGATAAGTTTTTTAGATATTTGCCAATTTTTGTTCTGAGAAAACTTATCTGTAAATGTTTCCAAAATTTGGATATATTAAAAGTTCACTTAAAACTAAAGCCATTAAGCCACGCACAAAACTTACGCGGGCAAACAGAATTTCAATTCGACAAGAACGGTATCTGCGCAAGTCCTTGTCTTTCGCGGACTCGCTGGCTGTAAAACAGGCTTTTTTTTCCGAAATGGTGTACAATTGCGAGCAAAATTATCTTCGTTTTCGTTACCCTTGGCTTGTTGGACCCAAGATTGTTTGTTGGTGGTCTTTTTCTGGTCTGGTTTGTCAGTGATTTACCCATTGAATTAATCCAACGTCTCTTAAATTTGTTTTTATTGTTGAAATCGGTATGAAAACTTTTCAAAATATTCAAACAATTCCAAATTTTCGTAAGACAACTCGTAAGTCGTAACTGTCTGTACTGTAGTTGTATGCAGTAGTTTTTAAACTTTTGATTGTTTTAAAGAATTATATTACTCTGACAGTTTCTAGACTGCCTTGAGCAGAGTATAAAATATCATTTTAGAATTGTCTGCAACAAGTCGAAGATTTTGAACATTATAAAAGATAATACTGAATGTAAATACGTAAAAAACATACTAAAAGAAAGCTTAGAATCTGGTTAACAACATACGTACTGCTTGAATTTCAAAGATTTACGATTATAATGAAAAGAATGTGGTTTCTTCGCAGAAAAATCTCGAAAATAACTTCCCGCGGCTTGTTTCAAAATTTTACCGGATCGCGAAGTTTCCACGCGTGAGACGCGAGGATGACATCTGATCTATATAGATCTTGTTTCAAACTGTACTAACTGTAGGGAGCCACCTTAAGTGACTTCATTTTTTGGTGAAATGTTAGGAGAAAGGAATTTTGCTTCCTTTCTTTACATTCGACAGAGGGACTGTCATCTTTAGAGGGACTGTCATCTTTAGAGGGACTGTCATCTTTAGAGGGACTGTCATCTTTAGAGAGACTGTCATCTTCAGAGGGACTGTCATCTTTAAAGGGACTGTCATCTTTAGAGGGACAGTCATCTTTGGTTAGGTCAATAAGAACCTAGTATACAGTAGAAACAAATAAAATTAATGACATTGGAATGGAAGATTTATAAGAATAATATTTATTAATAACCTTATGCACCGTATTTAACTTTTTAGAATACTTTCTAAATAAAAATGGCACTCGGACATGATTTAAAAAATGCCTGACCCAGTTTTGCTGACAGATGTTTAAGGCTAGAATACTGCACAGTCTCAGCATAAGTTCATTTTTCTTTCTTGGTATTTGATATGATACTTGCCTGCTTTTTACTACTTCTATTTTCTAAATTGGTCAAATCGTATCGGACACACTTAAAAATGGAAATTCCTGGATTGTAGTTCTCCTCATCCGAGAAGTCCCAATCTGACACATTGGCTTGGACATTCATTCTTCGCCTTTTTCTCTATAAAAATAAAATAATATATATGTTGCTCTTAAAATACACTATCTATAAACCTGCACCAGTTTGACAGTGACTCGGATAATAAATTAAAAAAAACAATTATAAAGTAATAACAAAATATGTAAACACGCCTGGCATAAAGTGCTGCAAAATCGCCACGTTCGCCTGTCATTAGGTTCAGCGATCTTGCCGATGGGCTTTGGAAAAATTTAAAAATGGCGGCGATTAGGAGTGACGGCTAAAGGGCTTTCAGGCAAATTTTTTCATCTTGTGGGAAGCAAAACTGTTTACGATTATCGCGGAAAAAATTGCTCGGGACTGATCTGTAGAGACTTGGCATATACGTCATGTAATCAACATTAATTAGTACTGTTGCGTCATCGCATGCTTGTTCACGTGCGTGCATGTCGCTGCATGAGCCATTTGACCTTTGGCCGATAGGACGGATGATACATTATTATTGTGATATAGACAGTCTGTACGGTGTAAACAGACAGATATTATACTGGAGGGAATATAGTTTACGTCTAGATCTGCTAACTAAAGCGGGATCATTTGCTTGATTACGTATGTATCTTTATTGTATGTCAGTCCTATATGTCTATCGTATCTTATATCAGTGTAATTTGTTATTTTATTTCAGAAATCCTCATTGTTTTAAATAAAGTTATATAAACGACAAGTCTTTCTTTATGAGGATTTGTAATCTGGGGCCGAGGTTCGGGCTCGTCAACCAAGTTGGAAACTACGCTCAGCTACGCGACATCATGGCTCCGTTTAAACCCTTCCTCAGCCCCAGACACAAGTTCTCATGGTCCGCCGATATGGACAACGCGTTCCAGGCGTCGAAGGGAGCCATCGTCACGGCCATCCGCGAAGGCGTGGAGATTTTCGACATCACACGGCGCACGTGCCTGCGCCCCGATTGGTCCAATCGAGGCATCGGTTACTTCGTATTACAGAAGCACTGCCACTGCGCTTCCGATGCTCCGGACTGCTGTTCCGAAGGCTGGCGTGTGACCCTGGCAGGATCTCGTTTCTTACCGCCTGCCGAGCAACGATACGCACCCATCGAAGGCGAGGCCTTGGCCGTCGCCTGGGGCCTAGAGCATTCACGGTACTTCACCCAAGGCTGCGACAACCTGCTTGTTGTAACCGACCACAAGCCACTGGTGAAAATCCTCGGCGACCGGACCCTCGACGAAATATCCAACTCTCGACTCTTCCGACTAAAGCAACGTACACTGCCGTGGCGATTCGAGATCATGCACATGCCTGGGCAGAATAACCACGCCGCTGATGCCACCTCACGCCATCCCTCACCCTCAAACTCCGCCAATAGCGCCTGCATCCCAGACTACACAGAGGCCGCGCTCATGACTGCAATTCAGCGCGACTCCTGCAAGCTAACAACGCTATCCTGGCACGACATAGCACAAGCGACAGCCCTGGACGCGTCGATGAACATCCTGCTGCAACTTGTTGAGCGAGGAATCCACGACAGAGACAGCAGCAACGCTGCCGTTGCACCCTTCTGGACCATCCGCGACTCATTATACGCCCACGAAGGCGTGATCCTCTACGACGACCGTGTCGTCATCCCACCGTCACTTCGCCAAAACATCCTACGCCATCTCCATGCAGCTCACCAAGGCACGTCAGCGATGGAACAGCGCGCACGAGCAATTGTGTGCTGGCCAGGAATAACAAAGGACATCCAAGATATTCGAAATAGCTGCCAATCCTGCAACAGGAACGCGCCCTCGCAAGCCGCTACGCCCCCATTGCCATCACCCCCACCCTCCACACCCTTCGAGGCCGTCTTCGCGGACTTCTTCGACCATGGCGGCCATCACTACCTAGTCGTTGGCGACCGCCTCTCGGGATGGGTTGAAGTTTTTGGGTCCACTTCAGGCAGCAACTTCGCAGGTGCCTCCGGCCTGGTGCGCCACTTGCGCACCTTCTTCGCAACGTTTGGTGTTCCGGAAGAGTTATCTAGCGACGGCGGGCCAGAATTCACAGCGGGATGCACGAAAGACTTCCTATCCCTGTGGGGCGTCCGACATCGTCTGTCATCGGCCTACTTCCCTCAATCTAACGGCAGGGCGGAAGTTGCAGTAAAAAAGGCGAAGCGGCTTCTGATGTCCAACACTGGCCCAACAGGCAATCTCAACCATGACTGCTTCCTACGTGCAATGTTTCAGCTGCGCAACACGCCTGCCCCGGAGTGCAATGTATCCCCAGCGCAGATTGTATTCGGCCGCCCACTGCGAGACGCCCTCTCCTTTGTCAACCGCCTTGAGAAATTCTCAAACCCTCACATCCGTCCAAAGTGGCGCGAGTCCTGGATGGCGAAAGAAGACGCACTTCGCACCAGGATGGCCCGTTCCACAGAGAGTCTGGCGGCACATACACGCCCCCTTCGACCGCTGGCCATAGGCGATAAAGTCTTCATCCAGAACCAGAACGGCAACAGCCCCACGAAATGGGACAGATCAGGAACAGTGATGGAGTCCATCGGCCATGACCAATACTGGGTTAAGGTGAACGGCACCGGGCGCCTTACACTACGCAACCGCCGCTTCTTACGTGTATTTACTCCCATGACGCCGGCGATCGATCTTCAGCCAGAAGCTCCACCGCCACAACAATCAACGTCCCTTATGCAACAGGCTGCCGCTACACCTGGCACAGTCGATACGATGCCCACACCCCTCCAGCAACATGAGGAGATACACACCCAACCAGAATCTACATCATCCCTTACTGTGCCAACCTCCACTCCAGTAGAGCCTCCTAACCCATCACCCGCCGACGACTCGCCGATACCCTTCAAACGGAACCAGAGCAGCCCCGCCGAGCGTCTTCACCACGTCGTCAACCACGCCGTGCCCCTCAGCCGCGGAAGATCTACGAGCCAGAATCTGGGCGATGGATCACATTAAGTTCGTCCACTCACAGTCGCCCATGATAGTACGAACTTGGGGGGATGTAGAGACTTGGCATATACGTCATGTAATCAACATTAATTAGTACTGTTGCGTCATCGCATGCTTGTTCACGTGCGTGCATGTCGCTGCATGAGCCATTTGACCTTTGGCCGATAGGACGGATGATACATTATTATTGTGATATAGACAGTCTTAGGCCGTGGGATGAGGGTCGAAAATGTTCAATTCCGTAGCACCCCTCGTGTAACTACATAATTTTTACATGAATGGATAGATTAGAACTTACTTAGTTAGAATCCGCTTCCCCCCAAGCGAAATAGTTGCACAAATTGAAGTACAACCTCTCCAAAGTTCGGGCTTTCTCGTGTTTCGAAATCCATGAACGGCCATTGTTGTGTTACAACTACGCATGCGCTTGACCACAAAACACTTAATGCGCACGCGCAGATAGGAAAACTGATCTCAACGCAGGACTGGACAAGAAAAAAATTATGAAATGTGCGAAAGCAGGGCTGAAGTAATACAAGATGACATCGGATTGTTTTAAAAATATATGATATTTTTATGTTCTGTGCATTTTAATGGAGTTCGCCAAACATTCTGAGCAATGTACCGTGTCAAGCCCCTCGCCAGGAACACTTCCAAGCCAACATTACAATAATAACTTATTAAAAATATGATGTTATTTTATACTACAGCAATTGCATGACGTTTTTGCAAGCAAATCTGTTTTTCAGGCTTTAAATATGATCACAATCCTAAACATTATAGAACACGCATACCGTAATTTCTCTATTAATTTGGGGGGGGGGGCTTATTTCTAATATATACAAAGAGTCTGTTTGCACGTTTGATTCTCTTTATAAATATGCAACATCGGATACAGTGATGTTACGTAACCAAAGTATCAGTAAAATATCATAATTATCTTTAAAATACAATACTTTCACGCTTTTATAAATTAATTGCTTACAGGAGAGGGGCAGGGGGGTGCTTAATAGATAAATTACGATATACCATAAATAAGTATTACTCGGTGTTCACACTTATTTATTTTCTAACTCTCTTCCCATCAATTTTATTAGTCCAGGTTCCTTGTTTATTTATGCAGTCGCCTTCATCAAATTCTTCATCACTATTTTCAGCTTTACTCAACATACGTTCCTCAACTAAATCAGAAGTATCCAAGTTCTCAGCATACACAATTTCACTAACATTTCTAGATTTAGGCAAATAGAATACCAGCTGGGGATAACTGTTAATTAGCTGCTGCTTGAGCTCGGAAGACCTGTATTTCGATGCATCCACATTCTCAGTTTCCTTAGCAATGACAACAAATTTCTCAATCATGTACTTTATTGCTTTTCCCTTGAGGATTTCAGTTTCAATGACTTCTTTACAGAATACATTGTAAGATATTTGATACACTGGTGGTGCACATGTTGTGGTCGTCTTTACCTCCCTTGCAAGGAATATGGTATAGTTGCTATAGCAAACTTTGTGGTAGCGGATCTCCAATGCAACACAGTCTTTATCTCTAATCTGCACAAGTATCCACTCATCATTTATCCTCTCAGCAGCTGTACGTAATAAGCCAGCATCAATTGTACTTGCCAACACTAGTGGTGTTCCTCTTCTCTTTTGTGTTTTCTACACAAAACATACAAGTTTAGAATGCCTGTTTAAAAATGGCATTTACCAACTAAGGGCCTGTTTATATGGAACCCGGGCTGGCTCGCTGACCGGGCCAGCCCGCTTAGCAAGATCTCGCCATGTAATTGATTTTATAGTAAAAACTACTGTGCGTTTATATGGACAAGCGGGCTGGCCCGGTTCCAGAGATCTCGCTTGAAAAAGGCGAGATCTCGCTTACCAGGATGAAAATTTCCCCATATAAACAAAGTGTGTAAGCTATTTTTAAGAACTGTCAAAACAATGTCAAAGGTCAAAACAACAAAATCATCCCGCCTGCTGGGATGAAATTTTCTCATATAAACACAAGACAAATTCATCCCGCTTACCGGGCTGGCCCGGTCAGTGAGCCAGCCCAGGTTTCATATAAACAGCCCCTAAAGCAGGGTGAATTTGACAAATTAACCAGGTATTAAAATAAAGCTACTCTGGTTTGTAAAGTTTATGAACATTGTGTTCATAAACTTTACAATCCAGAGTAGCTTATATTATGCCTGTTTAAATAAACTTATTATCTGGATAATTAACCCATTAAGATCCAACGCACCCAATAGGTACTCTAAAATATCATATAGCCATATAGGTATATGCACAAGACAGTAAGGCACAATATGACAACTTTTCCACCAAAAGGTGGTCCATAGAATATAAATATACTGTACACAAGAAATTGTACATAATCATACCTTGTCTCTTGAAAACCAAGACGAATCTCTTCCACAAATAATGCAGCATTCTGGTAGTACATGCTTGTTTCTTTGAGGCAAGTTCTTACTTGGTTCCACTGAAATGACTGAATTGCGTGTAATCTTTCTTCTGGGTTCCACGGCTGGTAAATGCTGGTTCCATGCAGGGATGGATAAAAGACAATATTTTCAAAAAAAACATTTTCTTTTTTCTTTTATTCATTAAAAGACAATAAAAGACAAAGACATGTCACGATATAAGTTTTTTTCACGTCTATAAGTTTTTGATTGATTTTCCATCATTCAAAATGTGCAGAGTAAAAATATGTTGTTGTTGTAAAATGTGTGATCAATGGCGCAGAAAGTTTTGAAGAAAAATAATAAGTTCTGAATAAAAGACAATAAAAGACAAATTCCGGTCATATTTCAATTCTTCTTTTAATAATAAAAGACAATAAAAGACAAATTATTAAAAGACAAGATGCCATCCCTGGTTCCATGTGGCATGTGTGGTCTACGGTATTAGCGACCTTTTCCGTGCTTGTACTAGCTCCGTTTTCCTACGGATCTTTTCTTCATCGCTAAATTTCTTGTAGCATTTCATGTGGTGGTACCATTCTAAATCAAAACTTTCGTTTGTGTTCTCTGCCAAGTATGAATAATTGACGAATTCGTCATCAAACTTATCATACGAATCCTTCGCTATCTCAGCTTGCAGGCAATTAAGTTTCGCCCATTTATTCCTGCAATCGACAAATTTCTTAAGCCTTTGACGAGTAACTTTAGAAAGTTGCTCGGTTACGCCTTCAAAATGCATAAAACATGAGGATATTCGAATTTTCGACATATCGTCATTTAGTAGCCATCTTGAATATGCGTGTTTTATTGAGATCAGTTTTCCTATCTGCGCGTGCGCATTAAGTGTTTTGTGGTCAAGCGCATGCGTAGTTGCAACACAACAATGGCCGTTCATGATTTCGAAACACGAGGAAGCCCGAACTTTGGAGAGGTTGTACTTCAATTTGTGCAACTATTTCGCTTGGGGGGAAGTGGATTCTAACTAAGTACGTTCTAATCTATTGATTCATGTAAAAATTATGTAGTTACACGAGGGGTGCTACGGAATCTGTTTTCTAAGCATATTTTCGACCCTCATCCTACGGCCTATCTGTACGGTGTAAACAGACAGACATTATACTGGAGGGAATATAGTTTACGTCTAGATCTGCTAACTAAAGCGGGATCATTTGCTTGATTACGTATGTATCTTTATTGTATGTCAGTCCTATATGTCTATCGTATCTTATATCAGTGTAATTTGTTATTTTATTTCAGAAATCCTCATTGTTTTAAATAAAGTTATATAAACGACGAGTCTTTCTTTATGATCAATGAAGGAAACAATGTTTAATTTAAAAATCATGTTCAGATTGCTATATTTGCAAAGGCATACCGCTCTATGTCATGTTTGTTGACATTTTGTTAATGTAAAGTACTTTATTGCTTCAGCAAAGTACTTTATTGATTTGTAAATCTATAAATTACATTATATACACCATGCCTTTGGATATATTGGTGTTAAACACTTGCACATAATTATCTGATAGACTTGCTGTTATACACCCAGGCGGCTTAATAGTTAACAAAACAATAAAGAGCACACACAATGGATTAAAACCTTATGAATGTGATATTCCATGGTCAAACAGCTATTGAAAACATAAAAGAACATGCACTAGCAACAATTTTTGTCAATGTTCTGGAACAAATATTACTAAACAAATGAATTTACAAACACATTTTGCAATTAATAATATAATTGGTATATATTATTGATAATCTTTCATGGCAATAATATATAGACCGATAAATATACTATGATTAGCACTGATAAATATCCAGGCTTACAGATCAATAATACATGGACAATAAGACCTTGCAATAATAAATATACATGGTGTTTTCCACAAACCAAGCCATATATATTAAACTGGTATTGTTTTATTAATTATCCCATCCCTCACTTGCACTTCATTATTGACAGTATTAATATTACACCTTAATTTATATACATAGAAGTTCAATGTTTTGGCTGGCATAATCCAAATTCAATTGACAACACATGAGTAAGTTTGCCTTTCAGGACCTAGGCTAGAGGAAAATGTTTAACAGATAAACAAATAATGCACGATGCATGAAACACTGCAGCTTATGGAGTTAACGCCAGAGATGGACTGAAAATGTACGAGTGTAGTCTCGGAAAGAAAAATGGCACAAGCTTTGAACATGAGTGGTTCCTCTTCTGCTCTCAAAATTGAATATATGTTTGAAGCTAAATCAAGCTGTGCTTAAAACACAAGGAACACCTAGAACAGTTCCGGTTTGAAGATTAAATGCATCCAACATTCATCCATGACTAGTTTGAGCAAAGTTTTTTTCCGAGTTACACTAACTTTGTATATTTAAATTAGAATTTATACACTGTCACTGACACACTGTTAGGATAGCATGGTGTGTCTAATTTTATTCTCATATAAAACAAACGAATAACCCCTGTGGATATGTAATTCTGGGGGACTGACAAGTGTCTTGAGTTGGGAAATATCCAAAATAAACTAAATTTGAAATATTCCCAGACAAACCAACTCAATTCACTCTAAGTTTTTCTGTGTACTTCAAGTAAAGAATGCATTTCATTATTCCAAGGTATTTTAGCAAGTTTAAATTTAAATTTTGAAGAAACAACGTAATGTCAAAAATTTTAAAGGAAAATCTAAAAAAATATACTGTCAAAAAACAGTTGAAGTTTTCTGAAATTTTTTTGACGTTTTTGTGAAATGTCTAAGATTAAATTTTACAACAACCAAAGCTAAAATAGTACGTAATAACATATCTACTTTATATAGTGGGGAAATTCATAATTTTATAGTTACAAGTACAAATATTTATATTACTCTTTTATCATTTTGTACCGAAAGTGAAAAATTGTGTGTTGCTATGGTTACAATGATTGACCGAATGCTTCATGTTATAATACATTTTAGGAAGTATAATTCCTGAGTTCGAATAGGCGAGGGAATTCTGCATGAGTGTATTTCTAGTTACTTTAGTACGTGAAACTAACTTAAAGCGTGTCATTTTTGATGTAGCTGGTTTGACGAAGCGATCAAACGTAATGTCAGTATCATCAATAGAACTAGCTAAGTTAGGGCCAATGTCGGTAAAATATGTGTTAGAAGCATTGGCAATTCCTTAAGGTGAGGTAATTTTTACATCATTAAACTTAGAACGGTGTTACTTGGAGAACGACCGAGTAAATTGTTGATTATACCACGCCATCAGATTGATTTAGCATTTATTACCGAGACCTGGCTGAAGGAATCAGTAGATGACAGCGTCATTAGCATCCCTGGATATACTGTTTTTCGTAGAGACAGGAAGACAGATGACCACGGGGGCGTGTGCATTTATGTAAATATTGAACAATTAAATAATTTCAAACTTCTTGAAGATCTTAATTGCTGTGAACATCACGAACTTTTGTGGCTCCGCATTAGACCAAACAGACTCCCTCGAGGAATCTCAAGTATAGTTGTCGGTGTTTTGTACCATCCGCCAGGAGGAGATAGTAAAACAATTTGTGATCACTTGTTCCAAACGCTTACCTTGATTGAATCAAAGTATCCCAATAGTGGCATTTTATTGGCTGGAGATTTTAACCGCCTAAATATTAACAGGTTACTGAAGCATTTTCAACTTAAACAATTAGTTAAAGCTCCGACGAGAAACGATGCTATTTTGGACTTAGTGTTAACCAATTTGCACGAATATTACTTTTTACCGGAAATCCTACCCCCTTTTGGCCTCTCCGACCACAATACCGTAATTGTCCGTCCACTAGATAAAAGTCATAAACCCAATAAGAAGACTGTTATAATGAAACGAGACCATCGTCAATCTCGCAGAGCCGAATTTGGTAGATACCTAAGTTCAATAGACTGGTATTCAATTATTTCCGATCAGAACAACTGCGAAGAAATGTGGAATACCTTTTACGATGTAGTTTTTACCGGCTTTGAGCTTTTGATGCCAAGCAAAGAAATTAAAGTTTCCACGACAGATGCACCATGGATAAATAACAAACTGAAATCGCTCATCAAGAAAAGACAGCAGGCTTTTGTTACTGAAGGAACTAAATCGAAGATATTTAAACAGTATAGGAACTTGGTCAATAGGGAGCGAAAATCTTGCAGAGCGAAATACTATAAATTAAATATTCATAAGTTGAAAGAAAAAAACCCGAAGAAATGGTGGAGTGAAGTTAAACGTATTTCTAATTTTAACACCAAACGGGAACCGATAAGTTTAACCAATGTTGAAGCGTTTTCTAACCTTACACAGAAAGAACGAGCAAATGAAATTAATACAGCATTTTTAGAACCTCTCGAGGAATACATGCTACAATCTCCGTTGCCAAATTTTCCGTTGGAAGAAATGTCAATCTTTCCAAATGTATCCGAAATAAGGGTGCAAAAAGTTTTATCAAAACTTCCAACGAACAGGGAAAGTGGTCCCGATAAATTACCTAATTGGGTATTAAAGGAATACTCGTATGTTCTGGCCCTTCCAATCTCACTTATTCTCAACACTTCGTATCGAGAGCAACGTGTACCTACCACCTGGAAAATGGCTGATATCACACCTTTGCCAAAGATAAAAATTGTAAAAAATCCGAAGAAAGATATAAGACCTATTTCACTTACTGCTAGTATTTCTAAAGTTGCTGAGGAATTTATTGTCGCTGATTATGTGAAACCAGCGGTTTTGAAAGTCATCGACCCGAACCAGTACGGCGCTATTCCTAAAAGTTCTACTACCATTGCATTAATCAGCATGATCCATCGCTGGTCCACTGCCACTGACGGTAATGGTGCTGTCACAAGATCGATCCTTTTCGATTATCGCAAAGCGTTCGATTTCATCGATCATTCAATCTTGAATCAAAAGTTATCAGAATTAGAAATACCTTATAGCGTCATCAACTGGATATCAGATTTCCTGACAAATAGATACCAACGTGTTAAATTAGCTGATACCTGTTATTCAGAATGGGGCCCAATTCCATCTGGTGTCCCCCAAGGAACTAAGTTAGGACCTTGGTTATTTATTTTACTGATAAACGATCTAAAAGTAACTCAAGTAGACTTCTGGAAGTATATTGATGATTCAACAGTATCAGAAATTGTTCCGAAAGACTCTATTAGTAATGCCCAAAATATTACAGATGATGTGATTATGTGGTCTAATGAAAACAGAATGCAACTTAATCCAGATAAATGTAAGGAGCTACGGATCTCTTTTAACGCTGAGTCGAGGCCCTTTGATCCAATTGTAATTAATGGAAAATAGTTAGATATTGCTACGAATATTAAACTCTTGGGTCTTGCTATTAACAATAAACTATCATGGAAATCTCACATAGACGAAGTGGTCAAAAAGGTCAACAAGAGACTTTATTTTCTTAAACAACTTAAACGTGCAAATGTTCCATGTAAAGACTTGGCCACCTTTTACACATCATGTGTTAGATCTGTCATGGACTATGCCATCCCGGTATTTTATTATGCACTGCCTCAATACTTGCAAAATGATTTGAAACGGTTGGAGAAAAGAGCTATGGCCATTATCATGCCTGAAGAAAATTATTCTGATACACTAAATTTACTTGGTATTCCATCTTTGAAAGATCACCACGAACATCTTTGTGATAAGTTATTTCAATCTGCTGTGTCTGACTCAAACAATAAAATTCATAATTTATTACCAGATAGGAATGAACTTAGTTACAATTTAAGACATGAAAGAACGTTTAATATTCCTATGACTCATACAAATAGGGTGGAAAACTCTTTTATATATGCAATGTGTAAAAAGGTTAATAATAGTTAGCATCCTTTCTTGAATTTTAGAATAGTTAAGATTTAAAATATTTTTACTAATTTTTATCTAAGTAGTGTTGTCTTATAAGTAATTAGCATAATTATGATATCATGTATGTAAATAATTGGTTTTAGCTTAGTATTAATTGTAATAATTACGTAATTAAGCCTTCATGGCTGCAAGGTAAATTCATTAAATACACACAATACAATAAAAAACACAATACAATTGTCTTCCAAGCTTCTTTTGGATTTAATTTATTATTTGGATTGGTTATTTTAGTGCGAAAATAATCTGCTTTAGCTTGTCGTAGAGCAATATTGACCATATTCCTAGTCCCCGAGCCGGCGCGACGCGCCGTGCGAGGGTACTAATTCCGCTCGGCTATTTATTACACCCGGGGAAAAGGAAAGCTATGCGAAACCAAAGTTCCTGGCGTGTGGCTATGTTTCATGGGTGTCATGGGTGAACGTTTTCGCGAATTTCGTGAACTTTTCGTGGACATCGCGTGGGCTGTTATTGTCAGGAGCGGAATGAGCGAAGATTTTATAAACATGAAAAATTCTGAATATTTAAAAATCGCTTTTAGGGACTTTATAAAGAGGAGCTGTGAGGCGAATTTTATCGCTTTTGCTTTATATAAAAGGATAAGAGATATATGAGCGAAAAAATAAAATATAAGGCGAGTTTGTTATAATTGTTGATGTATTTGTTCATGGAATATTATCATTGTTGTTTTAAAAACTGTTGTTTTATATAAATAGTCAGTCTCGTTTAATTCCAGTTTAAGTATCCTATATTTTATGTTACAAAAAGCTATAAATTAAAAGGAAAGCGGAACCATTTTTACGAGAGAATTGTATACTTTCAACCGCAAGATTTCATTTCAAAAAGGAATTTATAGGTAATTTAAAATGCAGTTTTGTTTTATGAACTTTACGAAACGTTTTATATTGAACGGACGGTTGAATTTTTCAATTTTATATTAAAATAAAATATTAGAATGCATAATAACATACCTACATAATATATTTCAGTATTCTATTGTTAAAACCATGAATCCCCGAGCCGGCGCGAAGCGCCGTGCGAGGGTACTAATTCCGCTCGGATATTTACACCCGGGTATGTGAAAACACAGTGGAATCCAAAGTCGTCCGCCGCGATGCCATGGATGGTTCAGGGTTTTGTACGTTATACGCATGCACGAATTCAGGTAGAGAAACATACGGATAAACATTTTTAAAAGATTTACGGATAATGATTTTTAGCACTCGGGCTATTGGTAAAACATAGCGATGACAGAGTCGTCAAAACAAGATAAACGAGAAGGAGTCGAATGGCTGAAAAAAAGACACTTTTGAAGTGTTTTAAAGGGTGTCTATTTTTCGTATTTTAGTTTGGATTTGCAAAAGCGTATGTCACTCTGTGAGGTTATTATAATATCGATTAAACCTAAAAGGTATTTTAGCAAGTTTAAATTTGAATTTTGAAGAAACAACGTAATCTCAAAAACTTCATTTTAAAGATAAATTTAAAAAAATATACTGTCAAAAAACAGTTGACGTTTTCTGAACATTTTTTGACGTTTTTGTGATGTGTCCAAGGTTAAATTTTACAACAACCAAAGCTAAAAGAGTACGTAAAACATATCTACTTTATATAGTGGGGCAATTCATAATTTTATAGTTAAAAGTACAAATATTTATATTACTCTTTTATCATTTTGTACCAAAAGTAAAAAAATTGTGTGTTGCTATGGTTACAATGATTGACCGAATACTTCATGTTACAATAAATTTTGGGAAGTATAATTCCTGAGTTCGAATAGGCGAGGGGATTCTGCATGAGTGTATTTCTAGTAGTAAACTACATTGCCGGTTTTGTAGTGTAATTTGTACGACAACTGTGAAAGAAATTTTCTTACTGACCGTTTTGCCATGACTACAGTGCTTCCACAGTTTGAAACACATTTCCATTGTTTATTCTTGCAAAAATCAATAAAATTCCTTTATATAATTCCTTTATATTTAAATTTTCGTCCTTTGTTTTCCTTCCAAACTATTACAGTAATATGATTAAAATTGTCTTGGCACATTTGAGATGAACAGAAACACTTCGTATTTACGTCAAGTACTACATTTAAATGGTAATAGCCTTTGGAGGAGAATAGCCATTTCAATATCGTTTCCCCCGCCAAAATCTAGTTTGAAACCCAGATAACAGACTCGGTCAGTAGGCCACTAATTTACCGAATGCCATTTCCAGCAGTAAAAATTCTGGTGCAACTGCCATATTTTCCAGTTAAGCAATTAAAAAACCCTAGCTCTCGTGGCCTCTTTTTACCCCTCACGATCGCATTCTGACTAAGTCTATTCTGGTTTTGAGCAAATCATCCTTTGCATACAGATTTTGCAACGAAAAGCTTAGAAATCTTTAGGAACTGTCGTTGTTTAGCTCTGGCGAGGGGTTGCTGCATGCATGCATTTCTAGTTGATTTGTACTCATCCCAAGCAGCACGGGAATCAGTCACCATTGCCTTACGCTTTAATTTACCTCTTTCAAAAATCATTTTTTTAATTTCCCCAGTCAGCCACGGGACGCCGGAATTTATTTTCCTAATACGTTGTACAGGGGATGCTTGTCCAAGACTTCCAAAAATAACTCTTTCCAAAGGGCCCACATGGAATCAGTATCTGATTCAGAACAATTTGCTCCCACGGCTGGGCAAGAAGATCCTCTATAAAAGAGTTATGATTAAACCTTTTCATGTTTCTAACCTCAGCATTCCTAGTCATATTGCGCGTAGACACAATGGGATTTATTTTAATATTAATACCATAAATTAAGCTATGATCACTAATTCGCGTATTTATTTATTTATTTATTTTGCCACAATAGATATATACACTTAAGAACTAAACAAGACAGAAAACAAATCAATGAATACTTCGTGGCCGGAAGTCCACAACAGCTTGTAACGCCAATTACTGTGGTCCCGATAACTAGAGAATACGTGTACTAACTACAACATGACATGGAGATCCTATGTGTGCGTACTGAATTGCATTTCAGACACACAGACTTCCATGTCCTTGGATCATCCGAATAAAAAATTGTTTGAGATGCTGTTAAATAATGTTCTTTTAGCAAGCTTCTAAAACGTAATAAAGATGTATCCATGCGGCGCATTTCGTCAGGTAGGTTGTTCAAATCTCTGCACGTACGCGGGAAAAATGATCGTTGAAAAGTTATAGTTTTACATCTTTTAGGATGAAAGTAGAGTAGACTAGGGTCAGAAGTATTACGGGTTGATCTTCTGGGAATATGTTGAGTTGGCTTGACTTCAGAGTTCATGGTTGTAATATTGTGAACAATTTTGAAGAAAAATACCAGATCAAGGAATTCATGCCAGTAATAGATTGGAATTAGATGGAGTGAGTTCAAACGTTGTTTATAGGTTATATCAGTCTTAAAAGGTAGGTTTAGAATGACTTTAGTAGCACGACGCTGGACCCTTTCGACACGTCTGATAAGATCAATCGATTGTGCGTACCAAACCTGAGTGACATACCCGAGATGTGGACGAACAATGGCAAGTTATGGAGTACGGCGAACTTTAACGTCATTAATGTCACTAAGAGAGCGGCGAACACAGCCAAGAGATTTGTTGGCTGCTGAGGTTTGTGCAACTACCTGGGACTTCCATGACAAAGTGCTGGTTACCCGTACTCCAAGGTCACGTTCTTCGTCGAGTCTTCCAATGGGCTTACCATTTACAGCATACTCATGGATTAAAGGTGATCTTTTCCGAGAACCTGTCTGACAATTTGTTTTATGTTCGTTGAAGTTTAACCCTAATAATGCTGACCATGTGCTAAGATTATTTAAATCATTTTGCAGTAAATTTGCGTCCGTTTGGGAGTTAATCGTTTTAAATAGTTTAGTATCATCAGCAAAGCAGGAAACAGAAGAAGAGGTGACAGTATCATGTATATCATTAACATAGAGAAGGAATAGTACAGGTCCAAG
Source organism: Trachythela sp. YZ-2020 (assembly GCA_016169945.1). Classification (NCBI taxonomy): domain Eukaryota; kingdom Metazoa; phylum Cnidaria; class Anthozoa; order Malacalcyonacea; family Clavulariidae; genus Trachythela; species Trachythela sp. YZ-2020. The sequence continues at coordinate 2,752,166 of JADLSH010000155.1, forward strand.
AATAGAACCTTGAGGTACGCCTGAAATAACTGCGAGGTAAGATGAAGCACCGCCGGGAATAGTAACACGTTGTTTCCGTCCGGATAGATAGGAAGAGAAACAAGAATGGAGATTTCCCTTAATGTTAATATTTTGTAGTTTGTCCAATAGTACATCATGTCGAACTCTGTCAAATTCTTTGCTCATGTCCAAGTAAATTATATCTGTCTGTTTTCCGTTGTTGAGTTGTTGGCCAATGCACTCCAAGACCTGTACTAACTGCGTTGTGCATGATCGACCTGGAATAAAACCGTGCTGATTGTTACTAACGTATTGAAGTAAATGGTCTGCTGTTTTGACTAGTAAGCAACGTTCGAGAACTGTTGAGATATTTGACAAAAGAGAGATAGGTCGATAGTTCCAGACATGATCACGCTTCCCCTTTTTGAACACTGGTACGATGTTGCTAGTCTTCCAATCATCAGGTTCAACATCTGTTAGGCAGTTTTCATCAGTGATTGTGTTTTTGTTAATTTGCCGGGTGTGTTTGGCCTTGGTGAAATACAGAAGCGAAAAACGTATTAAACAGATCAGCAATCGAGTTAGGATCGTTACGCCAGTCGAATTAAGTTTCTCTGGCATAGATGTTATGTAGCGATCTATAAGAGTCAGGCCCGTAAGTGGGGGGGGGGGGGGGGCTGAGGGGGCAAGTAAGTAAGTAAGTAAGTAAGTAAGTAACCCACGACTTTCGGCATAGCGTTGACTAACTCTTTTCACATAGCCATCATAAGTCGTCCCCAACGGGACTCGAACCCACGATATCAGAGGTGAAAGGCGCGTGCTCTGACGATTAAAATCCTTCACGTCATCAACCGTATAGCAGCCCCCGAGAATGACTCTCTTGTAGTGTACGTAAAGGTCGTACTGCTGTAGACGCAAGACCAACTTCTGAAGGCGTCTTGGTGCCGATGCCAGGGGCTTCCTGAAAATTGTTTCAAAAGGTTGATGGTCAGACTCTACAACAACTTGTCTGCCGTAAGTATACTGATGGAAACGTTCCAAGCCAAATACGACAGCCAAGAGCTCCTTCTCTATCCGCGCGTAATTCGTTTCTCTTTGCGTCAATGTTCTACTGGTGTAGGCCAGAGGTTTGCCATCTTGCAGAAGAGCTGCTCCAAGCCCCTTCTCACTAGCATCACCGCGGAAGACAATGGGTTTTCTTGGATCGTAATAGCTTACAAGAGGTGGTTCACTCACCAACTTCTTCCTTTCAGCTAACGATCTGTCATGATCAGCGGTCCAGATGAAAGGGGCGTCTTTTCGAGTCAATCGTGGCAGTCGTTCGTTCACTTCTGAAAGCTTCGGGGGAAATTTCGCCAAAAGTTGACCATACCCATAACTCGTCATGCTCGCTGCACATCAGTGGGTTTTGGCATGTTGGAGATGGCTTCAACTTTAATTGGGTCCGCTTGTACACCGCTGGATGCTAACAAATGGCCGATATAGGGTATCCTCAACTAGTCTTCTAGAACTCTATTTTCTCAGGATTGACCTTTATCTTTCTCTTTCGGCAACTTCAGCTTGGTATCATGGTCAGCGATAGCTACATCCAAGGTGACACCATTGCCTATGATCAGCATATCATCTGTCACTGTCCAAACGCCATCTAATCCTTCAATTTCTTGGTCAAGGGGACGTTGGAAAATCTCACCGTCTGGAAAAATCCTAAATGACATTCGCCTCCATTTGTATCGGCCGAATGGTGTGCTAAAAGCCTTGGTAATAACTTTTGCTCTAGCAAGATCAGGGAGCACATCTTCTATGATTGGTATGGGGTAATTTCGGCGCTGTAGTGCTGTATTTAATGGTCGGGGATCTAAGCACAGACTTATCTTGCCGCCACTCTTTCGTACGACTACCATGCCATTTACCCAGTCAGTTGGGGCTGTCACCTTTTCAATCACACCCTGAACTTCCAGCTCCTTCAGGTGATCTTGCAGGAGGGACTTAAGAGCTCCCGGTACACGTCTGGGTGGGGATTGTACCGGCTTGACTGACTCTTCGACTTCTATACGTAATCGTTGACCCAGCCCCCCAGTCCTTTAAAAACGTCACCGTATTGTTGCAATATTTGCTGCTTTGTTAGACCAATCATCTCAGGACCATGAATTTGTCATGGATTACTTTGATAAAATTAATTTGTTGTGCTGCCAAGCTGTCCAAAAGATTAACGTTCGCATCTGTGCCTTGCACCACCGTAAACAGGGCTTTATACTTGTTTTGGGTGATAGGGTTGGTTAGTTGAATTTGGTACCTCCCAAGTGGCATTAGTGATGATGAATTGTACATCTTCAAAATTTCTTTTGTTTTCAATACTTTGTTCCAATATTTTGTGCCGGTCAGCTCACCCAGGCGGATGACATTGCAAGTCGCTCCTGTATCCACTTGAAACTTTGTCGTGCTCCAATTCTTAATCTTCATATTTGCGTAGATCTTTGCTGAGATTGACTGATTTTCTAATCTGTGTCCTTGCTCTGTCTGAGGATCAAGATCTAAGGTCATCACCAGAATAATCAGAGTTTTCGGGGTGCTCAGACACTATATTTGTTGGATTTGATATGACTCGATTCCCTTTCTGAAAACATGCCATTGCAAAAAAAATTTTTCGCCCACATGCTCTACATACTTGATCATAAGCTGGCAGGCGTCTCTGCCTTCTCTGTGGGTTCCACTACAATATCGACATGTTCGCTTGACACGGCGTCCATTAGGGAAAAGTGCTCGATAACGGTTACTAGATGCATATCTGTTCTTTAGTACATGTATTTCCTCGCCAGATCCGACCCTGGCGTTTCCAGTTGGCTTCAAGATTACCTTTGATGCTTAGCGTCTGTGGAAGCTTTAATCCTGCCGAGAGAAATGCCAGTCCTACTGTGTTGTTTATCGTGCTGCTTGAAATTGTCTGGTTTTGTACGTACGAAGAAGCTTCCTTTTTGTCGTCTGACATTTCGATTTCCTCGTATTTCACGCTTTTATTTATTGTGGAATATGCGTTCCTGACACCATGTTTTGTTATTGTTATCCATGCGAAGCAAAATGACGATTCAAAACAAACCAAATAGTATAGAACTATAAATCACAAAAATAACAGAAGCCGTCTTAAATACCTACAAAATCGCGCCAGCGCTACTAAATTATAAGGTGTACTTTATGTAAGTAAAAGTATCGTGTTCTCCTACATAATTTCGTAACACTTGGCAGTTTCAAGAAGATGAGCAGAGGCGATAAAGTTCTTGATGGTGGTGGAGATGGTGGTTTGATGGGTAGAAGTCAAATACTCGTCAATTCTGCTGTAAAAAGTGGAGTGACTCTATTGTCGATGAACTTCATTTCGATATAAGTCAGCTCTCCACACAACCACGCATCACCCTTATCTGCAGTTATTTGAGAGCACTAAATTGAGCTTCAGTGTGATTAGATGGCCTTTTGGGCCTAAATTTGGGGAGTTGTTCTATGTCATGTCGACATTGTCGAATGAATAGTTCTAGGGACCCATGTTTTTCCTCCTGAGGAAAACAAGGAATATGTTTTAGGGTTGATGGCTATGGTTAACTGAAAAAAAGTCAAGTGACCCAGGGTTAGGAACAAGTTTGAGACCTTTCGCGAGAACAAATCTCTCAGAGTCGGATAGGATTAAATCAAGAGGAATCGTTACAACTAAATTGATGTCGTTGGCTGAATTAGTGTGACAAGGTTCCGAAACGGGACGGGTGCCTAACAAAGAGTTGAATTTAGAAAATTTATTGGTTTTAAGAAACGAGTAAATTTAGAATTCAACAAACGATTAAATTGGACGATGTCCTGTCTAAAACAGATGGAGAGGTGGAAGACAAAGTGCTTTTGTTATTCGAAATTAATGTGTTTCATTAGTACGTTTGCCTTGCTTGATGATGTTTAGCGTACGTCATAAAAATATCCATATAGGCCTTGCGTGTCGCACGAGACATGAATAAATAGGTCAATTATATATAGTTAAAAGTTGTCAATCGAATGTTCTGTACATGTGCTTATATTCCAGTATTACATTCACGCAGTGCTGTAACAGTTACAGTTTATTTGTAACTAGTTACAATAAATACTAGTTACAGTCTGAACATAATTTAAACAGCTATAATTTCTTCAAATAAAGTCTTTATTGCATTTCACAAGGACGCAATTTTCAAAGTTTACATCTGTCATTCTATCACTTGATGTCCTATTTTAGTTTGAAAGAAATCCGTCTCATCTTGATCGTCTGCAGAGGACATTTCAAATTCGTCAACCACTGGTTCTGCCAAACTGTCTAATTTTTCGTTTATAAAGGAACACCTAAAATTTAAAAAAAGTATGAATAAATTTAGGCTGTCTATAATAAGTATATGTCATCTTTAAGCTATATAGTTACCTTTCTCAATAACATCACGATCAGTTTTCCAGCTTTCTTTAAACGCGGGTTGAAGAATATAAGCAGAAATGATCTTTTCGTCGTTAAAGGGCATATGAAGCGTAAATTTTGGTTATTCAGTCTTCAACTACTCTAGGACTATAAAACGTGCTCTTTTCAGCGAAACACTTATTTTTTCATTTCAACTTCGTTAAAGCGTTGAAATTTGCCCTCAAAGTCCGCTATATTAAAATGTTTGAACCCAACATACACAAGGAGCCTGGGTCGGAGTGACGACGTAGGAAGTTGTACCGCCAATCGCCATTTACCGCGATAAAGAAAACAAACTCTCTTCAAGCTATATTTATATATTTTCGCTGGGTTTTCATAAATTATTTTTGGTTTTGGATACTCTATACGAACATGCCTGGAAAGGGAGGAAAGTATTGCGTTGCTGGTTTTGCTAACGCAAGATCATGCAGAAATTCAAGCTATTCGAAAGGAAATATTTCGATGCATATGTTTCCTCGTGGTGATAAGCAACGTGCTGCATGGACGAAGTTTGTTAGAAGGCATAGACCGGGTTGGAATCCAACAACTTCTTCTGCGTTATGTTCTGCACACTTTCATGGCAATGATTTTACGCAAAGGATGGATATTGCCGTACCAACCGCGCCTGACCGCTCACCAAGCAGTATATCCTGCAAGAGATATCTCAAGCATGGGACAATTCCGACAGTCGACGACTACGATATTGCTTCGAAATCCTTTCCCGAAACGACTGCTGCACTTAACCCCACTACACCGCAAATTCCTGCCGCCAAAGTTCAACGTGCAAAAAGGCAGCTTCTCCGAGAGGTATCTCAGTCGAGAGTGAAGCGGTCAAAGATTGTTCACGAAAGCATGGCCACGACAGAAAACCAAGTTCTTGGAGTTGAAGATTCCTGTGGCGATCAAAGCGGGTTAACCCTTTCTGAAGACCAAACCTTTCTTCATGACGAGCAAGATAAACGTGCTGAGCCTGAAGAGTCAGAGGAAATGTTTACTTGTAAACGAAAGTTAAAAACTGCCCAGCAGAGGTGCTCAAATTATAGGAGGACTATAAGGCGCCTTCAACTGCAGGTAAAATCAAAGTTATCCTCTCCACACTCTGCCTCACCAACTGCAATGGTTGATCCTTTGAATGAGCAGAATGAGATGGAGTGTTTGCCTGATGAATATGATGGAAACCTTACTGTTGATCCGAATGAGCTTGATGACTACCTGGCAGAAGCAGATGACATGAGCAGTCTGAAGAATGATCCTGACTGGGAAATTGAAGATGAGTTGGACCCAGATGATGGAGAAGATACCGCAGAGTTCAATGAAAAGAATCAAGTTAGGTACAGTACTTTAAAAACTGTAGATATTTTATTTTATTTGCCATATATATATATATATACTAATGTCTGGTCTAATTGAATACCTTGTATTTTATAGGATTGATCCTACTGCTTTGCCTCAAGATTAACCAAAATTCCTGGTTTTTCTTTCTTGCTTGGTCTCTGCCTTCTCAATGTTCTGTTTCAATTGCAAGTCAGAGAAACCTGAGCTTCGAGTCTCAAAATCTGGCATGATGGTCACCATAGAGCAATGTTGCAAAGAATGCGAGAAAGATGGAGTACAGCCTTTCAAATGGCACAGCCAGCCATTTGTATTTGGTCGATACGCTGCTGGTAATCTACTGTTGAGCTTTGCCATTCTATGTGCTGGTGCAAGTGTCAGCAAAACACTGCTGGTGTTCTCCCATTTGGGCCTTTGTGTGTACTCGGCCCGGTCATTCTTTGCCCATCAAAGGTGGTTGCTGTTCCCAACAATAATTAACTTTTGGGAATCAACACGCTTGGGACTGATTGAAAAAGCTCGTTTGGCAAAAGAAAGTGTTTGGGCTGGTGATGGTCGATTCCACTCAATGGGGCATTCGGCAAAGTATGGTGCATACACTATGATGAACGCCTCACTAGGAAAACTTATGCACTTTGAATTGTTACAGGTAATCAGCATTGTTCAGTTTCTGGCTTTCTGCATGTTTAAAACAATTTTCAAATTAACCCATTAAGCTGCAATACACCCCAATGTGCCTTGTTATAATATATTATACCTTATATTATAACCCCAGACAATTTTACTCAACAAGGGGAGAGTCTTGCACATCAATGGGTTAATTTTTAACAAAACTATCTGCTAATGTCTCATTATGTTGCAGTTCACAATATTTTAGTCTCTTAATACTCTGTCTAACAGAGATTAGAAAATTGAATGATTAGCAGGGGACAGAAAAAGAACTAATCCTAATCCATCTCAAAACCTATTATTACTTAATTTCAGGCTAATGAAACTGGTTCAAGCCAAGCCATGGAACTGGAAGGTGCAAAACGTTCCTTTAAGTTCCTAACCGATTCAGGAGTGAAAGTACAAACCTTCATATCTGACAGACACAGAGGTATAGCAAAGTGGTTGAGGGCAGCATACTCATTGGCACATCATTTCTATGATATCTGGCATGTTTCAAAAAGCATAACAAAAAAGTTGGCAAAGTTGGCAAAAGAGAAAGGTTGTGAAGCAGTTCTGCAGTGGATAAAGCCAATCAAAAACCACTTATACTGGTGTGCTTGCTCCACAAAGTGTGGCTATGAGCAGCTCATCTTGGCAAAGTGGAAATCATATTCAAGGCACATTGCAAATCTCCACACAAACCATCCGGATCCATTGTTTCAGAAATGTGTTCATGAAGAACTTCCAAACAGAAAATGGATAAGAATGGATGAGAACATATATAAGACTGTCAAAGGGGGAGGGGTCAACTTCCCATTTCCTCTGTGGAGGAGGATGGGAGGTGTATGTTTCATGTTTTCTGGAATGATGCTTTGAGGCTGTTTATACTTTTGCATTATAGGTACTGATGTTTATGATAAAGTTGTGGCCATATGTGGAAGAACCCAAATGCTAAATGATGTGAAAAAGTTATCTCCAGAGGTTCAAACCAGCCACTTGGAAGCATTCCACTCCACACCTAACCAGTTCCACCCCAAGATGACAGCCTACTCGTACACAGGGACATATTGCAGGTATAATATATTATAATACATGTCACCTTCATGTAACTTATCTGCTATTTCATATCTGTTACCTGGTACTCAATTTCTATTTTCTCCATCTTTAGACATGCATTGGCCATTGCTCACTTTAATGAGAACCTCCAAAGGGAAGTGAAAAAGACCAAAGATGGGAAAACCTACCACAGCATTCACTATCCGAAATATAAAAATGGCGATGAATTGGTTCGGACTGTTCCAGTCCCCCCCACCTACAACTATGTGGACGATTTAAAGAATACCTTATTTAAAGATACTAAGGCATCTATGAAACTTAAAATGCTTGAGTTTTTGAAGGATGTTCCTGCTCCACTCAGCTCACAATTTAGTGATAAAGTGGACCGCCTTACTGCCATTGTTAATTATAGAAAAAGACAAGAAATGACTGTCCAGTTATACCCCAGTTGTAAGTACAGTTGCTACTATACTATTGTAAGCCATTGATTGCATAGTACAGGTATGTCAGGTATGCATACAGATTATTTCACTCACATAGGGGAGAGTCTTTGGCACTAATGGTTAAATAACGCCCAATACTTTCCCCTTGATAAGTAAAATCGTCTATAAGTGGCTTAATTTCATTATAGTGAGTGAACAAGATCACTTCAGCTGACAGCCTCGGGACCAGAACCTACCAATGTACCAAAGACGCGTTGCTGTAGAAAGTGCAAAAAAAGCATGAAAGGTCACAAGCGTGGACAATGCTAATAATTTTAAAAAGTATCTAATGAACTATTGCATAGATGTGATTTTGTGTTATTGATATTTATATGGTCACTACTTTATGTTTATATGCATGAGTAAATGTAAACCCCCAACCCCTCCTACCCCTGACAGGGTGGGAATTTAACAGACACCTTGTTCAAGTATTTAAAAATGCCTCACATCCTGGAGATACTGACTGCCTCCAATTGTTCAGACCCTTTACCTTTCAAGCTAAGGCTCACTACCTTTTGAAGTACGAATAGCTAGACTGCTAACTGTTCTCAAGACGGATAGCTTGAGAAGTACTATAATCAAATAAAGGCCGAGTCTTCGCAGCTTACCTTACAACAATACAGACATTGGGTAGGGTTCGCAATTAATGTACTACAAGGAGAAATAAATACGAAAAGCTTCAAACCCCTTACCCACTTCGGGAATATTAATCCCCACCCTGTTTTGGGGTGTTGGGTTGGGGTTTACATTGACTCATGCATGATATAAACAAGTATCTACCACTGTAAAATAACAAAATGTAATAAAACTAATCAATAAACCTATCAAAGACAAAGTTCAATCTAGTTGAGATATAAAAGATGTAATTGTAGGTAAAAAGAGTACGGTATACGCCTTGAGCGGTCAAGGTCCTTTATTGTCCAATAGTTATAAGTCTACCTCTCTTCTGCTGACTTATATCCAGTATATTCTGCGTTTTTCTCCTTTGGAAACCTTGTTCGAATTGTTGTGTACACGCATGCAGGGAGCGGTCTTGAATTGTCAAATCCCATGAATCCAAACACCATAGAAATGAAAAGTCTGTAAGCGATTGCTCTTAAGTAGCTATTTTCATCGCTGCCAAGTTGTGTATATCTTTTACCCTGCCTCGTTCTCAACCCATTCGCTGCAACTCTCAGGACCCGAGGATGCAATACAACAGCCTCAAAATCAGGATGCTCAGTAACGCATTTAACAGGTTCTTTCAGTGTTGGCTCGGACTTAAAAACATTTGCAGCATTTATCTCGTGACAGCATCTATATTCTCTTGGACCACATAACAAACGCGCGTCGCAATTGCCACAACAACACCAATTCTCAATCGTTTGTATTCCTTCGTATCGGTCTTCAATTTCCTGTAAAAGAATCCCATCAACATCGACCTCTTCTTGTTCATTCTCGTCAGAACTTTCTGCTAATGGTTCGTGAGCATAAGGCTGGTACGACCCGGCTAATACGTCTTCAATGATTTCACTGTTTTCTTGGTCTGAAGTATCCAACATGCTCGAAGATGAACATGACATGCTTTCGTTTTCCGAATCGTCGGTGTATTCGCTTGCCATTTCATCGCAAACTCAGAGAACCAATACTCCAAAAAAAGATTTAGTTCACTGACTTAAACACTGAATACGGATTACGGATATAGGAAACGGGTAAATTAACTATATCGCACAACTTGTAAATTACAATAATTTCTCTTTCGAAGTCGAAGCTATGCTAATCGGGTACAACTTCCTACGTCATCGCTTGGACCCAGGCCCAAATTGCGAGTTGGGTTCGAAGCTGTTAAAAAGCGAAGTTTGAGGGCAAATTTCAACGCTTTAATGAAGTTGAAATGAAAAAATAAGTGATTCACTGAAAAGAGCGCGTTTTATAGTCCTAGAATAGTTGAAAACTGGATAACAAAATTTACGCTTCATATGCCCTTTAAGAATAGATTCAAACCGATTATTGATTCCATTTAATAGTGCTTGCACCAATGGTTTCATGGCTGGAATATCCAACTTCTTTGAAAGCTTATCTTTCAGTATACTGATAGTTGGTGATAGATAGCCCACGAAGGCATTCGAGTGGTTTGTATATGATATATTTAAGGATTAAAGCATTCTGTGAGTGGATTATCAGGATTTACAAGCACGAGTTCACGAACCAGGAACGAGAGTTTCATGCTGCACGAGGCGCAGTCGAATGTAGTATTAAACTTCGAGTTCCTTGTTCGTGAACGAGTGCTTGTAAATCACGATAATGCACGAACAAAGAGCGCTTTAAACGTTTTAATATTCAATTTGAGTAAACACTTTGGCGGTATTTTTCTACTTATGAATTATGAGCGAAAACATTCTATAAACTTTGTTCAACTAATTGTTTACTAGTTCCTTGTTTAGTTTTGATAATATTCAAAAGTGTTTTTAGAATATTTTAAAACGACAAATAGCTTTTATGCAACGGAAACAACCTTCTTGTTGTTTTGAATCTGTCTGCCGAATTACGAATATATTTTCAACCGGCTTCGCTTCGCCACTCATTCACAACTTATATTCCGTAAATTCGTAAAATAAACTAAATAAACAACACATGTTTACGTTTAAATACGAAATTATTTTATAAATTTCCCCGCTTCGTGGTTTTGGGATTGTCTTCGGTTTAAAATAAAGGAAATCTTATAAACTTTTCCATTCGTGAATTAATATTCGGGCGCTATCTAGCGTGCTGATATAAACTATAACGGCACGGCCTTGCGTTTTTGCTATATAAAATGCACACACGTGGTGCAAATTGACCAATAATAACGCGAGTTTACGAAAATTGAATATTAATGCAGTATACAGTATGCTGCAGTATTTAGTGTATATTTTCCATATTTGTAAACATGTTATAGCTTTACTGTACATACAACCTTGAATCTTGTGTCATTGTATGACGGAACTGTCTGTGAGCCTCATAACATATCCAGTATAAATAGATTAATTTAGCCACAGGCTTATAGTTAACATTTTAAAATATATTTAAATTAAATTTAAAACACTGTTAAACTATAAGCCTGTGTTCTAATTAATCTATTCATACAGTTATACTATACATACAATGATGCAAGCATATTTTATTATAAAAAAATGTAAAAGTATACATAGGAATATCTGCCAGGGAGCAAATACTATAAATGATATTTTCTTATTTTTCCTTGATGATTCTATTAAGGCGTTGGACAGCCATAAATATGGAATTCCATCGAGTTGCATTTGTTTGAACAGATTTAAACCACACTTTTCTTGAACCATTTCTGCAACTTGAACGGAGCGGGATGTCTTATTCCAGAGAGACGAACACTTTGCAATGGTACTCCTGCTAAGTCGTTTGTAGTTAGGGCCAGCTTCAGCATTTTCTGCATCGATGGTTGAGATAAGATTTGGAGTATGTGCTGCACGACGTTGATGTGGTGGAAGCTGGTACTCAAAACCTTCGCTTGCTCGCGTAAGATCATCAACAACATCTTCGAACTGACACTCTTCATCTTTATCTGGATCATCATGATTTCTTGCTCTTTGGAATCGGAGGAAACAGCGAAAACAGAGAAGGCCTTTACAAAATTGAATCCATTGTCTGTTGTGGTTTTTGAAACCTTTGATCTTATTTCAAATGCTGTGTGAATGTCTCCCAGCTGGGCAGCAAGTACATCAAATGTGTGTCTACCTTTTAGAAGACTGCTGCAAAGCTTAATACTGATCTTGCTTCTATAACTAGTTGGGCCGATAAATGGATGGTAACCATGAATCCCGGTAAAACACGATCTATGATTTTCTCTGTTAAGAAAAACAAGCCTGATCATCCTAGTCTTTTGTTAAATCAAGTGATTATACCAGACGTTGACGTACATTGTCACTTAGGCATTAATCTTTCAAGTGATCTTTCTTGGCAACATCACATAAGTATTATCAGCGAAAGAGCAGCCAAAAGATTGAATATGCTCAAAGGTTTGAGATTTCGTCTGAACAGATCAACATTAAATAGCATGTATATCTCTTTAATTAGACCTTTAATGGAGTATGGTGATTTTATATGGGATGGTTGTGGATCTGAGTGCAGTAATGCTCTTGATAGAATTAAATTTGATGCAGCTCGCCTTGTTACTGGCGCTATAAAAGGCACTAATCGGGTATCTTTGTTAGAAGAACTTTCTTGGGATAAATTAGAAACCAGACGATATATTCATAAATTGTCAGTTCTATATAAAATTAAAAATAGATTGGTTCCCGACTATCTTTATTCTGTCTTACCAATGTCTGTGTCTCAAATTTCTAATTATCCACTCCGTAACAGTGATGATATGCAATTTTTCATGTTCTACATCTAGATTTCAGCAGTCGTTTTTTCCATCGGCCATTTTTGCTTGGAATTCCCTATCTGATTCAATTAGAAATTCGTCCTCTTTTATAAATTTTAAAAATTCAATTAATGGGCTATTTTGTAAAAAAAAATGTCCGAAGATTTTCGAAGTCGGCGCTAGGTATCCTTCTGTTTTACACACAAGACTTCGGTTAGGTAATAGTACTTTAAATGATGATCTTTTTCGTCATAACTGTATACCGTCTCCTGCTTGTGCGTGCGGATACCATCGTGAAACCACTGAACATTATTTGTTGTACTGTCCTCTTTGGGATACTTACCGTTTGAGTTTACTTACTACGGTTGCAGAATGTCTTGGGAATTGTTGGTATTACTCTAACAGAACTGGGAAACTTTCTTTTTTGCTTTTTGGATGTTACAGCGTTGCCTTTGATGTAAATTATAGATTGTTTTTTGCTGTACAAAGATTCATAATTGACACATCTCGTTTCTCAGTTCGTAAGTAGGGAAATAAAAAAGACTGTAACTAGTTGGTAATGAACTTGATTTAAGACGTTGGGCTGATAGCGATATTTTTAAAAAAGTTTGTTACTAATGATGTTGTGTGGTTCTCGCATGTTGCCTAAATATATGTAAATCTTTATTTTCGTGCAAGAGCCCCCTAGATGAGCCAATGTGTGCTCTTGGGGCAATTGTGGCAATTAAATATGTTTAAACTAAGAACACAGCTCTTTCTCTGCAGAGTTTCGGTGTCAATCCAATGTCCAGTTACACCAATGAAATAGCTCTGCACATAACTGATCGATTTGGCTGAAGACCTGAAATGAATTCTTTAAACGCAGGTTGTTCCCCCAATGAGAACGGCATAAATATAACCCACAACAAGGTCCCGTAAAGTTACTTTTTTCCTTTAACTGGGCGAGCCAGAAGTACACTTGAAAAATTTCCCTGCGCGTACTTCGTTAAGTAAGTCTTTGAAATGCGAATAAATGCGACGGAAATGCGAAGAAACGCTCAGGAAATGCGAAGAAATGCACAGGAAATACGAAGTAAATGCGAAGATATGCGCAGGAAATGCGCAGAAATGAGCAGTAAATGCGAAGAAATGCGAAGTAAATAAGAAGAAATGTGCAGGAAATGCGACGAAATGAGCAGGAAATGCGAAGTAAATGGGAAAAAATGCGCAGGAAATGCGAAGTATATGCGAAGTAAATGCGATGAAATGCGCAGTAAATGCGAAGTATATGCGAAGTAAATGCGATGAAATGGGCAGGAAATGCAAAGGAATGCGCAGGAAATGTATGTATGTATGTATAAACTTTATTTCAACACGGAAATCTCATCATTACATAAATAATGCTCTACCTGAGAGCCGTGCACATATACCGGGTGGGGCAAAAAAAAGTACGACCGTTTGACTTAGTACAACTTAAAAACTAAAAGAGATATTACACTTAAACAACTTTCTTTGCATTCAGCGATGTCTAACTTAAATTTTGATATATGCCATGTGCATTTTAATGCACTATTGACTGAGATAGCTGCGTTTAAACTTGACTAAACACTTTTGGAACTGTCGAGAATTAGCTAAAAACGGCCTATTAAACTAATTTGATAACCGTTACCATTTTATCGTAAGTATTATTTAAATGAAGTGAAGTTGAAGTTAGAAATGTTTCTTGAATAGATATGCTCTTTTATTCTAACATTTGGCCTTCTAACTTCAACTTCACTTCATTGAAACGAATACTTGCGTAAAATGCTAATGGTTATCAAATTATTTAATAGGCCATTTTTAGCTAATTCTCGACACTTCCAAAAATGTTTTCTCAAGTTTAAACGCAGCTATCTCGGTCAATATTGGATGTAAATGTACATGACATCTATTAAAATTTAAGTTAGACATCGCTGAATGCAAAGAAGTGTAATAGCTCGTTTAGTTTTTAAGTTATACTAAATCAAACAGTCGTACTTTTTTTTGCCCCACCCGGTACATATATATATAGATCTATGTAAATATAGTAAGAAAAGAAAGAAAAGGGAAACAAAGAAGAAACTAGATTTTACAATAACTTGAATGATTAACTATATTACATAATATACACAATAAAAGCATCAGAGACTAAGAGAATCTCGTATATCATTAGAAACCTTCGTCTTGAATGCAATGACATCCTTAGAGAATTCCAGGTAACCGCTCTACTGTATGCTAGACTATTTTTCATAAAGTTTGTGTTAGGTTTTGGAAGGGGAAAATTCACTTGGCTGCCCCTTACATTGTAGTCATGCATTAGATTCCTTCTGGAAATTTGTGATGTTAAATACATAAGTGCATCATTATTTGCTATTTTATGCATTAATAATACCTTATTCAAATGCCACCTATGTTCCAACGTAAGCCAGGCTAATTTTTCTAAAATTTCAGCAGATCTAATATCTTAACCAGAACGTGTGATAATTCACCCATAGCACGATTTTGTAATTTCTGAATTTTCTCCTTAGAACCTTTATTACAGTTATCCCATACCGATGAAGAGTAGTCGAAATGCGGTTGTATAATTGCATAATATACATTGTCGTTCTTTAATGCGTCTACTGGGACAAAATCACGGATTTGTCTCAAGGCACTAAGGCCGCTCTTTACCTTTTTAACAGTATTACTTATATGGTCATGCCAGCTAAGACATTCATCAACGCTAACACCTAGAATTTTCTTGTGTTTAACTCTTTTCAGATTAACATTTCCTATGAATAATGAAGGTTCCCTACTTAAGTTTCTAATTCGTTGGACTGAGCCAATGATCATATATTCGCTGTTGACCATATTGAGACTAAGATGATTGGCTCTCAGCCAAATGCACAAATTTTGTAGATCTTCATTAATTCTGTTTTCCATAAGGTTAAAATTTTCGTTTCCATAGTAATGCTAGTGCCATCTGCATACATATTTGTTGTTGTATGAGCGAAACAGCCCGTAAGATCATTAATGAAGATCAGAAACAGCAGCGGACCTAGTATCGATCCCTGTGGTACACCACATTTTATTATACCTGGATTTGAAAGGACCCCATTTATAAAGCATTTTTGGCTCCTATTAGAAAGATATGATTGGATCCATTTTAATTCATCATCAATAAATCCGTAAAACTGCAATTTCTTCAACAAGATAGTGTGGTCCACAGTATCGAAGGTTTCTTAAGGTCAACAAAGACAGCTATGTTCAGGTTCCCTTCGTCCATGTTATTGAGCCAAAACATAGTATATTTATGTAAAGCCGTCAAAGTAGAGTGTCGAGGTCTGAAACCCGACTGATTTTTGCGACAATAAGTTATTATCACTTAAATATTCATAGAATTGTTTAAAAACGATTTTCTCGAAAACTTTAGCTATTACTGACAATACAGATATTGGTCTATAATTATTTGCATCCGATCGTTCTCCGCTCTTAAAAATTGGGGCTACCCTTGCACTTTTTAGGTCATCAGGAAAGATACCACTTATTAAAGATTTATTAAATATAATTGAAAGAGACTCGGATATGATACCTGCAACACCTTTGATCACGTTGCATGGTATTTTATCTAGGCCAGATGCCTTTTTAGAGGGGATATCCCTTATAGCAGACGCAACCTGACCAGCACATTAAAATTGAATTTACTTGTACTATGATTCACATAAGTGCAAGGATTTAAAGTTGTACTCGGAATCTCACGGGCGAGGTCCGGTCCCAATTTAATATAATGTTCGTTAAAGTTTTCAGCTATAAGTTTCTTATCACTGATAATACCCAATTCGTTTTTTTAAATATTTACATTAGTCCCTTTTATAGGTCTATTCAAAAGGTTATTTAGCAATTTCCACGTTTTTTTTTGGTGTTGCCTTTATTCGCCTCAAAGTTTTGAACAAAGTAATTTCTTTTGCATGTTTTTAGCTTATTATTAACCTTGTTCCTCAGTTTACGGTATTCAATCCAGTTTGCTTCAGAACGATTTTTGACAGCATGCTTTCTTAAATAATCCCTACGAAACATCATGTCTCTAATATCGGATGTAATCCACGGGGCATCACGATTTCTAACTCGTTTAGTTCTAATTGGTGCATGAGCATCCAAAACTCTAGGACCCATAGTAAATGCAAAGAAATGCGCAGTAAATGCAAAGAAATGCGCAGGAAATGAGAAGAAATGCGCAGGAAATGCGAAGTTAATGCGAAGTAAATGCGAAGAAATGCGCAGGAAATGCGAAGAAATGCGCAGGAAATGCGAAGAAATGAGCAGGAAATGTGAAGTAAATGCGAAGTAAATACGAAGTAAATGCGAAGTAAATGCGAAGAAATGCGAAGTAAATGCGCGTGCACGCTTTTCTCAAAAAGCATTCTAACGAGGTTAATACTTCGCCTATACCGTCGCATATGCAAACCATTCGTATATCTATTACATAAGTAACCACTCTTACTGATATATTTTTTTTTCTTGGGAGCTTATGGTTGAATATGGGTCCTTATCAGTGTGAACGATGTTTGAGAATGTACTCATCCTATTATAATGCCAGGCGACATAAAGCTTACAGTTGCACACATTCAACCACTCGTAGCCAAAGCGAGCAAGAATGAAACATGTCAGAAACAGACTTGGATAGTTCTTGGATAGACCAAGGAACACTTGGTGATCTTAAAGCTTTCGTTCTGACGATAATTGATGAGCAAGCAGCCCAAAATTCGAAATGGCATTCACCTAGCGGCGGAAAGTGGTGCTTCAATAGCGAGCAGCTAAAAGTTGAGTGGCACTCAAAGAGCGAATCTATATCCTTTGATGGAGCCAAAGCCAATGATTTATGTGATCAAATTCATAGTGTCCTTTTAAAATCTGATTATCAAAATAAAGATCAAAACAGCGACCTTAACAAGTCATTAGAATCCTTCATAGCTGACGCGAGCGTCGAAGCGTGCAATATTAATTTGAACGAATCGCCTAGATTACATACTTCTTTACTGCAAGTCAGTAATGTATCCTGCCTAAATAGCAAAGATATCAATTGTGATGAAAACCCCAGTAATCTTGAATTTGAAATGGCAAATTCTAAATCTGGTACAGGCGAGAATCAATTATCCCCTCTCATTCAACACACAGACGAACGGCGTGATGTGTTTAGGCAGTGCGAGTATAAAAAACATAGTTATGCTCATCGGGGTTTACGTGAATCGGAAACAGTACACATGCAAGACCCTGATGCTACGAGCGGTGGTCCTTGCTGTGCCGATTGTATCAAGCAAAGATGGGAAATTGACAATCTAAAAGCAGAAATTACTTGTCTTAAAAAATTAAAAAATAAATTGTTTATCGCGAAGGAGACAAAGCTGACAAGTCAAGCATGGATATGCAAATTTCCCGTCTTCAACGCGATAACTCAACCCTAATCAAAACAGTTGAAATGCTAAGTAGACAATTGTTAAATCAAAACGAAGAGAATTCTACCAACGTCTCAAGTGAATCAGATGTATATGTAAACCCACGACATACGAAAGAGTCGGATATCCCTTCAACTTCGTCTAAAGAAAAGGAAAAGAAACTGAGAAAAAAGAAGAAGAGAAATGTAAATGAGTCAACGTCACAGTCAGGGGTTGACCCACCTAAAGAAATTGTAAATAAAGCTGCTGGTAATCCATCAACTTCGACCGGTAACCGTAAGCCAGTAGTGGTAATCGCTGGCGACTCAATAGTAAAGAATGTAGTTGGACCATCTATGAGCAAATCTGACGCAGACCACCTCTACGTTGTTAAATCTTTTTCTGGCGCAACTATTTCCGACATGGAGGATTTTATCAAACCTACAACCCGCAAGTCACCGGACAAAATTATCCTCCATGTTGGCACTAATGATCTGAAAAATTCTACGCCGAAAGTTATTACCGATTCTATTTTGAATCTAACAACCCAAATCAAAGAGGATTCTCCTAACTCCATGGTAGGTGTTTCTGCGTTGTTAATCAGAAATGATTGCCCGATATTAGCCACCAAGGTTAATCAAGTCAACTCCACCTTAGAAAATCTTTGTCATATGAACAATATTCCTTCCTTAAAAACGCTAATATTAACACTAGTCACCTCAACAGTAGAGGTCTCCATTTAAATAAATTAGGCAGTATATCCCTCCAAAACAATTTCAAAGAGTTTATAAATAACTTAGAAAATTGACATGATATTACGTTGTCTAGAGTTGCTAATTCAGTAAATAATGTTCAATCTAAGACTATGCAAACTACTTCTAACATTCAAAACCTGCTCTTGCCAAACAGGAGTGGCTTTAAACTTGCCTCACTTAATATCACCAGTTTGGTCAAACATATTGATGAGCTTAGAATCTATCTATCAAATAATGTGATTGATGTACTGGCTATTAATGAGACAAGGCTTGACTCTATGGTTGGTGACAACGAAGTACATATACCTGGATACGAAATTGTTAGGCGAGATAGAGATTCCAATGGTAGATTTGGCGGTGGGGTTTGTTTTTATATTCGTAGCTGTATAAATTTTTCAGTTCGGCATGATCTATCTTTTGAGCAATTGGAAAACCTGTGTATTTCAGTTAATAAACCTAGAGCCAAGCCTTTTCTTATTACCACTTGGTACAGGCCTCCTAATTCGCCTGTAGCAATGTTTAATTATTTTGAAATTCTTCTAGGTATGCTCGATTCTGAAAATATCGAGTATTACCTCATGGGCGACTTCAACTGTGATTTGAGCTCTACAGTCTTAGATCATGATTCGAAGTCACTCATGGATATTGCCGATTTATATAATCTTTCTCAGCTTATAAATGAACCTACTCGAATCACAGACTCCTCCTCAACATTGTTAGATCATATTTTCACAAATACTCCTGACAAGGTTGTTTGCTCTGGTGTTTCTCATGTGAGTATAAGCGATCATAGTCTTATTTACGCCTTTCGCAAACTTTCTGTGGGTACATCGACGGGGTACATTCTTCAATAAACTACAGAAAGTTTAAAAACTTTGATTCTACTAAATTTCGTAATGATATTAGTCAACAGAGTTGGAACTATATCAATCAGTACGAAAACCCTAATGACATGTGGCATGCTTGGAAAGCCACATTCAATTCTGTCGCAGATAAGCACGCCCCAATTCGAACTAAGCGCGTTAAGGCTATTAAATCGCCTTGGATCACATCTCTTTGAAAGATAAAATGCATAGGCGAGATGTCCTAAAAATTAAAGCAATTCGTTCCAATGATACTCAAGATTGGCTTTCTTTTAAGAAAATGCGTAATTTTGTTAATTCTGAAATCTTCTACGCTAAGCAAGCCTATTTCAAAAATTCTTTCAATGATAATAAAGACAATCCTAATAAGACCTGGAAGATCATTAATGAACTTACTTCTAAGAATAGGAAAAGCCCTCACATTGGCGAGGTTGATTTGAATGGCGTATTAATTAATGACCCTAGCAAAATTGCTGATGCGTTTAACGATCACTTTTCAAACATCGGACCAGACCTTGCAGATAAAATTAATCTTAATGATAGCAATCGGTCTTATCTTGATTATTTACCTAACCAAAATAATGCTATTTTTCAACTGAGAGAAATAAGTATTCCAACCGTTTACGCATTACTGTCCACGTTAAACACTTCTAAAGCAACAGGTTTAGACAAAATATCTTCTAGGTTAATTAGAGAATGCTCTGACTTAATTGCAGAATCCCTCTGTCTTATTTTTAATCGTTCTATCACTACAGGCATATTCCCAAACGAATGGAAATGTGCTAAAGTTATTCCTATATACAAACAAGGCAAACGCAATTGCGTTGATAACTATCGTCCCATTTCTATTGTTCCTATTGTGGCTAAGGTTTTTGAAAGGGTAATTTATGATCAGCTATATACATTTATAGCTGAAAATGAATTATTAACTAATTATCAATCTGGATTTCGAGGCCTACATTCTACTGTCACCTCTCTTCTTGAGGCTACCAACGAATGGGCTTATAATATTGACAGTGGTAATGTAAATGCTGTAATGTTTCTTGATCTTAAAAAAGCGTTCGACACTGTAGATCATGAAATATTGCTGAACAAACTTAATGCATATGGAATCAAGGGAACTGCGGGTAACTGGTTAAGATCGTATCTAAATGAACGTAATCAAAAGTGTTTTGTTAACGGTCATTTCTCCTCGAATCGATTACTACAATGTGGGGTTCCTCAGGGAACTATATTAGGCCCGCTTTTATTTTTAATCTATATTAATGATCTTCCTAATTGTCTAATACACTCTCGGGCACGAATGTTTGCTGATGACACTAATTTGACATATGCAAGTAATAACATACATGAAATTAATCATAATCTTAACGAGGATCTTGCTAGTGTCAGTGAATGGTTATCAGCAAACAAACTTACTTTAAACCAGACTAAAACTGAATTTATGCTAATTGGCTCTCGCCAAAGAATAAATACTTTTCAATCTACTCCTTTATTAGTAATAAATAACGTTCCAGTTAAACAAGTCTCTCATACAAAATCACTCGGCGTACATATTGATGAGAACTTATCCTGGAATGTTCATATTGAGAAACTGAGTAAAAAAGTTGCTTCCGGTATTGGTGCACTAAAACGCATTAGACCTTATGTTCCTTTTACCACAATGCAACTTATTTACAAGTGCTTAGTTCAACCATATTTCGACTACTGCTCTGCTGTCTGGGACAGTTGCAGTAGTTATCTAGTTAACAAATTGCAAAAATTACAAAATCGTGCTGCCAGGGTATTAACATCTTCTAGTTATGATACAAATGCCGATTATCTTTTCGAAAGTCTTGGATGGAAAAATCTTGTATCTCAGCGTAGGCTTTCCAAGGCTATCATGGTGTATAAATCCTTGAATGGTCTTGCTCCAGATTATCTTTCTAATATGTTTGTTGATCGCAATAGTATCACAAATTATGCATTGAGAGACACCAGTAACAAACTAGCTTTGCCACTACCGCGTACTAATTACTTGAAAAATAGCTTTAGTTATAGCGGTGCAGTACTGTGGAATTCTCTTCCTACTGAGTTAAGACAGGCTAGTACTTTACATAAATTTAAGTCTGACTGTAGCAACTTTATTCAATAATTTTTAAATATTTTATCTAATTTTAATCAATTTAATGCACGGCACTCATGAAAAACAGGTAGTTTTGTAAATATGTATAGTATAATTTATCATATAGCTAATTTCCTTTGTTACTTTATCATAAGTGTGTAAAATCCTGATGAGTCCACCGTGACTAAATAAAGTTCACTAACTAACTAACTCCTATCTCAGAGTTAACACGAACAGAAGAAGAAAATAAATAGACACTGAAGAATCTGATGACACCGGTGAAAGTGAAGCCGAATCCAAAGATCCTACGTCAGAAAGCGAACTTGACAATTCAGATAGTGCTAACAGTGAAACTGAAGATGAAATTGATCCTTGGGTACCCGTAAGAACGGAAACGTCTGAACGAAATTTTGCAGAATACGAAAAATGAATACAGAACTTTATTGAAGGTGGTTTTGATGAAGAAGAAGCTAAAGACAAAGCATATTTACTGATCCTGCCAAAGCTTCGAAAAGATTTAAAAAACGTTCATCTGGAACGTCTATTGTAGGTAAGGTAGGTAAAACTTTATTTAAAATCATACGCTAGCCCCGTCAACTACAAGCTAATTTCCACGAGGAGCGTGTAGTACATCATATAAAATACTAAAACTACAAATAAATACATACACACAGAAGAATGATATACCCCCCCCCGAAAAAGGTTACCTCATTAGTCCAATTAACTCCCTAAACCCACATAGCTGCCATTACTTGTGCAAGCAGTACTAGTGTGCATAACAAATATGTTTTGAATAAGAAAATATACGTTAATGTACAGTATTAGAAATTGTGAGCGCGAATTCCCTTTTTGAATGTTGACAAAGTATCCGAATTACGCAAATCTGTAGGTAGAGAATTCCAAACCTTAGCTTCATCGAAAGAAAAACTTTTCTTAAGTTTCTCAGTCCTGGACTGAGGTAGTTGCATAGAGGTAGAGGAGCCCACGTCGATTAAAGAAGGATCCAGTGCACAAAAAATTGTGAAAACGAGGGATGAATTTGTAAACGATGACTTGTACCCTAAGGAAGCTCTAAAGGCTGCTGTTGACAAGATGAAATTCCTTTTAAACAAACGTATGAGAGACACTCGAACGGCGCATA
The DNA here is from genome assembly GCA_016169945.1 of Trachythela sp. YZ-2020. Classification (NCBI taxonomy): domain Eukaryota; kingdom Metazoa; phylum Cnidaria; class Anthozoa; order Malacalcyonacea; family Clavulariidae; genus Trachythela; species Trachythela sp. YZ-2020. The sequence goes on from JADLSH010000155.1 coordinate 2,774,771, forward strand.
ATGTGAACGAAGATACTGACCATGAATCCTAAAATAATCTTTGTCTGCACTTCACTTATAGCTAATTATGATAATGTTGTAAGAAATAAATGTATTTTCAAATTAAATTGTGTTTATTTTAATGTTTATCACAAGGGACATAAACGAAAACTCCTACTGACCGAAGATTGAAATATATTTAACGTTAAACGATCCAAGCTCGAGGACACTGTTAGAAACAGACAATATATTTAAAGTAATATATTTATCTGTACAAATTTAGTGTTATATTTTCCAAATAAATTGTATAAAACGTTAATCCGTGCGCTAATTTATGCATGCAGCAACCAACGAGGTTGCCTTGGTAACAATATTTGTCTCTAAAAATCATCACGTTTTCGTATTCGTTAAACCCACTTTTCCCTCCTTTTAATATTGAGAAAGTTCCAAATGTTCAAACGTATTTGCAAATTGAATTGTAACTTCGGGCATAGTTTCACATTCAGCATTTTCGCTGCAATCAGCAATTTTCATTCTGCAATCTAAATAATTGTTTTCAAAAAATTATACTAAAAAATTAGAGTTGCTATGGTTACCCCTTACAATACTTCATGTTAATACGTCGTAATATACTTACCAAAATTTGTCCCAAATATATTCTGTAAAGTTCTCTCCGCAAAAATCCCAAATATATTCTGTAAAGTTCTCTCCGCAAAAGGTACGTACATATTAAAATGTACAACCGTCACGAATTATATATAATCCCCGAGCCGGCGCGAAGCGCCGTGCGAGGGTACTAATTCCGCTCGGATATTTACACCCGGGAAAAAAGGAAAGCAATGGGAAATCCAAAGTTCATCAAGTTTTGCGGGCGCATGGCTATGTTTCATGGGTGTGATGGGTGGTCATCTCACTAATCTTTGTTAGGAGTGGAATGAGCGAATTATAAAAAAAACAGGAGTATCAGTATAAAGTCTGAATTATAACTTATAAATCGCTTTTTGGGACTTCAGGAAAAGCGGCGGAACAAATTTATCGTTTATACTTTATAAAAAAGGATAAATAGAGATAGATGGTCGAAAAAATATGGCAAGTTTCTTATATTATATTGTTGATGTATTTACATATATTTTCATTTTTTTTCCAATTAAAGTATCCTATATTTTATGTCATCAAAAAGTTCCAACTTAAAAGGAAAGCGAAATCGTTTCACACGAGAGAATTTGTATATTTTCATCTGATTTCATTTCAAAAACTACTTTATCGGTAAAAGGCAGTTTAGTTTTACAAACTTTTCGAAACGTTTTAGTGAACGGAAGGTTGCATTAATTTGAAGCTTATAGAATGCATAAGACCATACCTACACCATATACCTCAGATTTGTATGGCTAAACCAACTAATATTTTAATTACTTTTGTAGTTTTTGTGACCTGTTTAACTGTTTTGTACTGTTTTGTACTCAGAAAAGAAGTTTAATTATATTATTAATCGTGTTGCCATGGCTACTGTGCTTCCTCTTCTCGAAACAAAATTTGCATTTTTTATTCTTTCAAAATAAATTTCTCAAAATATTGTTTCCTTCCACTCTTCTTTCCAAACTATTAGAGTAATGATCAAAATTTTAATGGCACATTTAAAATGAAGGAAAACACAGTGATTACGTCAAGTAAAACATTTCATGTGGCGATAGCCTTTGATTGCGTCGTGAAGAGGGGTGTGAGCCAAGGATCCAATTCTGTTTTCTAAGCCACAAATTTGTTTTGAACGCAGATATCCGACTCGCCTACAACCTTTGCATGGCAGATTTTGTGATGAAAAAGATTAGCAATAGTAATGTTTTGGAATGTAGTGTCTGGCAATGTTCAGCTGGGGCGAGGGGTTACTGCAAGCATGTATTTCTAGTACACGTCTAACGTCACAACTCATTAATATTTCATGTGGCGCAAGATTTGTCGCGCGACAATTCATCATGTGGCGCGACAATTGTTGCGCGACATGTCGTCACCACTGAGCTATAATATTACAGGAGGAAGTGCTCGTCAGAAAACAGTGTCCGCAAAAACATGGCGGATTTTGGCTTTTGCTTACGCCATTACCATGACAACTGGTTCCTTTTGCCCATGGTAATTACCACTGACCAGGCTCAATTCTGAGCCCGATACAACATCACACACCCCTGGTTTTTGCAAAATATATTTAAAAAAAATGTTTTATTTTATTTTACTTTATTTTACAATGGTCTACTTTATATAAAGGGTTGAAAATTATCCATAATTCCACGTCTATAATTTCATACTGTTTTATCAATATTTGATGTTCTGAATAGGTTAACGTTGTATGTATTTTGCCATTTAGAAAATTAAATTTTCTGTCAGTAGTATGAAACCATGTATTTTACAAATATCAGAATATCTTATATTGATTCTCTCAAGAATCCGGAGGACTGGTTTTACGACATAAAGCTATATATGTGCTACTATATTTAAAGCAGGGAATTAGGATAACATAGAATTAGGGTTTTGTGTTCTGTAACTACAATTTATGTATATGCTAGGGGTGTTGAAAAAGTTCAGGGTGCTATTGCACACAATTTCTAACTAGCTTTCTGGCCAAAGATGTCTTTAGGTTGAGGATTTTTGAAGAACTAGGATTGTATTCCTGAAATATATATAATAAAGCAAGCCTGATAAGACCTAGTAACCTACCCAGGGAAAATCAGTCGATGCCCCCCAGTCTTGCACCCATGTACTTTGGTTCAACCAATCCCCACTAAATGCACGCCAGGGATGTGAAGACTGTGTAGTGTGCTGGCACCACTATCACCTGGGAATTTATTGCAAAGTTTCATTATTTTATAGTTTGGGTTATGTTATTGTAGGATTTGCAGACTTAGATGAATGGTGCAACTACCTAAAAAAATAGAACAAACTTCAACATTTCAAGCAAAGGTCGGGTCTTTTAGTCTGTCCAACAAAGGGTTTATGCTCAAAACATGTAAGTTTGTTCCTATTTTGTATCATACATTTGTTGTATCAAACATCCAAGCCTGCAAATAGGATAGTTTTTCAATAAATATCACTTAAATATGCAACAATCTTGAAAAGGTCACTAACTTATTCACCCTTCGTGCATCATCTCTATGAGTGAAAGATATCACCATAATAATGCCCCCAGTGTGCCAAAAGTTCCAGTGTCCCTGGCTTACAATAATTTTTGAATAACCTATATCTATTCTTTTATTGCAGAATTATGCAACAATGATGCAGTCCACAGTGGTGTTTTTTATTTAATTTCTTCAAAGAATTACTATTAATTAGCGTTAAATATTCTAAAAATTAAACTTTATAATCAAATTATTATGGCATTATTGTAACTTTCATGCTCCATGTGCTACAACTTTGCTTTGGCTGTTCTACACTTTGGTCACTTGTGCTGTTTCTTGTTGTACCTATAACAGATTATTCATGCATTATATCTATACTAGCTTATAATTGTGAGGACACTGTGGAGATACACTGTGGGTCAATATAGAAAAGATCTACACTCCCAACAAATGATAGGAAATTTCTGCAGTTCAGGTGGAGAAGGCAGATGTCTAAAGGAGAGGGGTATAAATAAGCTACTAATTTCCTCCATGAGGGAGGTGTGGATATTTTGTGGAATGATCCATCACTACTTGTGCTGGCTTTCATTATTTTGAAGATATCAACATCACATACCTAAGAAGCCTACAGATTCTTAAATGGGTTGCTCCATACGAGCACTTGAGCTCCTAGTCGAAAGTGTCATAAATCATACAAATTTGGGTATGCCTGTATGTATTGGTTGATGCTTAGTTTTTCTGAGGGTAGTCAATTGCCTTAACTAGCTACACAGTAAGCAACTCAGTCTGCAGCACTTGGTGGTATTCAGTCAGGTAAGACCAAGAGCACAACTTGTGGTGGGGGGGTTAGGGGGTGTATAACCCCCAAAAAAGTTTAACAATCGCAATTCGTAGATCAAATTTTGCCATTCGTAGACCAAAATATTTGTGCAAAAACCAGGGGGGCGAAGAACTTTGTTTAAAACTTAGGATCGCGGTTGGTCAGTAGGAATACCCTGGCCAAAAGGAACCAATTGGCGTCAGCAAATGCCAAAATCCGCAATGTTTTTGCGGACACTTTTCTGCCAGGCTGACATTAGCGGTACGTCCTCCAGATGTATTAAGCTCAGTGGGGTGAACCGCCAAGCGTAAAAAAAACATCGTTCAAAAGCTCATTTTTTGCCATCACGCTTTCGAATCCTTCGACAATTTCTTCGAGCTTTCTTCGTAGCAAATGAATGATTCTACTCCTCTACTTTTCCTTCAATTCCTCGATCTCTTCGTACTTTATTTTTCGGCTAATTTCACCAAACCAACAACATCATTTCTATAAAGTAGCTCCTCTACTTTTAATTGCAGTTCCTCGGTATTTCCATCTCGAAAACCAAGCTCGTCCCACCGACGTGTTTATAAAATGTGCTTTATATTTCCTTCACAATCAACTTCAATCGCATCTTTTAGATCCGATATGGCAGCCCCACGTTGGGCGCCATTTCCCGTGGGTTACCCCTATTTCCCTTCTCCAAAACTACATAAACGCGTTGATGATATTGACGAAATGAAATGTTAAAATATACAAAATAAGCTCAAAGACTGTTCTTACAAAACATGTGTTTCTTTTTTATTGTCCCGCGAGTTTCTCGCACTGTCTGTCGACCGCGCGCGATTCTTACGTTATATTTCACCGCTGTAGGGCAGGGGCCCTACACGTAGGCTAACAGAAAAGACGTACGAAGAAGACGAAAGAACGACGGAAATGAATGACATTGACAAGAACAGAATTGACTGAAATTATAGGACTGCGTGTGAAGTGAAAGAAGTAATTTTTTGTACTCGTGCATGTGCATAGGCTTTGGAATATTAGTTTGAATGTGAGGGCTAGACAGACCTTTGTGGGGCGGGGTTCAGATGGGCATGGTAGAAGGGATGCCATACTTGAAAATGTCAAAATTTAGATTATTTGAAATGCCATTCATATTGTACAACAAAATCTATACGAGCAATAAAAAAGCCAATCGAACAATGTTTATTATCTCTAACGTTTGGATAGATTTAGCCCACCTATATCTGGGGGGATTTATCCTCCCTCTGTTCCATCACCTACGGTCTAGAGTATAGAGCTATATAATGCTACTGTAGCAGGAGATCACAGCTGGAGTATTGCACTGTGATGAAATTTCGACATTTGAAACATAATGAAAAATCTCACTTCAACCAAGAATGTTTGGTTTCGTTGATGGTCCTCAGGGTTAATTTGTTGTTAATGATCCTCCCTGTTCCGCTTCTTTTCTCAGTCAGTCTAACATTGATAGCTGCACATTATGACAACTGTAAAGGCAAATCCTCCTAAAATAACTTAACAATTCAACCTATAACATATCTATGCAGGAAAAATAATTGGATGTGGGAGGGGGGCTTAGAAACTAGTCTGCCATGCCCTACATTAAATGCCCAACAACTTACACCTTCATGCCAAATACTCAGTTCGGTTTTGCGCTAAGTTTTATTGCATTAACAAAAAAATAATAACTTAAAACCTTAGAAACATCCCCATCCAAAAGATGGAAAAAAGCGAACATACTAAGCATTGGACTATATATGCAGGCTGTGATGAACAACGAAAGACAACTCTTTTATTATACAACAAATTTAACAGAAAACTGCTACAAGGTCTGCTAGGTATATATTATAACGAGCGACAAGAAAAGGAAAAAGTCATTAAGGGTCATTAAAGGATAATCTAGCTACAATTTCCATAAGAGAGAATTTTCAATAAATCTTAATGGATAGGCCTGGGTAACAACATCATCTTGTTCCGTAATTGGTTGCTTGAAAACAGAGGCGGAAATTTCGCTCTTTTACAGAAATTGATAATTTGTCAGAAATTTTGACCTAAAAGGGCTAAAAACAGCCTATTTTGAGTGTAAAGTGGGGGTTCTTCGGAAATTTGAAAGTTTTATCGGAAATATAGGGGGCTTTGGCCCCCCACTGAATTTCCGCCACTTCTTGAACAGGAGAAAAATGGATAAATAAATAATCACCAATTTTAATCAGAAACTGCTTTCCAATACTTAACAGTAAGGCAAAGGATGAGCTGCGAAAAACTTGTTGTGGTGGTAGGAAATCTTTGTATATAATTGTGAAAATTTTCGACTTTTCGTAGAATCTGATGGTGCTATATTGGTATTTCATCAAGAATATACAAAATTCTATGTATATTTTCATCACCATTTTGAATCAGGCCTGGTTACAAGGCAAGTTAAAAAAAGTGAGCCCATAATATTATTCTCCGTGCGTGTTTATTGAAAGCTTATAAATTTTTGATTTTCCTTGTAAATGTTTGTTTTTCCGCCAATTCCAGGCGGAAAGTGCAATTTAATAATTCGAAAAGTGGAAAAATGTCTTTTTTTCTGGAGTTTTTATGACAATATCACATTTACTTGCGGCAAAAATTTTGCACTGTCCATTTCGTGCTCTTGAATTTATATGGCCAAATTTTGTACATTTCGAGGCAAAATTCAAAAATACACTTCAAATAATACATATATTCATACACTTTGAACATGGCATGATTAAGTGACTGGATACTTGATTGTAAATATATATGTTTCTGAACAAATATATGTGTTATATCCCGGCACTTTTTGGGGGAAGCCAGGGAAGTCAGCATAGAAAAATAGTAAAACTATGTTGAAATTCGTAGATTGAAATGATAAAACTCGCAAGCAAATGATGAAGTTTCTAATTTGGCGAGATTGTATTGTTTCTCCGCCCAATGTTTTGTTGAATTTTCTACGTTGCATGATACCTTTTGAATAAAATCGTTTCCTTGACAAAACAAAAACTTGCCCATTTTAAAATAAGGTATTTTATATTCTAATTGTAACGAACATGTTTTAAATGAGTGTATATTGCGATAAATAGGTCATAAATATATTCTGTCAGCAGGTTCCAGCTGTTTTCCAGCGACGTGCCTGCCTGACAATTGCTTTAATGCACTTCAACAGTATTGAAAAAGGAATCTCACTATATTTCTATCTATACTTTCCGGATAAATAAGAATTATATAGAAATTGTATATTAATATGTTTGGGAGCCTTCGAAGAAAGCCATGAAAAAATTTCTCGTCCCAACGCTAAATTTCCAAAGCTGCGCATAGCTCGTTCATGCTAATCTTTTACAACCTCTTACAAAATGGCATTTTCATGCAGTCTATATGCTAATTATAGAACAAGAGGTCATAGGCTGCAGAATGGTTACTAAACAACAAGACAATATATCTTGCGTGTATTATCATTTCAGCTCAAGGAGTTCAAGGAAAACGCATTAAGATAATACAGCGTTCATAGTTAATATTTATATCAGAGAAAGCGATCGAAGACATGGTTTCAAAATTTGTGTTTATAAGTGTATTGCTTATTGGACTAGTAGTTACATCAGCAGAGGTAAGAAATATAAAAGATAGTTAAGAATATATATTATTTTAATCGACTAAAATGAAGATTTTTGCTTGACCATGTTTCACACAATAATGATAAATAAATTGAGTTAATATATTTCAACATACACTCGACTTCCATGGAAAACAGATGATGTGTCAGAGTTCAGTTGTCAATGAAGTTATGTAAAGACGCACAGACAATTTTGATGAAATTATATACAATTTACTATTTATTGTTGTTATACATCAGCTGTTAGTACGTGTAGAAGTTAAGAACGAAAGAACAATGATTTTTTAATCATTCGGGTATTAGGATAATTCTATAAATCTGTGAAACGTCATTTCAGTTGATTTCCACTGAGAATTAGAATAATTGCATTTGATCGATGCAGTTTTGCAAGAATATTACGCAAGAAGACTATTTTTCTGCATTACAGTCTGTGATAGGCTATTCGATATTTTCCAAATGTTTACCTTTGCTCAATATGCTTTGTTTAGTTTCCTCGATTCGCTGTAAAGAAATGCAGCCCGTCTGGAGGATTGTGTTGTAACGCAATTTTAGAATATGGCAAGTCCTAACATTCACGCACAGATAATTTGTACTTATCAACATTCATACCACGACCTTGTGCCCAAGCATTGCAACATATACGACTAGAAGGGATGATTTATTTATCTACTGTATTCATATATTTTGAATATTTATCGTCAAAAAAAGATCCCGTTCCCGCAAAGATCAATTGGGCGTGCTAGTATAAAATGCAATGCTTTTAGAAGTACATTACTTATAATCTGGATTTCTTTCTATATGTTAGCCTGTGTAGTAAAAACTGGTATTACTGACGAACTACTATTAATATAATATTTAGAGCTCGACTACGAGCGTTTTATCATGTTTAATATGCGAAGGCGTAGCGCGAGCACTTCAGATATGACAATTGAAAACGCAAATAGTGCTTTGAATAGCTTCAAACACGTCAAAAAACTAGACAAAAGATTGACATGTACGAGCATTATTTTCTATTGTTCAAGCCCACAGTTGGGTTCGCTGCGCAGCAATGACACTTAATAAACGTAAATGAAATACATTCATCATGCAAATTGTCGCCTCGTGCATAGCGGCCTATACGCTTGATTACGCAGTTCACAGGCGTCAGGCTATATGCTCGTTGAAGTTTAGTTTATGTTTTTCCTTTCAAAGTGCAGCACATTGAGGCCAACTATAAATCGACAAACAAGTTCAACCTGCAGTGTAAAAGTATACGTTCTTTCTGTTTAGCCTTTTATCTAGTTCTATGTACAGCAGTAGATTCGCTACACCTTTCTATAACGCTGCATGCTGTTGGCTATTGTTGTTATACGCATTGCACTTGCTAGTTCTTTAATAAGAGGATGCCGTTTAACTGCTGTTTGCAGAACTTGCGTATATTTATTCAATTTATTCATCCATAAATTATACATGCATAATTACGTTTTCTGTTGTTTTCAGCTGCAGAATGTAACAAAAGTGTTTGTAAATTTCTAATCCCATTTTATCAACATTTTATCGATTTGTCCATGGGCTACGCCGTAGGCTTCACGAATTGTCGTATTTAAATGTTTATATATTTTCAGTTATCATGCGTACAGACAAACACACAAACACACACATTCGAGAAACCTTCTTCGATACACACTATATATCTATAGCTTTTAGGGAAAGTTGTGTTGTGCAAATCTATTTAATGCTTTTGCATGTGAATTTAGCCGAAACGTTTCTACATTGGCTCACCGTTTTAATCGAAGCTCCTTGCTTCTAAAACGTTGTAGATTTAATTTAAAAGAGTAAGAACATGCTAAATGAATCATTTTTAATATTTTTAACAGATGCGCACGCTGCTTGCTTCCAATGTAATCATACGAGAAGAAAGATAAATGGAACAAAATGCGAACGTCTTGCAAACAAGGAAGAAAATGGTGCAGACTTTCTTATAACGGAAATATGCAACAACTTTTGGTATAATTACAAAGCAGGAGAGATGTGCAATTTTGTTGGAAATAAAATTGAATTTGAAACATTTTTCGATAATTTAGGTAGGTTCAAGTTTCTGTTTTCCTTGATTCATTTTTTTCTTAATCTATTTGTAGCTAGGATTAAGAACAATTATTGCCGAGTTGTAAATTTCATCATAAACAACTTTAGTATGTTTGGTTTTAACATTCTGTAGAAAAATGGACATGGAAAATAAAAGTCCATAACTTTCTCAAGGATATTGAAGAAAGCAAATTCAGTGAAAGGGTAAAAAACATTTCAAGCTCTCTCCTAATAAATCTTCATTCTAGTGTGCCAGTAAAAATTACTCTAATAAAATGAATGATTGTTTCATAAAGATTTTAGAAAAAGGCCCAGAAGTGTTTTACCATTCAAAAAGGCTAAACGAGTTATTAAATCAGGATGACAGTTTTTCAATAGTCAAGGTATATCCTTAAATTACTCATATTAATAGGGAGTATCTCCAGTGTGTTAATAAATAAGACTATAGGCTTGTAATTTTGTATATTAATTTAAGTATAACTGCATCATCCAGATTACTTATGTTACAAATAATGAATGCCAAAGTTGTGTTGTCAAGCTCGTATTACTCATGTATGCGTGCGTATTGTGTCTACAAGCAATTTGAATTGAAACGTATTCAATATCCCTATAAATTCATTAATAACGTACTGGAATACATGCATGCAGATCCCCCTCGCCCATTTGAACCAAACAATTTACTCCCCAAAAGTTATTGTAACATTGTGTATACTGAGTCAAACCAGGTAACCCAGGTACTACAATGTAATTTATTACACAGTATATTTATTTATATAATATACTTTAATTTTAATTAACTACAAAATTATAACAGTGTATAAGTATATAAAGTGGTATGTATTATGTAACTCTTTTTCCTTGATTTACTGTAACACATTCAAGCAGTAAGTTAAAAAAACCGTCCATACGGAATAAATTCGGCCATAAAAACACTGTAGCTTCTCGTATTTTAACTATACTACTTAAAATCTTGTCACATAACTAATATATCCATGCAATCATATATAATTATAATTAATATTGCTATATTTTAATGAAGTCATGTACATTTTAAAGCTGATGAATGATCACCTTTAAATACCGAGTAACTATAAGCACTTATATAAAGTCCACCACACAGCCCCACCTGCATACATCAAATTCTTCACGCTGCATCTCACATTCATTTTCTTTTGTTCTCAAGTTCATCAGTAAATTGTTGCATAAGTTTTCACTCTTTCTTGCGTCATTACCAGAACAAAATTGGACAAAGGTAAATCTCTTAATATAATTTTTTTCTCAAATGAATTAGGGCAATTCGACTTGACATACGTTATATTCAAAGGAATTTTTAAAAATTATTATCTTATATCTTCTTAGCTATTTTGTATAACTGTTGACCTAACCTGTCTTCTCATAATCACCAGTAATTATGAAGCCTTTCTATGAAAGGGCTTTATTAACCATAATCAGCATCTGGTAGTTATAGTAAGCATGTTAATGTTTGTAACAGACGGTACATTGACCTTCGACCACATTTTTTCTTCAAACCCTTAGAGATCAGATACCCTTTTTATGCCATGACATTACACATTTCGTCAGATTATATATATTGGGATTAGTTGACTGGCAATCGCCATTCAATTGGGTTTCAGTGGCCAAAGATGCTGTGACAGACGTTACGTGACAGACGTTGCAAAATCGACAACTGTATATAACAATATAGATATATTGTCTGACATGGCTTAAATGATTTCTTATGTAATGTAAGCTGATTTTCGGTCAGCATATATTTCGCATATATTTTTTTTCAAATATATACTAATTACCAGTTCAGGAACATGTTCTGATTAAGGGTATTGACTAAAAGAAGGGAATTGGGTAAACCTGGGTAAAACCATGCCATTACATTTAGTGCTAATGAGACAGCAATTTATGTAAACATCTTTTTCATACTTGAAACTGCAGCATTTTTTTCATACTTGAAACTGCTAGTCCCAAAAGTTGTAGAATATTAAAATTTTCTAGAGAAGTACCACAGACTCCCTGCTGAAATGCAGGAAATTTACCTATTCTTAAGGCTAAAACGTGTTTAGCTACCTGAATAATTTTTTCGTCAAAAGCAATTTATTGAAATAGCATTTCGGACAGTGGTGGACACTAGGGGGGGGGGAGGGGGCGAAAGGGGCGGTCTCCCTCCCAAAAACTTATCAAAGCCTTCGAATAATAGCTGATTCACTATGTAACAAAGCTGTATCAATGATTTTACAACCACAAAAGGCTTGATAGGCTATAATTTAAGTAAATTTGCATGAAATTGAAGTAAAAAAAAATTAAAAATTGAAATTTGCGGCAACAAAATGATGGTTTTCTGTTGGCAACCTAAGTTCGCACCCCCAAGTGTCCGCCACTGATTAGGGATGTACATTTTGTTATCCAACATGGAAAGTTGAACTTTGCATAATGTTTAACTATAAATTGAGGCTCTATTTCAGTAATATTTAAACACTTTTTTCAAATTTTGACATTCTTAGTGTCATTATATAGCTTTTTTTATCATGAAATACAAATAATGAATGTTTATGAGTACAGTGGTAAAAATATTTTCATGAGGTGAAAGATTGAATTTTCCATTCACGAGGCGACAGCCGAGCGTAATGGGAAATTCCATCTTTCACCGAATGAAAATATTTTTTCCAATGCACGAATGAAAACATTCAATATTTGTTTTATATGACACCAAAATATATCGATGTTATAAAAGATTTATTGAAATAAATACAAACCAAACAAATACATACCAGAGTTACATGTATATGAAGTTCAAAATTGATATCCCAACCGTGCAACGGGAAGAATCGTGGGCGTGCAACAGTTTTTTCCATTTTCACGATCGTGAAATGGAAAACTATTGCACGGTCACGTGATCATAATCAACCAATTAAATGACCAGAATCTACTAAGGTGTTATATAATATACAATAACACCTTTTATGATTACATGGTGGCTAGCATTCTCTTCAAAAGTGATTTCTGTATCCACTCAGAGCCTGACAAACATTACATGTGACAGACGTTATATCGATTATCGGTTAATTTGTTTTGCCTTGTGCAACGTTTTTGTGTTATTGTTAGCTTTTCACACTTGTTAATACATAAAGTAACAACATAAATTAATTTCAATCATTGTGAGCACTAACTGACTAAATATTTAACTGAATAAACTTTTACATTTTATCATGACAGACATTACACGATTTTTACTGGTTGCATGTAGTTGACTTAATTTATTATATAAGTTCAATAATATTTACTGATCAATAATACTTTTTATTTATTTTAAGATATGTGTACGTATAATGTTGCTAGCAAATTGAATAGAACTTCAATATTACCATAATACAGAACGTTTGTCAAGTTTTAATAAAAGGACCTTGAAACTACAATTGAAAAATTACAGTCACCTTCAGTTTTAGATGCTAAAAATCTGACAGTATTGATATTTTCGAATGTTCTGCTTAATTTTATGTAAATTAGGGCTATTTTTCATTATTATCACTAAATATTTCTTTCCAGTCATAAATTCAATTTTTAAAAATATATCAACTCTACCGTCGAATTGCCCATTACTAAATTAGTAAAACAGTTTTGACACCATTTTAGATTGCCACTGTTCTAAAGTACGAAAGTGCAATTCTCAATAACCTGGCCAGTAAAAAAAATATTTCCGTCCGACCCTATGAATTTGGAAGATCTCTTGTGCAAAGTAAGGCATAATTTAAATGTATATAATATTTATATTTATAATATAATATTTATAGTACGCACGTGCTGATTGGTCGAGAAGCGTGTTTCTATAACTGTATAGAAACACGGAAAAAAAATTTAATGCGAATTATAAAACTTTGAATACTATTTAAAAACAGTTTTAATGCTTTTACACATTTTTGACTGTTAATTTTCAAACAAAGTTTTTTTCTTGCAGCGAAATTGACGAGCAAAGGTCAGCATGCGTACATAATGAGAATTTGTAAATTGATCGAGTTTAAAAAATGTATTTTGAGTTATATTATAAAAGAAATAGAAAACATTTTTTCCTGTAATCACCGAGCCTGAGGTAGCCAGCCCCCGGCCCTCGTTGGAGGGGAAAAGAAGAACAGCGAATGAGGGCAAGAAAACCCAGCTTTCATGACTAAACGCCCTAATAAAGACTAATTAAAATTGACCAATACAAATGCAGCTGGACTATAGGGGAAACCCCAAACCGAAGGAAATGTTTCGCTTGTGCATAAACATGTCAATCAAGATGAAGAAATGTAATAATATACGGGTTGGGATAAAACACGGATACGGATGGCACGGATACGGATACGGATGGCACGGATACGGATACGGATGAGGGGATAAAACACGGATATGGGGATAAAACACGGATGAGGGGATAAAGCACGGATGGGGGGATAAAACACGGATGAGGGGATAAAACACGGATGAGGGGATAAAACAAGGATGAGGGGATAAAACACGGATGGGGGGATAAACCACGGATGAGGGGATAAAACACGGATGAGGGGATAAAACACGGATGAGGGGATAAAACACGGATGAGGGGATAAAACACGGATGGGGGGGATAAAACACGGATGAGGGGATAAAACACGGATGGGGGGATAAAACACGGATGAGGGGATAAAACACGGATGAGGGGATAAAACACGGATGAGGGGATAAAACACGGATGGGGGGTGGGGTAAAACACGAATTGGGGGATAAAACACGGATGAGGGGATAAAACACGGATGGGGGGATAAAACACGGATGGGGGGATAAAACACGGATGAGGGGAGAAAACACGGATGAGGAGATAAAACACGGATGGTGGGATAAAACACGGATGAGGGGATAAAACACGGATGGGGGGATCGATAAAACACGGATGAGGGGATAAAACACGGATTGGGGGATAAAACACGGATGAGGGGGTAAAACACGGATATGGGGATAAAATACGGTGAGGCACAGAATAGGGAGTTTCCTATTCTGTGGTTAAAATATTAATTGCCCAACATTTTTTAGTATTTAAATGTACTGACAAATAAAACGTTGATACTCTCTTCTCAGTAAAACTGGAACCCGTAGACTAGCATAGAACTAAAGTTTCTAAAGGCTGATATACGTAGACTGCGCATTCAATAAGTGCGAACTTCTGCGCGCATTTGTTGGAAGAAGATAAGGTAATACTTTTTATTTAGTAAACTTTTGAGAATACCAGATAACCGATGGAGATTTGTTGCTTGTCAGAGGAGTTTCCATTTACGCGGATCTGATTATAATTAACTCGCAGTGCTTTGTTTCCACTGTTTATGCGGTAGATTCTTTTTATAATGCAACATGAATTTTGCTTGTATAAGGATAAAACATTTAACCCGGTAACATAAATTAAATGACAAACGCGTACTTTTTGTTGTTATCAAAATATAAATTCGCCTTGTAATCTGCCGGCGTTTTATGGCGTAGATTATTATGTTGTATATATAAGCGTGGGAATACAACCTCATGAGAGTGTGGCAAGTTTAATTTTAAGGTTAACGTTTGTAATACGTGAACATGTAATATCAAATAAATGTCAAAACAAAATTAGTAATGAATTACTGGAAATTTCAACTTGTTGACATGGAAACGTTTTATCTTTATACAACTGAGGCTGCACTCAAATACTGTATTTTTCATACGTACGTACCATACACGGAAAACTTTAATTCCTTCTAATTTTTATTTAGCTATAAAATATACGTGAACAAATAGATACTAAATCATTCAAAGTACTAAATGCTACACAGTCATTCATGTGGCTGTTCGGCTGTTCCATAAATAACATTATAAATTAACTCGATTTAGACTTTCTTGTGTAGACATACGTTTGAAAAACGCAGCACTGGAAAGCACCCTTTATTAACTAAATAACAATATTAAAGTTCATGTATATTATCTACATACTTTGACAAGGTTAATATGCAAATGCTAGCAAAACGTATGTTAAAATCTTAGCTAAAAATTATGGATACATTCAATGCATTGTTTAAATTTATTAAATGCATTTTTGGTAAGCAGACAATAAATTCCGACCGCGTCAGTTTAAACCAAGGGCAACAAAACAACTGTCAGGTAGAACATGAGAAGCCTTTAATTTGCAACACGTGTCATGAGAAGCCTTTGCAACATTTGTCATGAGAATTGAGAAGCCTTTGCACTAACACTTCACATGAGAAGCCTTTGCAACACTCTCATGTTTTGGCATTTATTCAAAATCACCTTATTCTGGCTATGATTTGTATCAAATATATAAAATATCTTGTAGACTGTATACAAAAAAACAATAAATAACAACGCGTACTTTTTGTGGTTATCAAACTATAAATTCGTCTTGAAATCTACATGAGAAGCCTAGTCATGTCGCTCCCATGTTTTGGCATTTATTCAAAATTACCTTATTTTAAGATTTGTATCAAAATTCTTTACAAAATATCTTGTCATAGATATTAAACTATTTTTAAAAGAAAACATTTAACCCGGTAACATAAATTAAATGACAAACGCGTACTTTTTGTGGTTATCAAACTATAAATTCGCCTTGTAATCTGCCGGCGTCTTGCACTGCGAGTTAATTATAATCAGATCCGCGTAAATGGAAACTCCTCTGACAAGCAACAAATCTCCATCGGTTATCTGGTATTCTAAAAAGTATATTAAATAAAAAGTATTACCTTATCTTCTTCCAACAAATGCGCGCAGAAGTTCGCACTTATTGAATGCGCAGTGACGTATATCAGCCTTTAGAAACTTTAGTTCTATGCTAGTCTACGGGTTCCAGTTTTACTGAGAAGAGAGTATCAACGTTTTATTTGTCAGTACATTTAAATACTAAAAAATGTTGGGCAATTATCTCATCCACAGAATAGGAAACTTCCTATTCTGTGCCTCGTCCGTATTTTATCCCCATTTCCGTGTTTTACCCCCTCATCCGTGTTTTATCCCCCCATCCGTGTTTTATCCCCCCATCCGTGTTTTATCCCCTCATCCGTGTTTTATCCCCTCATCCGTGTTTTATCCCCCCATCCGTGTTTAACCCCTCATCCGTGTTTTATCCCCATCCGTGTTTTATCCCTCATCCGTGTTTTATCCCCTCATCCGTGTTTTATCCCCATCCGTCTTTTATCCCCTCATCCGTGTTTTATTCCCTCATCCGTGTTTTATCCCCCCATCCGTGTTTTATCCCCCCATCCGTGTTTTATCCCCCCATCCGTGTTTTATCCCCATATCCGTGTTTTATCCCCTCATCCGTATCCGAATCCGTGCCATCCGTATCCGTGTTTTATCCCAACCCAATAATATACTCCTGTGTGCGTAAACATGTCAAATAATTCTTGGTGTTGACCAATCAAATTCTACGTCGAACGGCGTTTAGTCATGAAAGCTGGGTTTTCTTGCAGGCCCTCATTCGCTGTTCTTCTTTCCCCTCCAACGAGGGCCTACCACGCAGGCTAAGTCTGAGGCGATTAATTGTTTTAGTATAAATTTCAAAGAGAAAAACAAACGCAGAAATTTATGAGTTCAGTTGAAAAGGCTATAGGACAAAATTCAGCGCTTTTCTCAGGGGCCGGTTATTAAAAACATGCCGGCAAAAGACGAGTGTCAAAAACATATCGAAGCGAAACAAAAACAAACAATTTCGTGAGAAAAATACTTCGGAAGGGCTCAAATACAAAGTAGAATGGTTTTAAAAATATATCACAGCTAGGTTTTTGCTGAATATAACGATATAAATGAGGATAAAACGAATAATTTTCAAAATAAACACTTGAGTGGTTGAGCCGTACGGAAAAAGGTTTATACATGTACATTTCAACAGCGAGAAAACGCTGCCTTTCATGGAAGAAAAATAGTGTATTTGTTATCGCTTACCTTTAAAAATGTAAAAAATATATCCTTCTTGAATTTAGCGGCAGTTTTTTTCATTTAGAACTTTGAATCAGGCCATTTTGAAAAAAAAGTGATAGTCACTGGGCACTGGTACTGTAGGTTACCGACTGCTTAGTAGCCAATAAAAACGCTTCATTTTCGTGATGGACCTCCTGGCCATATAATAAATGGGTATTTTTGTCATTTGAATTGGGAGTCAAATCTGTTCTGAATATAGGTTACTCTATAAGCATTTCCGACATGTCATAATCAAATAATTATTGTCTTTTAATTCAGGCTTTACCACAAACAACTTACCAATAACTAATTGCACCTTCAATATTACTGGTGATCTTTTTTGGCTGGAAAATGATATCTGTCGTGCAGGCTTTAACAAAACACATCCAGGTAAAGAAGAAATTAGGTTTTGATTTGAAAATAGTTGGAAACTCTTCATGTAGGCTCATAGCGCATTATAGGCATAATGAAAAAGAGTGCATAGGGCGTACATAGGGCGGATTACGGAGCTCGAGTGTGAAATAAAACAACATTAGTTTTTTCGCTAGACTGCAATCGAATAATGCCGGATTCGGCATTTTCCACCATTCCGAAGGGCATTTGTCTTTCTTTTGGCATGACTTTCCATTTCTACTTTCGAACGAATCACCCAAAAAGTCCGACAAAGCAATGAAAAATTATGTCTTACATAAATTTCCCGGTGTATTTTGCTAAGTTTGGTTGGTTATAACACATATGTGCAAAATAATATCATTCCCATGGGGCAAACTGCGGAGTCTGAAAAAGATCGAATGACTGGAGTAAAAACCACCTTTTTGACGGCATGCATGTTTTCCAGCATGCCCCCTGCATGTACTGTGATCAAAATAGAATTTAAGCATAAACAAACACTTGTGATAAGCTCTGAACTCTGTACTCCATACTTCGCCTTTTCCACCATGCCGATCATATAACGTAGTTCAACTTCATGTGTTTGTTAATTCTCTGATTTGAATAACGCATGATATTAACTTTATATCCAAATAATTACTGAGTATGCATATTCAAGTTTGAAATCAGTAGTTCGCAATTATTTATGGTCGACCTATCCATCGTCTACTGCCGACATTAAGCCAATAAAAAACTAAAGAGATTAAACAGGTGTATTTGCAAGGAAATAATCCATGTTTTCAACAAAATTAACGTACTAAAAACGGTGCAGAGCATCGGCCCTGGTTATGACGAAAAAGTCGGTGTAATGAATCAAGGGACACGCTCCTAATTTTTTTGCGAATACGTCTTAAAGTTTCCTCGCATGGCTCTTCGTCAGAATTTGTAATGCAAGTTCTATTATTAAGATCGTTATTTAAGTTATTTAATTTTCTTCTCAGGATTGATACAAGTTAATGTATTGGAAACGTATGGTATTAATACGAATAAGCTCATACTTAGAGGGTATGTATCCAACATGCATGACGAAAACTTTTTTATAGTAAAGAACGGTTCAGCATATTTCTATATTTAGAAAAGTGCATGGACAATCTGCCGTAATATATGAAAATACACAGCAAAATAGAAACTCAAGGGAAAACGGGGTCGGGGTGAAGTGAGCCAATGATATGTATATTTAAATTATACTCTTAAACTCTAGTCAACCCAAAGACTCAACCTGTTCAACCCAAGAGACTGAATGGCCTAGGGGTAAATACCACGATAGGGCCATGCTCTCGGGGTAGCGACTGCTTCCGACATTGCCTGAACCAAGTGCTGATTCGATAATCCCCTTGAACAGTTCTTACGACTCGACTGATTATATTTCCATTACATAACCTGAGTCTATGGGCCTCAGGTTGATCATTTGGGACACTTCAACCTCGAAAAAAAATATTTTCTTAACATGAACCAGTTTAGATATTACACAACGATCATTCACAACGATAAAATTTTTCGTTTGTCCTTCTTGGATATTCCCGCGTAACATTGCTTATGTGAAGTTGTAATACATATATAGTCCATCAGATCAATTCCTCCAAACGCGTAACATAGAAGGATGGGTGAGAGGTAATTTTCTTTCTTGCTAATCTTGGATGTACATTCGGTTGAAACATTCATCAACATGACAGGCTTATATTTATTATTAAACTGTAAATTGAAAATTAGTTCGCGGCCGAGAAGGCTAAATTACATGATTTTTACAAAGCAAGAAATTATTTGGATCTATAAATATGTTGCTCATCTTCATAAAATGGGTCAGAATGCATGTTTTCTAATTTAATATTTGAAATTAGCATACACGTACAATTTCTACCATTAAAAATCTAAAAATATTTAAAATATATACTATTGAGTTTCATTCAAAAGGCTTGATATAATGAAATTATTCCGGAATCGTTTTGTACGGAAGTTAGGAATATAAAATTGTTTTAAATTTCTCAAATTGTACGTATCCGGATCTTTCGGAGGAAAGAGATGGTGAAGTCTATGATTTTCATCATTTACAATTGATTTAAAAGTTTAGTACACAATTCTACTCTTCTTGCCCACAAAGTCTTCATGTCCAGAGTATCTATAAAGCCACTTGATATGATACCTCCTGGTAAATAATTCGTAATGCTCTTTTTTTAATCCTCTCTATCATGTCAGATAAATATTGCGGAAGTCCGTGATGAAACACTTGACATGCGTACTCGAGAATGGATCTTATTGATGCCAATTAGAAACATTTTTGGTCATTACTGTCAAGACCAGACCTCTTAAGTTGTTTTAACAGATATAGGCGCTTTGCTGCTTTCGTCGCTTTTTTGCTAACATGCTCATTCCATTTCAGATCATGAGTTATTAACAAACCAAGGATCGTTTCTGTCTCTATTCGATCAGTATTTATTCCGCGTAAGATATTGGAGCAAAGTCAGACCGGTTGCGTTGAACGCCGGTTAGCTACGAACTCCTTGCATTTTGATGGATTGAATTCAAATTTGTTACGCTGCGACCAATCGACAATAGAACTGGTCACTCCTTGAATAGAACTGGTACATGCTTGACAAGAGATGTGTTCATAAACATTGATATTGTCTGTTATATTTGAACATGTCAACCTCGAATTGATTATCTGAAATCGCTAGCTAGGTCATTGATCATTATAAGGAACAGCCATGGGCCGAGCTTTGTCCCTTGCGGTACTCCAGCATGGACCGATTTCCAGTTTGAAAAGCAGTTTGAATTAAGCTTTACTCTTTGAAATCTCCCACGTAAAAAAATCTATAATCCAGATCAAAACCGATGGTCTCAGACCAATTATTTGAAGGTTTCATATCAAACGCTTTACGATAGTCCATCAACACTGTTCGCACAGATCTATCCGTCTTGTCCACTGCCTCTGACCAACGATGAATTAGGGAGATTAAGGCAAACGTAGGGCTTGATCCTGGTATAAAACCAAATTGGTTGGGATCCATACAAGCTAATAATGAGGATTTAAGATCAAATGTAATAACAACGTCCTCTGCAATTTTACACAATGTTGAAGTAAGTGACATAGATTGAAAATCCTTATTAACATCAAGCACTTGTTTACTTTTTCGAATCGGGCATACATTAGCCAACTTCCAAACTGTGGGTAACCGTCCCTCCTTGAAGGAACTGTTAAATATTACCGTTACTGGCGTTGCTAAGATGTCAGCAAACTTCAGAAGAGTCCAGTTTGGTAAGTTATCAGGGCCACTCGATTTACCTATCTTAATGCGATTATATAATTATTGTGTCAACACCTCTTCTAAGCTCAAAACGATCCGGGCGTCGTTTCAATTCTCAAGCACAGAAAATATATTGTCATCTAGAGGCGGGTAATTTTGCATATGTTCCAAGAAAGTGTTGTTTATCATGTTACTAAGTGAAACAGGATCTTATGTGTCACGCTCTAAATTGGAAAATATATTATTTACTGTTCCTTATGGAAGACCACACAAACGCTTCACTTCTCTCCATTAATCTTTGCGCTTACTTTGTTTAATTTCTTTATTTTGGCCTCGTAATACATTTTCGATACTTTTTCCTCGTTCTATTAACTTTATTTCGTAATTGTTTATATAATGTTTCATAATTATTTTGCGCAAAAGCCCTTTGTCATTTTTCGAATGAGAATTTTTAGATTAGAATCCATCCATGGTCGGTTACTATTCCTGATACTAGCCGCTTTTAATGGGGCCAATGTGTTTAAGGTGGCTCCCTAGGGTTTTTTTCCCGAGGGTAACGTTTCTCGTATGCATGGCGGGAAATAAAAAAAAGTCGTGTGGCACTCGCGCGTGATGTCTCGAAATACGCGCGAAGACCTTACCTTCGTTATCAATTTCACGAAATACGCGCGTGATGTCTCGAGCGAAACTGTGAATTTTGGAAAATTTTATGACGTAACAGCTCGCAGAATCTTTCAAACATTACTTTGAATTTCTTTTATTTCCTTCGGTGAATTTTTTTTTAATTTCACATGTATAAAGACATTACTTTCGTTAATCTAAATACAAATTTTCACAAAATTAAATCGATACATTTTTTTTTAATATCAATTTTGAACCTTTTCGTACATTACTCGAAAATGTATCGATTTAATTTTTTTAAAATACAGCAAAATAACTATTGAAACACGACTCTTTGATTTGCAAATTTTCAAAAAAATTCACCGAAGAAAATCTTCAAAATGGCAAGAAGAATAGAAAAAACGTACTTTATTGAAGACGTGCTGTTGCCATGGTAACAGAGTTTGAGCGCAAATTTACTTTTGCAAAATCTTCAAACTAATGTAACGCATGTTTGGCGAAAATTTCGTGCTCATATCACGCAAGGTAATGGTTTGGGAGTCGTTTTATTCATCAGTGTTGTCTTGAGTAAAAACCCTAGGGAGCCACCTTAAACCGTAATTTATGATGTTGGTAAAATTACTTAAATTTTGTTTACAAGAGAGATCTGACATGACCACGAGGTCCCAAGGGACTTCACGAAAGAACTGTCGCAGGTGTCGTACACTACTAGGTCTTTTGTCCCGCACATAAGACGTCTCCGTAGATTGATTCTCTGTAGTCCGAACCTTTGGTAGTGCGAGTACAGTAAGATGGTCTGACAATCCCAGTGGTGCAGTACTAAATGGATTATCATAAAATCCAGCAAGATTGGTCAAATTAAATCTAATTTGCTTGAATCCCTTGTTGGGAAGTTGACGATTTGCTTCATCTGAAATTGGCGAGTTAGATATTGTATAGGCAATTTGTTAAAATTGCCAGCTAAAATTAAACCACAATTTGGATATTTCGTTTCCAGTAACTCTAGGGATTATTGTAGATATTCCAACATAAGTGTATTACTTGCGCTA
Organism: Trachythela sp. YZ-2020; assembly: GCA_016169945.1. Taxonomy (NCBI): domain Eukaryota; kingdom Metazoa; phylum Cnidaria; class Anthozoa; order Malacalcyonacea; family Clavulariidae; genus Trachythela; species Trachythela sp. YZ-2020. Next base: position 2,797,645 of record JADLSH010000155.1, read on the forward strand.
GGACGATGGTATAAAACTGCTACTATAAGTCTGGAAAACCCTCTTGGTATATAGACGACGTAAATTAACAATAGCCCAGAGAACTTCGCATTCGTTTTCATTTTGAATATCAAAAACACTAACTTTGTGATTCTTTTTAACATATATACATACCCCACCATGTTCTTTCTCTTTTCTATCACGTCCGAATAACATATAATCATTAATTGGAATTATATCATGATCACGTATGTTATTTTTCAACTAGGGTTCCGTTTTAAAAACAATGTCGGGATTATAATTATTTATAACCTGCGATAACTCGCCCATCTTGGGGACCAAAGACATCACGTTAGATAACATGACAGGGGTGACAAAACAATGAGCAGGTTGTTCTACTGTTGTTTCAGTGTTGTTATTTGTGTGACAAGGTCTAAGCACCTTTGCCACCCCGGGGGCGACATTGCCTCCCATTCCGTCTGGGGGAAAACTCTTGGCGTTCCCCCAAATGAGCCTGTACAATTTTCTTTCTCCCGCTCTTTACAGCCCTTTTGCTACGAAAGTTTTTGACGAACATGCAGGAATCTTATATATTCTATTTGATTGCTGTATTTTGGTTTGCGTATTCATCATTGAAATATGATTGGTCAGTGTCACCTCCAAGTGTCAGGAGAGTAATTTCATTGGTTGCGCAAGTTGCAATAAATTTGCCCCTGCCGGAAATATTTTGAACTTTGATGCATTAAAAATTGTCTTACTATTTCGATGGCTGCTGACAGGCCATTTCTTCTTGTCGGATATTATAGCTGTGTTTAAACCCAAATACCGTGCTGTCTCATTAACTTGGATCTATGCATTGCTATCAATAAATTTTCTCATATATAAACATATTATAGTTCGGTGGAGAGGGGAATGGGTACAGTGTGCCTCGACCTGTGCTTAGGAAAATATTGAAAACAATTGTGGCGGCTTAGCATGTTTTTTTGAGTTAGACATTTAAGACGTCACTCTCTTCTGACATACATTGCTAATATAATAGCAATATACCTACAGGTATATGTACTTCAAAATAACTCGGCACCTCAAAACATATACAATGTATTAAATGTCTGTGTAAATGAAAGTCAGCTACAATAACATTAAAATCTAATGTAACTGTTGTTTGTTAATGACACGACATGAGTAGGGTAAAAAGATGGGTGCTGAGACGAGCGGAGCAGGCGGAGCGCCTTGCGCCCATGACGTCATCCTAAGAATAATGAGGTGACGTAACTCGGTGACGTAACCCGGTAACGTGCCCAATGAAAGGTGACGTAACCCGGTGACGTTACCCATTGAATAATAATGAGGTTACGTAACCGCATTGGAAGGTGACGTTACCTATTGGAAGGTGACGTAACCCGGTTACGTACCTGTTGGACCGAGCGTATAAATTGAGATTGCAGATGCGACTCGGCATATTGTTCAAAAGGGCGAAAAGGGGGTTATACGAATACGAAAATGCATATATTTCGCGCGTTTCATGGTCAAAGTCAAGCAAGGTCGATGTGAGGTCCGCCCGCTCCGCGAGCATAGCACCTGGGAAAAGTTCAATAAGAAAATAAAAAAGTTCAGAAGAAAACCTTTTGTACATATACCTGTGCCACGCAAGTGCACTTAAACCTTAATGTAACGAAACGTAGCATATCTCTTTGTTTCCTGGATGGGCAATAAATAAATGAATACTGGAAAATTAATAACTTCTGCACAAAATTGTCAAAAGGAAATTGTATACGTACACTAAGAAAGAGTAGATGTGGACGGACTGAATTTTCAACTCATTTTATGGGACTAGAGTTACATATATAAATCTTAACTAGAAATACATGCATGCAGCAACCCCTCGCCACGGCTAAACTACGACAGTTCCCAACATTATACTAAGCCTTTTTGTCGCAAAATCTGCTGTGCAAAATGTAGGAAAAAGGCCGTTGCACCAGCATTCTTGCTTCTGAAAATGGGATTCGGTAAATCAGTGGTCGTGTTGGGCATCTTAGATTCAGACGAAATTTTCACTGAATTCCTTACCTCCCACGCCCCGCCCCCACCTCCCCCCCCATTTGCGACGCACTCAAAGGACAGCGCCACATAAATTAACTTCTTGACAAAAATACTAAATGTTTCGTCCATCTCAAATGCGTTTGAAAGGAAACAATACTCTATCGTTTTAGAAAATGGCGCATATTTTTCGCTCCGGGTATGGGAATAAAGCTTCTGTTTTGGAAGCACCTTATGTTCGTTGTGTCCTCACAGCCTTTGTATCTAGCCCCTGATGGAGTAACGTGTGTTGAGCAGTACCGTAAGATTAGCGTTAGTTTTTAGATAGGTTGGACGCCAGAAGCCGTGCAATTTACCTATCAACTGTGAATGGAGTTAAAGTTACGCAAATGTTTACCGAATGATGCATTCTAGTTGTGTTTTTAAGGTGAGCTTTTCACAGCAAGAGGTTATATTGAAGTTATAGATATTCGAGCACGGCCTCAATAATATAAGATTTATATCAAATTTGCCATGTTTTAATAGAGTATTATAAAATTGCCATATATAATAAATATAACACCACTTATAGCGACTTCTGACAATGCATCTGTATAAGGTATGTTAATATTTACCACAGAAACTTCAAATCCTGATAAAGATAGAAAATCATAACAAGTTTTGGCTTAAAAATTAGTTTGGAAGCCACTTTAAATTTTTATGGGATATATGTAGGACTTTGTAGAAGCTTTACAGTAACTCCTGAAGTTATTCTGGCTATATATAAAACTGATTTGTTCTTGTATATCTTGTATGTAGTTCTTCAACTTGGATGACCCTGGCAAGGAGAATATTCAATACATGTAATATTTTGTGGGAATTTGATATTCTACCATCACCATCAACTCAAGAGTTGGATGCTGTACTGAGTGTACTCCCACCACTGAATTTAAAAAGTCAAGCACCATGTAATTGCTACCATCAACATATGAATCCTGTCTGCTTGGTAGATCTACCACCTCATTGAGAGTCAACAGATGAGATGATGAAGAGATACATGTGATATTGATGAGACAGAGGTTTTATACCCAGATTTGAGGTGTATGCCTGTATGCTACCAGACAAATTAAACTAACAGACACAACCATAAATGGTAAAATATATAACTCTGTCCAGCCACATACAGTTCTGGTACACTATGGTTACTGGTTCTGAGCAGAATAAAGACACAAGTCAATTGATTTTGAAAATAGTTTATTTTTAGAAATATCACTTAAAATTTTAAACAGCATATTTTATGAAATGTTGCACTATTTCCATTTAACCAAAATACATGGAAAGTATAAGGTTAGAAGAACAGGAAACAGTGCTTTTAATGTGCCTAACCCTATCTAAACCTACTGTATAAAATATTATCTAAAGTCATAAAATTATTTATACCTCTAGAATTTATAATATTTACATGTTAACTTCCTAACTTATTTAGTTTGTAAAATTATGATTTTATATATTACCACAGCATGTACAAAAACTATTTTTTTCCCATCTAATGTCAATAATATATACAATGGTGTAATGTGAAATAATGTAAAACTGATGAAGTATCAATAAAGTTTAAAACATGCATTATAATTGCTTTACTGGGCAGTCTGCGTTATGAGATCATTGAGATGCATCTATGCTTAGCCTTGTAATTGCTTTCAATTATGTCTTGTATTGTGATTAGCATGGTGCATTTTTGAAGCAAGCTGCAAAACAGAATTTACTGCACATTGTAACATAACAAAATGAGATTCAGCATCCTCCAAGGAAACAAATCTTTTTCTGTAGGAATTGTATACCCTTGACCTTAGTCGACTACCTGAAAGATAAAATGAAACAAGTTAATTGTACTGTTCTGAAATATATATCAGGTATTGATGGAACATTGGCCATTTTATTATAGAGAAATATGAAGTGATTATGACTATGGGGTCTTTCATGGCATAATTTTGACAAGAACACAACCTAATGCTAGGGCTGGGGAATAAAGTTCATAAGATGTCAATGACATATGGCAATGACATATCCATGCCGCATCATTATTCCTGACATTCAACAAAAGTACACTCTGGGAGAGGGCTCTTACCCTTTCAAACTGAAAGCATAGCGATCACACCCCCTCACCTGCCCACTAATTTCTAACAGCTTCTTGATGATACTCATATACCTGACTTTATGTGTAAAAGTTCTATATTAATTATTCTACTTCCACAAAAGCCTTGATTTAAGCCCACAACTGGTGGTGTCTATTAGAATTCCTTCGTGCCTTACCAGGGAAAACCTATTTTTTATTTTGGCTAAGATATAGTAAACAAAAAGTACTTAGTAGTAAGGAGAATGTTAGAACCAGTGCTGCATTGAATATGTTTAGCACCATCACTCCAAAAACTGTTCTTTTCCCTATATCCTGCCCACTCAGGAACAGAAGTTGTACATGGCAATTGAAATAAACTCAATAAATGCCCTATCCTCATTAAATGTCCATTTATGATGTTTCACACGGGATTTTGTCATTGTATGACTAGGTTTGTAAATCTTTCTAATGAGGAACTATACAAAAAACAATGATCATACTTCAGTACACAATAAGCCTTACATATATTTGGTCAAATAACAGATGGGTTATTTATCAATAAATATAAACATCACAGATTCACAGTAAAACATACATAAAGCATTACCTTGGGTGATGTTCCAGGACTTTGGAACAAAGCTCGACTGGATGCTGCATTACGAGAAAGCCTTCTGGTCTTCCTATCTGGCTTGCCTGGCGTGTTACCACTCGAAACATATACACGCTTAGCAGTATTCTCATCAGCAACATCACGAGATTCCATTTCATAGCAAATACACATGTATCCTATTATTAATACAAACATAGCTTTACAGTAACCGCTGTAAATATCAGTCTTAAACGAGCTATTGTCTCTTACTTATTCATCAATATAATGGAAAATAGATAAGAAAAATTGATAAAGGGTATGATTTCATGTTCCTATATATCAAAACTGAAAAATAATATGATTGCAGGCCATTGCATGATGAATTAAATATCATTGTGTTTTCGCGCCATTTCGCGCGGAAACCGGGATGTCGCGTATTTACGCATAGTTTGAATCTGGTTTGAATAAATCAAGCACCAAATACCCCATTTTGAAAAGCCATTAACTTCTCAGTTTGTGGGGTCGTTTTTGATTTCTTGGTATCATTTGAAAGAATAACTTCTCTTCTATGTACTGGTACGATTTTTTTCGACTTTTTCTATTTAAAACTATAAACGACCCCATCATATTTTAAAGCTAATTTCCGGCCGTGTGCAGTGACCCGAAAAATAGGTCAAAACATATGCAAAATATTCGCCCTAAAAGTATCAAATAACCCAAATAAAATATTTATATAGTAAATTTCAATACCCAAGAACATATTGTTAATAAATACCTTTAAAACTTCCGTGATTTTCAGCGAGAAAAAATTCGATGAAAACTCTCAATTATTTCGTCGACCGCACGCGAAATTCACAAATGAAAAAAAAAAACACCGCAATGCATCACGGTATACTGACGATTTCTCCTCTGGTACAGTATAAAACAGGGAACAAAACGGCCAAAAATACTTTAAAAATAGTTGTTTTAGCTATAGAATTCCCGAATTTATGTTCTAGGTATGTTATTATTCATTATGAGCTTTAAAATAATGTAAAATTCAACCTTGGCGTTCATATATAACGTTTCGAAAAGTTCATGAAACTAACTGCATTTTACCGATAAATTCCTTCTTGAAATGAAATCAGTTTAAAATATAATCGTAAAAATGATTCCGTTCTCCTTTTAATATAGACCTTTTTGATAATATAAAATATATGATACTTTAACCGTAAATAAATTAAAAACTATGTATATAAAGCAGGAGTTTTTAGAACAAAAATACATCAACACTTTTATTGTTTTAACTAGAAATACATGCATGCAGCAACCCTCGCCACGGCTAAACTACGACAGTTCCCAACATTATACTAAGCCTTTTTGTCGCAAAATCTTGGCTGTGCAAAATTCAGGATAAAGGGCGTTGCACCAGCATTCTTGCTTCTGAAACAGGGATTCGGTAAATCAATGGTCGTGTTGGGCATCTTAGATTCAGACGAAAATTTCGCTGAAAAACGGAATTGAATTCCTTACCTCCCACGTCCCCCCCCCCCCCCTTTGCGATGCACTCAAAGACAGCACCACATAAATTAACTTCTTGACATAAATACTAAGTGTTTCGTCCATCTCAAATGAGTTTGAAAGGAAACAATACTCTAACAATTCGAAAGGAAAACTGTAAGGAAACAGGGAAATATAAGGGTTTTTCACAGGGTTTCTTGAAAGATACGCAACGGAAATATTTTTCAAGTAGTGGAAGCACTATAGTTAAAACAAAACCTGTGACAAACGTCAGTAAGCACCTTAGACCAATATCACTCACACCTGCACTTTCAAAAGTCGCAGAGGAGTTTATTGTAGTTACATATATCAGTCCTGCCATCCTTTCAATTATCGACCCCGACCAGTTTGGAGCTATCCCAAAGTCCTCTACCCAATATGCTCTAATTTCAATGATACATAAGTGGGCTGAAGCCACAGATGCCACTGGTGCTGCTGTAAGGAGCATGCTATTAGATTATAGGAAGGCCCTTGACCTTATTGATCATGCCATTTTAGCAAAAAAAATCTGTGACCTACCCATCCCCCCAGAAATTGCTCGCTGGGTTGTTGATTTTCTGAAAGATGGGAAACAGCGGGTTAAACTGGCCAATGATTGTGTTTCCGAATGTGGTAATATACTGTCAGGTGTCCCCCAAGGTACTAAACTTGGACCGTGGCTTTTTCTGTTGATGATAAACGATCTCACGTTTCCCAGTACAAATACATGGAAATATGTGGACGACACTAATGTTGCAGAAATTGTAAATAAAGGGGATTGTAGTACGATCCAGAGTGATGCCGAATTTGTCCAGAATTGGTCATGCGAAAACAAGCTGCAATTAAATATTGAAAAGTGCAAGGTAATGATCATTGATTTTAAGAAACAGAGTTTGACGTTGTCAACCATGCTAAGATCTTAGGATTAACTGTGTCCAAAAATCTTCTTTGGATCGAACATATTAACGAAGTTATAAAAAAGTCTAATAAACGCTTATATTTTATTGTCCTACTCAAACGAGCTCGAGTGCCTGATCAAGATATTATACTATTTTACTATACCTGTATTAGATCAGTTCTTGAGTATTGTGCTCCGGTCTTTCATCACTCGCTTCCAAAGTATTTATCTGATGATTTGGAAAGGATTCAAAAACGTGTGCTTTCAATCTTATCTCCTGGGAATTCATACCAAGACAATCTGGAAAAATTCCAACTTCCAACGTTACAAAGTCGAAGAAAAGACTTGTGTGACAACTTATTTAGTAAGATAATATGTGATGAGTCACACAAGTTGTATAAATTACTTCCGCCAGAACATCAATCAAATTATGACCTTAGGCATAAAAGAACATTTAACGTTAAATGTAAAACTCTTCGTTACCAGAAAACTTTTATTCCTACGATGTGTAATCTTTTTAATAATTCTTAGATACACTTTGGTTTTTATAGCATACATGTTTTAACTATTATATTGTTATTAAATTATATTCATATTGTAAATTAGTATAATTTGAGTAGTAAATAATGCATTTCAAGTGTTTTGATTGGTTGCCTGACTAGTAAATCTGAGACATTATTTACTAGCTGAAGTAGTAAATAATGCTTTTTTTCAAAATGGCTTCCCAAAGTCGTTTTGTTGTAACTTCTCTTGACGAAATTGAACAAATAAAGGAAAATGCAATTCCAAAAAATATGAAATTGGCAACAAAATTTGAGGTTAAGCTATTTAATGGTAAGAAGCGTTTTGCAAATAATTTATTAACAACTTTTTTGACAATTTAAAACTTACGAGTGACAAGCAAAGAGCGATAAAATTGATAAAATGACATTTTTACTGTTTTTTACATCAGAATGGTTCTCACAGCAAAACGAGTTCACAACTAAGTTTGAGAACATGGAAATTGATGAAATGAATCAATGTTTATCAAAGTTCTACATTTCTGCTAGAAAAACAGATGGTTCATACTATAAAAAATCAAGCTTAATGTCAATGCGAGCAGCGTTGGATCGCTATCTTCGCTCACCACCGTACAACAAAAACTTTTCAATTTGCGACCCAGTCATCTTTCAAGAAGCAAATAAAGCATTGCATTCCTACCTCAAACACCTTATCGGCACAGGAAAGATCGCAGGAACTGTCCACAAAAACCCTTTGACTCCTGAAGCCGTACAACTGTTCTTCGCGAAAGGCGAACTAGTATGTTCAGAAACCAATGATCCTCGCGGTTTGATGCAAACAGTTTGGTTCTACATTTCGCTGTATTTTGGCAAACGAGGTCGCGAAAACCAGAGAGCAGTGAATAAATCGATGCTACGTCTTCGTGTTACAGGCGATGGAGAAGAGTATTTCGAATTAAATAAAGATCAACCAGGGACGATGCTTTTGAGCAAGAACCACACTGGCGGTCTCGACGGCACTGAAGACCACTCCGACGGCAACATATTTGCAATAAGTAATTCGCCAAGATGTCCAGTAGATGCCATAAAAGCGTACCTAAATCCCGACATTGAAGCTCTATTCCAGAGATCAAAAGTTCCTTCCAGCAAGTTCAACCCAAACGAAGCCATAATTTGGTACGAAAAAAAGTTGCTTGGCCACAATCTGCTTGACAACATGTTGCGAAACATGTCGGAAAGAGCTGGGATCTCGCCGTACTACACCAATCATTCGCTGCGAGCCACAACTGTCACTGTTTTGTCCTCCAACAACGTTGAGACACAAAATATCAAAGCTGTAACTGGTCACAGAAGCGATACCAGCATCGAAAGCTATTGTGAAAGACCAACTCTGAACATGTCGTCAACGCTAAGTTCGTTTGTCCATGGCGAAGAAACGACAGCAGCGCCTTCATCTTCGCCCATAATATCAACATCAGTTGCTCCTCTTCAATCTGTAGTAGAAAGTAGTCCCACAGTTGAGGACAGCACTGTATCTTTCGGCAGAAATGAGGCGAATATCTCGGCGAATATCCTTCAAGCACATGGCGATGCAGGGGCATCAATTCTTCCATCTGGAACTTTCCAAGGATGTTCATTTACATTTAACAGAAACAACAATTAAACGTTTAAAATTGTTCAATTTAAATCATACATGATCCTTGTAAATTGTTGTAAACAAGGTTGTAAATTTAAAGCATTTTCAGCGCTATTTCTGACTTGGATACTTTTGACCATCATGGCGGCGGGTCCTGTTTGTATGAGCTCCGACTCCGATGAAAATATAATGACCACCGTTTGGGATGTGAAAGAAATTTACAGATATAAAACTTCCGAAATGATATATTACGATGGCGAACGAATTAGATGGTCTGCTGATCATGAATCGCTGAAGAAATGTATCGAATATGCTTTTGCCCAGCGAGGTAAATGGTCGTCGCCAGGGGGCAATTCAAAAAAGTTTGATAGCTTTAACTTTGACTTATCATGCACATGGTATCCTGGAAAATTGGGTTCTTTACTATTCCGTGGAAAGGCTGGCAATTTGGTAAAGGAATGCTTGATTAAGGCGTGTATGTCGAGCACACTTGACGAATTTCAAGACCACTTAAAGGTATGCACAACTTCGATAACTAATGTCTGTGACGGGGTCAGTTCCCATAATTCTGACTCAATAACTGAAGTAAATAGTGTTTGCCAGCCTTCCGATGTTAGCCAGACCAACGGACAGAAGCAGTGCATCGAAATCGATCAAAGTAATAATAGTCCTATAACACGGGATTGTGCTTCTCAAACACAAAACCAGAATTGTGATCATTTGTCTGCAGAATTGAGAGATGCTCTCAAGAAAATTGATCGTCTGTTTGATTTAACAAACAATGTTTACAATTCTATAAGTAGATTGATAAAGGAAGCCCCGGTTTCCTGTGGAAATTGTATGTTAGGAAAGAATGCGTCTGGTTCAAATGCCCAGTCGATTTCTGCTAGGGATATCGGCGAAAAAATGAGGAAGTGTAACGAATTATCTATTGAACTTGAAGGTGTGAAGTTAGATGCTGTAATAATGGAGTCGAGACTCTCCAATAATGTATACCAGAACAGTAAAGCGATTGAGCAAATTCATAGTCAAATGATTAACATGCAAAATATACAAAATATAACAGATGAGCGGTCAACCATCGCGAACAGAGAACAATCAAATACTCATACAATTAGTAAACAAAACGAAATCAATGAAAACCCCTGTAATAAATCAGTTGTTCTACATGATGAACAGTTTTGTCTATCGCATGGGCATCGAAGTGATAAACTACAGAGTAAAGTCAGTAACAATTCTAATAGTGTTCGTGATTATCAATGTGAGAATTCTAAATCAAACTGCAATACCGTAGAAGGTAAACCACAAGGTCAACCAATTAGACGATGTACAACCAAAACGACGCTACCTATGTGTTTTGGAAACTTGCCACTAATTGAGTTATTACCATCATCAAATATGCAGAAAAATAAACAAAGTAAGCTTCCCAATAAGAAGAAGGTTTACTCGAAGCGATACAGGCATGGCTATTATGCAAAACCCAAGCATCAAGGGAATCATCAGACATCACTCCATTCCGCTCACCTGACAAATTTTCGACGGCGCCGTTTAAATCATCGGCCTCATCCAAATCACCCCCCTTACCCAAACCCTCGATACGATCAAAATTACCGGTCCTATCATAATCATCGACCTCATCAGAATTTCCAGTCGTATCAAAATTTCCAGCCCAACCATCAACCACAACAAAATCAGAAAGACTGGTTGAATTACCTAGAATTTGTTCATGGGATGACAAGAAAAAGAACTTAGCTATTCCTGTTAGAATTACACAGAGACAAAATTACCACCACTGTAATTCTAATAATACCCCAAACATTAACTCAAAGAGACGAAGTAACTTGGTACCTATTAATTTAAAATCCACAAGAAAGGTTCCTTCGAGAGAGTCGGGTTTTGCTGTTCCTAAGTTTATGTTCATCAATATATGTAGTTTGGCAAAAACAAAAAATCGAGTACGAGCTGTAGTTGCACTGGAGGCAGATTTGGTCAATAACGATATAGATGTATGTGTGGTGAGCGAGAGTCACCTGAAACCTGAAATGCCAGATGCTGTGGTGACCATTCACAATTATTCAATATTTAGAAGAGATAGAAGTTGGGAAGGACGCGATATGAGAGCAAAAGGAGGGGTAGCAATATATGTTCGGAACAACTTAAAAGTTATTGATATTTATCGATCCAGTTTGTACGAACTTATTGGTGTCACACTTCTGTTACCTACAGGAAATCGCATGTTGATATATGGCCTTTATCACCCGCCTAGGCACAATTATCTGGAGAGCGACTACTTATTGGATTATTTGATAAGTATTTCTGACGACGTTCTGGACAAATATCCAGACACTGTAATTGTTTGTGGAGGGGATTTGAACAGTTTGGACATAAAACACCTTGAGGAACTATCAGGATGGGATGCAATGGTCGACTTTTCAACAAGGGGTAACGCATGTTTGGATAACTGCCTTACAAATAGAATAGATTTGTTCTCAAAATGTTATCCTTTCCATATGTTAACTAAAACCGACAACTTAGGGGTTATTTTACCAGCAGGAACGAAACTAAAACCTATGCGCCGAAAGGTTGAATTTCGGGATTGTAGAAAGCATCGAAAGGAAGATTTCCACAAAGCTTTAGCAGAAGAAGATTGGGAGGATGTATCACAGTCCACGAATGTAAATGACGCTGTGAATTGTCTTGAACGTAAGATCATGGATCATATGAATAAATGTATGCCCACAAAAACAGTCTCAATTTCCTCACGGGATCCTTACTGGATGAGTCCTTTAATGAAATCTTTGCTAAAAGCTAAATCCAGAATTGCTCGGTCGCAAAAGGATAGACTCAGTTTAATTAACAAAAGGATTTCTGATGTCATTTGTCTAAACAGAAGAAATTTTAGGGCCTTGGTGGGAAGTAGAACTTGGTGGAGAAAGACGAATGATATTTCTCAGCGAAATGCATCATCATCAAGAGTTACTTTAGATAATGCATCACTTACAAGATTAAATCGCTACCCTGGCGAACTCTGCCACGATGATAGTTATGTCGAACCGACGCTCTCAATTATTGGTGATGAAGTAGATATTCCTAGCTTCACGGAACAGCAGGTATGGAATGCCTTGAAAAGAATAAAGAGGACAGCAACAGGTCCCGATTATATTCCCTATTGGGTTTGGAATGATCATGCGGAAATTCTAGCCGAAGTTATAACTAACGTCTGGAATTTGTCCCTTTCATCACATACTTGGCCAGATTCATGGAAAAGAGCGAATATTAACCCTCTTGCAAAGGTTGATTTACCAAAGGAAGATGGTGACTTTCGTGGAATAAATATTACACCTGTAATTGCGAGGACCTTCGAAAAGCTCGTTTATAATAGTCAGGTCAAGTCGACAATTGAGGAAATTTTATCCCCAACGCAATTTGCGTACAGGCAGGGGGGAAGTTGTACAAACGCTCTGTTGACTATTCAGAACAAAGTACTCAGCTTCTTAGATAGAGCGGACTGCAAAGCAGTTAGACTGTTTTCTATGGATTTTAGCAAGGCCTTCGACTCCGTGAAACATTCACTCCTCTCGGAAAAGTTAAAAAATGTGCCACTCAACCCTTATATCATAAATTGGTATTTAAATTTTCTAAAGAATAGAAAGCAAAGAGTCGTTTGTAACGATTTTTGTGGAGAATGGATGGATGTTAATAAGGGTACAAAACACGGGAGCGTAAGTGGCCCCAACCATTTTAATATTTTACTGAATGATTTAGAGGTGGACATAGACGGCGAGAACGCTCTTTTTAAATATGCGGACGATTCAAATATAATAGTGCCAGTTTGGAGTGACGGTCCTGATATATCAACAGATACAGTTGGACAATTCCTGAGCTGGTCTGACGATAATTTTATGACTTGTAACCCTGGTAAATGTGAAGAGCTTATCATCCGGAAGAAGGGATATAATGATCAACTCGACAATGTTTATAATATACCCCAATGCAAGGAACTTCCCATTTTAGGCATTACTTTTCAAGACAATCTCAAGTTTACCAATCATGTGCGAGGTAAATTGGTCAAAGCAAACAAATGCTTGTACGTTATACGAACACTCAGGGCAGAAGGCTATAGCCAATGTGAGATAGATTATCTATTTAAGACCTTAGTAATATCTACTATAACGTTTGGCCTGTCCGTTTACGGTTCTTCTCCAGCCGAACTCAGTACTCTACAACGGTTTCTTGACAGATGTTTTAAGCGAAAGTATATATCAGAACCTGTAAATATTAGATATCTTTTAGAAATACACGACAGAAATATATTTAAGGCTTCTGTAAATCAGAAGAGTGCCATAGTCGACTTGATACCAAGAAAAAAATCCACAAGCTACTCTCTGAGGACAGAGTTTAGTCAGTATCCAAGAGTGAACACGGAACGTTTTAAATTGTCGTTTGTAAATAGATTAATTTTTAACTATAACCTATTCATATGATGTAAACTTTACTAATATATTCTTAATATTTACTTGTAACATAAGATATGTATTTTTATCTTTTGATCTAATAAAAAGACTTTTGAATTGAATTGAATTGAATTGAATTGTCGTTGTGTTCAACGAACTTTCCGAACGAATGTTTTAGATCATACGTCATGTGATCTACAATTAGTATTTAGAAAGGAAGTAAATTATATTCATAACGGAAGCGCATGTTATTGTATTATTATAAAACTTGAAATGCATTATTTACTACTCAAATTATACTAAAACAATTATTTACCGAAGTCGAGCTGATTATCGGTGAATATTCACCGAGACGAAGTCGAGGTGAATATTCACCGATAATCACCGAGACTGACATTAATTACGCAATTCAGCCCCAGGGCTGCTATGTAATTATGTTTAATAAACTATCTATCTATCGATCTATCTATCTATCTATCTATCTATCTATAGTCATGGCAACACCAACCCAAAATAATACAACATTTTTAGTACAGTACAAAGTAACAAAACAGGGAAGAAAAAGGCCAAAAATATTTTAAAAATAGTTGTTTTAGCTATACAATTCCCGAATTTATGTTGTAGGTATGTTAGTATTCATTATGAGCTTTAAACTAATGTAAAATTCAACCTTTGCGTTCATATATAACGTTTCGAAAAGTTCATGAAACTAACTGCATTTTACCGATAAATTTATTTTTGAAATGAAATCACTTTAAAATATAATCGTAAAAATGATTCCGCTCTCCTTTTAATATAGACCTTTTGATACTTTAACCGTAAATAAATGAAAAACTATGTATACAAAGCAGGAGTTTTTATAACAAAAATACATGAACACTTTTAATTTATTGTTTTAATAATATAACAAACTTGCCTCTATATATCGTTCATTTGTCGCTTGGACTCTTCTTATATTTTTTGCTAAAGTTAAAGCGATAAGATCCGTCCCACAGCTCTTCCAATAAAGTCCCAAAAGCGACCTTTAATTCAGACTTTCTCAAGTTTTTCTATAATCTCACTGACTCCACTCCTGACAATCTGCCATACTTTTGAGATCAGTGAGATGACCACCCACCATAGATATAATAAACCTAGATTGCTGACTCATACCTAGCGGAGGCGTGACCTGCATGATAAATCCAAGATGGCCGCCATTCAGGGAAAAAAGACTATAAACTCTACGGGGAAATCCATATTTTTTGCATTTTGGATCGTCCCAGTGTTTCGAATCCACTTCGATCAAACTTTTTTGGCAATAACTACTTATCGTCAAGGTTTTAGACGCAACCTGGACAGCTGGGGGATGAATTGATGTAAAAATATCGCTCGCCGAAATTTGTACGAAATCGTCACTTCGTCAGTTCGAGTGAATTACTCTGGTTTAGAGTATTTTATAAAGGAAATTTGTGGTTTTCAAGGCCGAAGACGTATACCTTCAAGGCTTTGGATGCTGAATGGACCGTTTGGGATGATTTATATTAAAATATCGCTCGCCGAAGCTTGACATGAAAATGTCACTTGCTCAGCTCGAGTCATTTACTGCAGACAAGTAGTTTAAAATGTACTTGGTTTAATACATCTAAATGTAATATTTTGAGGAATATTCGGAACATTACTTAGAGGATAAAAGCAGTATTTAAAAGTTAAGTCCACTGTTAACTGGTCGCCAAATATCACCTAGAGGTGAAATTTGACACACAAACATGGTATGTGTGCAATGCAGCCTATTCGAACTCACTGTATGAAATGGCAGACAGCATGAAAGGAAGAATTCTGAACATTATATTGATTAAGCTTTTTCTGGGGGGAGATAATGAGACCAAACTGGGTAATATATGGTAGATTTCAACAAGGAAACATTTATGCAGCAGAGAAAAATTCAAGTGTGACAGTGTGTAGTGTACAAAATTGTGGCAAGTGCATTTAACATACAGTAACAGTGTGCAACCTGTTCATGTACTGAAAAATATCAAGTATGCATCGGCCATACTTTCCATGGTGGTCGTGAAATATAAACCTCTATAAAATAAATTCTGTTCATTAAACTTAACAGTTTCATGTATGCTTGGATAATATAACAAACTTGCCTCTATATATTTTACCTTTTTTCGTCCATTTGTCGCTTGGACTCTTCTTATCTTTTTTGCTAAAGTTAAAGCGATAAGATCCGTTCCACAGCTCTTCCAATAAAAGAGACCTTTAATTCAGACTTTCTCACGTTTTTCTATAATCACACTCATGCACTCCACTCCTGACAATCTACCATAATTTGAGATCAGTGAGATGACCACCCACCAACCTTGAACCACGTGCCCGCGATTATTGATGAACTTTAGATCTCCCAAGGATTTCCTTTTTTCCGGGTGCGATAAATAACCGAGCGGAATTAGTACCCTCGCCCCGGGCTATCGCCCGGAACGGCGCTTCGCGCCGTTGGCTCGGGGATTAAGATTTTGATCTTACAATTAAATGTTCTATCTTAAAAATTACGGAACAATATATCCGATTTTGTTATTCTTAATCAAACTCTATTTATCAAACATTTTTTCTATTTTTAGAAGCAATGAAAATTATTCTCTATCTTCTACGATAAAAACTGTGATGGCTTTTCTCAAGGAAAAAAGACTCACAAGTTTTACTGGAACATTGTTGTTTGAAGTTGAAAGAGAAAACGTGCGTATACGAGCTATCCTTTCTCCGGCACAAATATATGTATTGACTCTTATATATAATTTATTGACGTATATTATAGGCCTAAATACGATATATTTTCAATTCAAATGTGTAATTTCGTTTCAGTCAACGGGTAGGAATGACACAGCTTATTACTGTATGATTTGGAATGATACCAGGAACAGTTGGACTAACCTTGGCCGTGCAAAAAATATCAACAGCAGCAATGCTTTTCGATGTAATATGGGACAGGGATCTAGTGTCGCAGTTTTTAAGGTATACTTTTCATCTTTAATAGTAGGTTAATGATAGGCAGGGTATAAAAGAGGTATTTCTCAATAGCTTCATACTTAACTTATTAAAATTGAATAAACGTACTGATATAAATATTGAACGCTATGATATACGTATGTTGTTAAAATTGCTGCATGTATTGCAGTACGTGTAGGGATGGTGTTGCGCGGTGTTAAAGCCATCACAATGCATGCCCTATTAATGTGACACAAAAAGTGGCCACGCTCAAAACGACTGGAGTAATATTTTTTTGTATAGATATTTAAACGGATTAGCTACATATAGAGTTAGCCAAATAACAAAAGGAAAAACGTAAGCTTTCAATTAACCAAACTAACCCAACTTGGGAGATCCTGAGAGATTCATATTTATCTTAAACCACCGAAGACTACGAATTTTTCTTTGTTCTCTGTCGTGCAATAATATAAATTGAATCCAATTTGATCGGATTAAATAGAAACGAGTTTGAGTCTTTTCTAAGCCATGTATAAACAAATCTTTCAGGAGCAAACAACTTTACCTTCTATATACATATGACGAGCAACACACATGTTGACACAACATATAGGCCACAGAAAAGGTTGCATAAACCGCTCTAAATGAGCTCATGGAGTAATTAAAAGAATGTAAAGGCATTATACTATCATGTCAACTATATTTTATTGTTAAAGTGTAGTTATTTTATTAATTTAAGAATGATTTTAGAATAGTTCTGCTTGAGTATAAAATTTGTTTATAAAAGCCGTTAAAAACCCGCAACTCCTGTTCATTCACCCTGAAATTACGCCGCCTGTGCGCTACCCGGGCGTAAATATCAGAGCGGAATTAATACCCTCGCACGGCGCTTCACGCCGGCTCGGGGATTAACTGAGGCAGCGGGAGCAACCGGTTGGTCTTCCATTAAAAATAGTGCCGCCGTGCTCCGTCCGGTGTCCCTATACGTAAGCAGGATAAAAATCGACAGGCAATGTTTCCATAGAGGCAACCTAAGGTTTCTATCCATTATTTCTTTATAAAAAATCTGACAGGTTTCCCCTGAACATAGAATATCCCTTGGAATCATCATCTACATTGGATGTGGGTTGTCATTGTTTGGCGTATTGCTCACTATTTTATTCTTCATTGTTTCATAGTAAGTGACGACTTTCTATATATAAATCTTCAGAAATGACGTCACAATAGGTTTGGTGCACAATTTACTTTCGCATCTGATTAGGAATCGGGATGGAGTTACGATTATTATTAGAATTAATATTTTTAGGATTATGGTTAGGATTGCAATCAGAATATAGGGTTAGGCAAAGTGCGTGATTAATTTCAGAATAAGGGTTAGCCTAGGGGCTAAGGTAAGTGTAATGATCATGAGAAGAATAATTGTTAGAATTGACATAAGGTGTGCAAGGAAAGGAAATATTTTAGGTTTAGGAATCCCTGAATTTAAATTTTGTTGTCGATATTATGTAAATTGACCCGTTCAATAATAGTGACTTCCAAGGTATAGAAAATATAAAATTATTTTACGTTTGTTTCCGATTGTAAAATACTTTAAAATTTTCTTTACCCAACAAAAACAAACATGCAACGTTGTCGTACGATACACCCTAGAATAATCTTATCTTACAGGTTTATCACGCACTTCCACAGCATACGTGACTGTGACATAAATTAATTTGCACTGTTCTCATCTAGAACATCAGCCCAGTATTTTTCCTAGCAGCTAGAAAATATATTCCTATATCCAAGCCTCTAATCGAATTGTTATTCATTTCATTTACAGCAAACATATTGAATTATTGACAACTACTCGCTATAAAGTTCACCTCTCTTTGATTGTTTCTCTGGGTCTTTTGCAAATTGCATTCATCAGTGGAATTCCTGTAAATGAAGGAACGGTATGTGTTGTATGTCGACGATGATTCACAAATACAATATTCAACATCTAGAAAGTTATTTTAAAGGATCCGTACATAAATTAATCCACCATAACACCTGAACTTGACCATGAAAATATCGGCTTTGCCAATCTGTACTCTTTCTAACATTCAGATGTATTTAAATACCAATTTTGCACCCATGCAGCAATAAATAAGTACAGTTTAAAATGTTGCCAAAATTTTCCCTAAATCTTTAAGGAAAGTTCGGGAAGAAATTTGTAAAGTTCATTTTGTTCGATCACTAGCCCTGTCATAAAAAATGGTTTAGAGGAAATGGCTACAAAAATATGAATATCACCCATTCAGTAATTCTCAGATTGCTTACCAAAGACATCGTACCATCTGTTTTCTCTGACCCTAATAAAATAGATGACGTCCAAGCCAGCTGGACACCCTCTATAAGTAATAACTTAAGTACCAGTAGAAACTAATAAACAAAACAATAAAACCTGAATTTCCCAATTCACAATCTCATTTACCCTCGTTTTTATGCCAAAGGATAGGCACAATGACTTTGTTTTGAGTGAAGCCATAAAATGTTTGTACCAAAATTAAGACCAATATAGAGAAATTCCGTTAAACGAGTTTCCAAAAATTTGGACAACTTTTCCGAATACGAAAATCTGACTGTTGGCGCTACTTCCATTTAAATTAAGATCGTTCGTAAGATCGTTCGAGATGCGTAGTTCTCGCATAATATGCGAGAACTTTTTACGAATGTTTGATATTCATTTTAGTCTGAATGTCTCGCAATTGCTGCTATTCGCCATTATTTTTCTCTTACGTCTTTTTGCTGGATGGCTGTTGAAGGCGTCGTTCTTTATCTGAAAATAGTAACTGTGTATACTACATTGTTGGATAAAATGAGATATTTCCACTTGTTTGCTTGGGGTAAGAGTTAAATTTTATTTTTCGTTAAGCGAAATGCTGTGTCATGCATGACTTCCTGATGTAATATTTAACTATTTCAGGATTTCCATCAGTCGTAGTGGGTTTATGTATTTCTTTGTCCTTTGATGATTATGCTTCTGAAATGTGAGTTGAATAGGGTGATAGTGGGACACTTACTCCAGTGATCACTTCGAAAGCTATGAAAAGTTCGCTCGAGATTATATTTAAGACCGACTAGTTTTTGAAGTGCAAATGCACCTTATCCGTATTCAACACTGGTTTATCTGCACCCATTACGTTAGAGCGGGGTTCAAATTTATCCAGGTTGAAGCAGGGTTAGGCGTGTTTACCTGTACTTCATAAAAAATCGGCGCTAAAGTTACGTAGGTTAAACGAAAGTTCTTAGAACAAAATAAATATATTCATTTGTTTTCTTACAAATTGATCATCGACGAACCAGTGCATATTAATTATTATATGAATACAATATATCTAATATTCAAACATACTTTCATAGACACAACAAAAAGAAAAAGTGATAAATAAGTTGACCAAAGTAGCTCTTTATTCTAGTGCATATCCACCCATTTTGGTCGCAGTCAAATAACAACACTGACCCTATTATGCGAGAACAATGAGAATATAACCTAATTTTAAGCCTAGCTAGTTCCCATAAAAATTATATTTGAAATCGGCGAGGCAAAATACTTGATATTGGTTATTGCACAATGCCTATCTCAAATATTTATCTATTTTAATCATCACTTCTGCTTTTAGATAATTCTTATTTTTGCGTAGGTGTTTTGTGAAGTTAGAAGATGTTTTGGGGATTTTGACTTACATTGTTCCAATGGGAATTACGGTGTTCGTGAGTATGATCGATAAATAAGTCGGGGTTCCGGATAATGTTGATGATTGATAATGTTGGTTTTCGTTGGTGTACCGTGGTGATTAAAGCGCGTATTGCCCCAAATCTTCAGTTCGTGGGAATTAACTGCGACGGAGCACTGATTGTACAGAGAACTGACAAACCTTTTGCCTGGGAAAACTGCCAAAAGACAAAACAGGCAAAACAAACTCAAGCCTCTCGTCTCATTCTCAACTAGATAACACGAAACGTGTCTAGATGAGAAAGAAACAATACTTTTGGAAAGCCTCAGTACCGTCAACTTGTATCACCAGGTACCAGAAGTTTGGTCACAAATTTGAAATCGCGCTCTGAAATCTCATTTATTAAAAAATAACTGCTGCTTCGCTTGTGGGAAACAGACTACAAAGCCAAGACTGGCGGCCGACATAATATTTAAGAAGAAAATAATAAAACTCGTCCGAGATGGTTTTGCTCTGCTTCGTTACTTTTTTCATGTTTCATTCTCTATTTCTCACCATAATTTGAATAATTTCTCCTCGTTTGAAGAGGGTTATCTGCAGAAGCCTCTTTGCTTCCACGTTTTGAATTTCGTTGACTTTCTATACAAGCTACCGACCACGCTAGTTACTACACGCTGATTACATCAGCTGCGGATATTGAGAATTAGCGAGGGCGTTCGTCACAAATCAGGAACGGAAATAAAAGTTGAATGTGCAACAATTAAAATAGAAAGCAGGTGGGAGGATGTTTGCCGCCCCAAGTCAGGTTGGGTATGATATATTGGTCGAAATAGGTGGGTCGGCGTCCCCCTGAAATTTGTTTTTAAAATATTTAAAGACATTTCTTTCTCCAGGTCAATACCGTTATAATGGTCATAATTTTAAGAGTTTCTGCGAAGGCATCGAACGATACGGAATTAAAAGGACAATCATTGTAAGTGAAGTAACTAGGTCACTTAATAACGTCAAGTCTAGTGTTTCATCCTGCTATGCTACCCTTGCGATGCTGAGGAAGCTCAAGAACATTTTACCTTTTAAATTGCGTAAGCACATTGTTCAAGCACTTGTTCTATCCAAATTACATTAGAATAACGTGATTTACCACTCTCTTCCGGAACATCTGCAGAAGCGCCTTCAAAGGGTATTGAAAGCCGCTGCAAGCTTCGTAATTGGTAAATGCGCTTCCTCAGGGCATGCATTATCTCTTAAATGGCTACCAGTTAAAGAACAAAGAGAATGGAATTTGTTAAAAATTACACATAAAGCTTTGTAAAACGCATAGTGGCCTCGCTACTTACGATTAAATGTACGTCAACCATCTAGAGTTTTAAGATCGTCTAATAGCATGCAATTACAAATTCCATTATTGAATAACACATTTCAGTATTCTTCAATACTGCCTGTATATTAGTACTCTTTTCATGCAAATACCCGTTAGTAATATTCATAAGTCTATTAACTATAATTTTAATAACACTCTATATTGTTTTCTTCGAAACGTTCCAAGAAATAAGAGTAATATTTCTTGTAAGTTCTGAACACCAACTAGCATAGCGTTCCATGTGAACTGTATATGTCGTCGAAAGTAAAGAGAAAACTTTAGAGACAAACAATTTGGTCAATAAACTTATTCATCGCGGCTCGCGCGCAGAAGGGTTTTTGTTCCTAAAACAAATTGGGTAAAGCTCGACAACTCATCTTACGTTTTCCCCAGATGAATCAGCTTGAGATTATGTACTAGGAAATCTTATGTTTATTTATTAGTCGTGTTCTTCGTCGAATGATCATCCTGATGCCAATACTTGGTATTACATGGGTCTTTGGAATAGTCGCATTTATTCATCATCACGTCGTTTGGAAATATGCATTTGCTATATCTAATTCATGCCAGGTAAAATAGCTGAATATAAATGTTTTAGGTATATACTAGACTTATAGTAATAATACAGCTCGGTTGCTCTGTTCGCATAGATAGCAGCAACTTAATTTGCGAGCAAAGTGGAATTTCATAAAAACTTGCACGAGTGAGTTTTTCAAAGAATATCAAAACAGTAGGAGCTAAAAGGGCTGGTGGAATTTGATGTGTTCAAAACTTATATTGTTTTTTTTCAAATTGGACGAGATTTCACGCTATTATACTTTCAATAATATATTTCAAGGAAATATAATTAGATCATAATATAAGAATAATAATTTGGAAAAACATAATTGTTTCTTTCATTCAATGTCCTCTTAGGAAGTTTACTTCCTTTTTACATGGATACGATATCTGATGGCGAACCGGAACATGACAATGGCACTGATGACATCGTCACTCAAAATTTACACCTAGACGCTCTCACCGAAAGGGAGGCACAGTTAAAAGTAATGCATATTAACACTCAAAGCATGGTGTCCACGTTTGATAATTTATTGATCACTGTAAAGGAGTACCCGTTTGACATCATTGCCATGAGTGAAACGTGGTTGAAGGAAAATAACTTACTCCTCCAGTATGTAACGATACCCGGATATTGTCATGCCTTTCGAAATCGAGAGAAATCAAAGGGAGGTGGGGTTGGGGTATATATCAAGGAATCGATTAAATTTAAAAGACACAAAGACATCGAATCTAGACACCCCCAAATGGAGCATCTTTGGATTGAAGTTCCCGGTCGAAACAAAAACAGTCAACTTTTAATTGGAACGATTTATCGATCAGAGAGTCAGATGAATTACCAGGATTGGTTGCATGCATTTGATGCTCTTCTAGGCGACCTTACAATTTCATGGGATGGATTGCTAATGATCACTGGTGATTTTAACGTAAATCTGCTTAAACATGATCTGGCAATGACAAAACAGTATACAGACATTCTGGATTAATTTAATCTAAAACAACATGTAACAAAGCCAACGAGAACAACAAAATCATCCGCTACTCTCATCGATCACATTATAACAAACATACCTCAATGTGTAACACACACTGATGTTCTACCTTGTCCCCTGATTAGCGACCATGACGCACCATATGTAACCTTAAATATTCGTGTGTCAAGATATGCACCAAGATATAAGTTTATACGAAATGAAAAACAGTTCAACGAAAATGCATTCATTGAGGATTTTTCAACTATCCCTTTTGAAGTAGTGTATGCTCTTGAAGATCCAGATGAAAAAGTGGAGACCCTACAAAACCTTATTCAAGAATGCCTAGAAAGACATGTTCCAGTCAAACGAACTAGATTAACGAGGCCACCTGCTCCATGGATGAATGATTCAAATATTCGTTCGCTACAAGAGAAATGTAGATCAAAACGTTTTCAAGCACATAAAAAACCATCAAATGAGGACAACTGGCATGCCTTCCGAGAAGTTAGAAACAAATTGAAAATCGTTATAAAAAAGGCAAAACGATATTTTACAATTAAATCCCTCTCCTCTAAAAGACCAAAAGATGTTTGGAAGGTGATTCATCGAATTTTAAATCCCAGTCTTCGACCCTTGCGTGCAGATCCAAATCAACTGAATAGCCATTTTGCCTCAACTTCCGAGCGAATTACAGGATCATCGCCAGCTGTTACTGATGGAGATCTTTACCATGTAATTGAATCACTACCGGAAAATCTTGAAACTCCTTTTTCACTACAACAGGTAACTTACAATGACGTCCTTAGAGAGATCAAAGGATTGAGATCGGACTGTTCTTGTGGTCCTGATAATGTTCCTGTAAAGTTTATAAAGCTAGTTGCTCAACACTTAGCATCTCCGCTCACGCACGTTTTGAATACATGCATTTCAAAACAGACTTTCCCAGCTATTTGGAAACTGGCTCGTATCAGCCCGATTCCTAAAGTCAATGATCCTAAGTGCAATGATGACTATCGTCCTATTTCCATTCTTCCCGTACTTTCAAAAGTATACGAAAAGTTAGCACTTCGTCAAATCGCAGATTTTCTTTCTAATAATAGTATACTCCATCAAAACATCAGCGCCTATCGAAAGGGGCATTCAACAACTACGGCGTTGTTAGCTATGCGAGATGACATCCGAACGGCCATGAAACGGGGCGAGATAACACTTTTTGTTATGGCTGACTTTTCGAAGGCTTTTGATACGGTAGCTTATAAAACGGTACTATTGAAAATTCACTCTCAAGGTTTTTCTAAGGATTCTCTCCGATGGATAATGCATTATTTAATTGGAAGGCGGCAATTTGTCCAAATTGATGACCATGTATCGGAAAAAATTAATGTTACATCTGGCGTGCCACAAGGATCGATTCTAGGTCCCGTACTGTTTAATCTCTACGTAAATGATCTAGCTGATAAATTGCCTGAAGAAGTAAAATGTCACCAATATGCAGACGATACCACTATGTATGCTCATTGCAAACCGGCAAAGCTACAACACTGTCAATCTGAGATGCAGACAGCACTGGATACGTTGGATTCCTGGTCTACAGAGTCAAACTTGACACTAAATTCTTCCAAAACGAAAGCTATGTTGTTTTCAACGCAGCAAATGTCACATGTCCATAAACTGGAAAATAGCGACATTACACTAAATTGCAACGGAGCTGATCTTGAGAGAGTACATTCTTTCAAATTATTAGGCACTCAAATGAATGAACATTTGTCGTGGACGGAACATGTAAAGAAAACGATATCTTCATGCTATTCAATTCTTGCTATATTACGAAAACTAAAACACCTTGCGCCGTTTCATGTGAAAAAGCAACTTGCTGAATGTCTCGTTCTCTCGAGACTGGACTACAATAGCTGTGTACGTTGTGGAGCCTATTCCAGCATACTTAATTAAACGTTTATCCCGTGTGCAATTATCTGCCGCAGCTTTTGTGACTAATCACTATGCCAAAGAGATTGATTTACTAAAACTTGGTTGGCTACCCTTAACTGAACGTCGTGAATACCATTTGCTGAAATTAGCCCACAAAGCCCTGCATAGTTCAAAATGGCCATCTTATCTTCCATTGGAACGTTATATTCCATCAAGAACACTTAGATCATCATCTGATGGAATTAAACTGGTAGTGCCAAAAATAGATGGCTCTTTTCAATATGCTTGTGCCAAATCTTTTAATTGTCTTTCAAAAGACATTAGGAACTGTATAAATCACGCACAGTTTTCCAGACTTTTAAAAACTCATTTAATTAGTTCAGCGAAAGAAAGACAAAATCCAACATAATACATATATATATATTTATATATACATTTTATTCTTCTATGTAATCTTAATAGTATATAATCTCTAAATCTTATCTTTTATCTGTAAACATATTGTATATATTAAATTATAGCTAATCTGTATTACTTATACTAAATTGTTAACATATGTAATTTTTGCGGATGAAGAGCCACTAGTTGGAATGCCGTAATAAATCGTTATTATTATTATTATTAATGAAATTTAGTTATCTAAAAAAATGTACACCAGCATTTGGCCTTTCAATCTTAATTAATAGCAATTACAAAATTTCACTGTCTTAGTCAATCGGAATAAAAAATTTTGTGTAAGAAAGCGAGCCTAGTTGTGTTTTGCACATGCAAGTGCAATAAATAAATCCTGAATTTTATAAGATGTTAAAATTTTTTGCTCACTGTCACTAAATAAAAGTGTATTTTAATGGAATTGGATTTTGTAGGGTTTTGTGATTTTCGCAGTCCTTGGTGTGGCAAATAAGCAGGTAAATGCTTCCTATTAAACATAGGATAATAAATCGAAATCGAAATTAAGTAGAACTGCGAATTAATGAATGCATCAAATTAGTAAAACTGTGCAGCTATTGAAAGGTTTTTAAAACAAACTTATCTCGAACTAATATTTTCGAACTAAATGTTGTAAACGTTAGATTTATATAGCTAAATGCCAACCTATACCAATTGGACATCCTTAATTGTAATTTTTATATTGAAATAATATAGATGAGGGAATCAATTAAGCGACTTTATTACCAGTGGTACGGTAATTAGAAGGTAAGACATTGAAATTCCATGTACATAACATATACAGGAAAAATCTATAAAGTTTTGTCCTTATCCCAAGATATATTACATGCATGTTTTGAACGGAAGGTTTGGAATACCGGAGCGAATTTAGAAAATGAGTGTAATAGGCCTTTTCGAGAACCAAAATCGCTTAGAGTTGCCTTAAATCGTCTAAAGTCACCTTAAGTCGTCTAAAGTCGCGCTAAGTCGCGGAACGACAAACCTAGAAAAAAATATTTCTGTCCGTATTAACCTACGAAAGTCGAAGAATCCCCTTTTAGGAGCAAAATTGTCTGGTAGTATTCACAGCATAAAATAAAAGAGCCCCTCTCATCTTCTCCAAAAAAGAAATATCCTCTCGAATGAGAATGTAATAAGGGTGGATTGTTGCTTAGCTTCCCACGAAAAGAAACCGGCAAACAGCTAACAATTTCATATTTCCATGCAGTTATGCTGCATACGTTACAACCGTGTGTCGGCAAAATCAATAACTCCCATTACTATCAACCCTCCTCCCAGTAGGTCATCCCTGCCCTAAGCCTGCCTGAAAGGAATAATAGGCCCCGTGGTTTGTTTACGTTCTTCTGACAGGCGAAAGTCTCAAAACAGAGATTCGTTATTGTGATATAAATTGTTAAATCACAATGGAGAACAGAATTAATCTTTTGAATAATCGGAATTTTCTTGCCTGCAGCAAAATGTTAACAATGCAAGGGGTGTACTGGAAACGGAAGGGAGGCCTCCTCAGTGGTATAGAAAGGCCCGGCAGAATAGTTCTCGGTTCCGGGAAAAATTCCATTATAGTATTTGCAGAAAAAATATAAACTAACGCATCTTAAGTGTAGCACATGCATTATGCAATATAAATTTCAAAACATTCGTCCCAATTGCAATCTAACACCTAAAAAATGTCCAATGGCTCATGCATTTTATGCCTATTAGTTCGCTAATAAGTTCTACCAAAATTTCCTGATCAGAAATTGCTCAAATATTTCACTTCCATAGAAAAATTAAAATTCTTAACTCGTTTCGTATGTTATTACAATACCAAACATTTTCAAATTATCGGTTATATCCTCATATTTCATGCACAATAGAGTTAGGGTCAATGAGAAATATATATATTCGTGCGCGCAGCATGAGGATATTACCAAATTATGTACAGAACATACGAAATCTATCAAATTTCATCAGCCAATTACTGTAGTCCTTAAAAATTTATAAATTTTGTGTCCACATATTATTCATCCGGCACATATAAGCATTCATATTAAATATAGTAATTATATTTCAATTTTTTTAAAGGATTGAAATAGACCAAGAAATTCAAAAGAAAACTCGACAATTAGCAGTAGTTTTTCAACGCGAGCAGCATCCAATCGCGAGCCTGAAATCTATATCAGAAACTGAACATTTCTTGTCCTATATTTGACATACTTGTCTTAAAACTTGTTTAACTTAAATTTGATAGAATTATTTATTGTATACTGGCACAAATGTATGTATTGTAGATTATGATGAAATTGAGTAATAAAATAGCAGGCTTACGCTATTACGCTTGCTTAAAACTTTGCTTCCCAATTCTGACCAAGTAAGTTAAAATTGTTCAGAATCTCAGCGACGTTTGCTTTTTTGGTATGCTTCACTTATGACTTATGACTTATGACTGATGACTTATAACTTCTGACTAATGACTAATGACTAGAGTAATATATGACTATAGTCCATAATCATGGACTATAGTCTATGACTATAGTCATTAGTCATTAGTCATTAGTCATTGGTCATTAGTCATTAGTCATAAGTCAAAGTCATAAGTCATAAGTCATAAGTCATAAGTCATAAGTCATAAGTCATGCGCATCGCGCATAAGCGTCATAGTCATGTCAAGTCATAAGTCATAAGTCGCGTCGCGTCATAAGTCAAAGTCATAAGTCATAAGTCATAAGTCATAAGTCATAAGTCATTAGTCATAAGTCATAAGTCATAAGTCATAAGCCATAAGCCATAAGTCATAAGTCATTAGTCATAAGTCATGTGTCATAAGTCATAAGTCATAAGTCATAAGTCATAAGTCATAAGTCATAAGTCATAAGTCATAAGTCATAAGTCATGTCATAAGTCATAACTATGTCTATAAGTCATTTGTCATAAGTCATAAGCTCATAAGATTTTGGATTGATTTGGAGCTAAGCTCGCTCGATTTGGAGCTAAGCTCGCTCGATTTGGAGCAAAGCTCGCTCGATTTGGAGCTAAGCTCGAAAAATTTCTATTTTTAGCGTAAGTATCAGAGTTAGGGTTAGGGTTAAGATTAGAGGAAGGGTTGGAGTTAGATCGAGGGTTAGGGTTAAAAGTAGAACAAGTGTTAGAGTTAATAAATTAGTGTTAGACTTAGAGAGTTAGGGTTAGAGAAAGAGGTAGAGGGAGGAATGGAATTTATCTTCCTTATTTTTATCTTCCTTATTTCAGGATATCATGCAATATCTTAGGATATCATGCAATATCTTAGGATATCATGCAATATCTTAGGATATCATCCCGTATCTTAGAATATCATTTTAGGATATCATACAGTATCTTAAGATATCGTACAGTATCTTAGGATATCATTTTAGGATATCATACAGTATCTTAGGATATCATTTTAGGATATCATACAGTATCTTAGGATATCATACAGTATCTTACGATATCATACAGTATCTTAGGATATCATACAGTATCTTAGGATATCATGCCGTATCTTAGGATATCATTTTAGGATATCATACAGTATCTTAAGATATCATTTTAGGATATCATACAGTATCTTAAGATATCATACAGTATCTTGGGATATCATACAGTATCTTAGGATATCATTTAAGGATATCATACAGTATCTTAGGATATCATACAGTATCTTAAGATATCATACAGTATCTTAGGATATCATACAGTATCTTAGGATATCATACAGTATCTTAAGATATCATACAGTATCTTAGGATATCATACAGTATCTTAGGATATTATACAATATCTTAGGATATCATCGGAGATATACACTAAGCTTGGCTCGGGCCTATCCTTATATGTTAGAGCTCGGCTCGGGCCTATCCTTACGTCTTAGAGCTCGGCTCGAAGCTAAGCTCGCTCTATATGGAGGTTGGCTCGCTCGATATTCAATTATTCAATTTTAGGATTCAATGATTCACTGTAAAAGAAATTATAATCAATAAATGTGTTTTAAAAATTAATTCTGTTTGTGTGGTATGTACATTGTACAATATTTCCTCGTCCGATAATAATATATTCTAAAATTATTCAAATTTTTAAGCTAGAAAATCTTAATTGCCCGTAATTACCTAACAAGCGCTAAATGTTTATATACAATGTTTGTATATGCTTGTAAATCTCGCTTAAAAATCACTGCTTTTCCCATTCTGCTACATCTAAAACGCTTGAAACTTTGTAAGGTTTAAATCCCTGTAAGAACTATGTTTATACAATCGCTTGGCAAACATATATTTGTATTGCTCTATAAGACCTTAGCTATGCCGATTAAACCTTAAGATCTTCTCGTTTTAGAAAGCTATATCTCTGCTTGTTATTATTTCGCATAAGGTAATAATACTTTACTAGGTTAAGCGTCACTATATTAGTTATCTAAGCCGTTTCGTATAAGGTGAAATTAGATACGAGAATATATTATTTACTCGTTGTCGAAACGGACTGTGTTTGGAACACAAAGCTTGGCATTAATCTTTGATCCTTTTTGAACCAGATTATCACATGGTAACGCAACCCAGTCCGAAAATGCTCATTAGCGGTAACGGAACCAGTTTATCATATGGTAACGTTACTTTGAATCATAAATTAATTACTCATTATGTGTTTGGAACACAACGCTTGGGAACTTTATAGAGACGCTATAGCTATTGTGATAAGTAACGCGACTTGGTAACGTGACGCTATTGTGACGTCATAGATTTTGTATACTAATTACCTCCGCCGCCAGATGGTAACGTAACCTAAGGTGACGTATGGTAACGCGACTTGGTAACGTGACGCTATTGTGACGTCAATACATAATTAATTATGTTTATGTTAATGATGTTGCACACTCCCGCACACTCTCGCACACTCCCGCACACCCCCGCACACTCCCGCGCACCCCCGCACACTCCCGCACACCCCCGCACACCCCCGCACACCCCCAAAAATAAGGTTCGAAAACCACCTACACTACTACTTCCGTAAACTGAAGCGGTAGCTAATCTATCTTCTGTGTAGGCAATTAAGGTTTAATATCGACATTAAATGTCCATCGCATCACTTTATACCCTAACATAACGCAACGTAACAAGTTGAAATAAGCGGCTGAGAGTCATGAACTTCATTCTTGCTGGAGTCATCAAGGTCTTCTTCGGTCTATGGAAATAACATGGTGGAATAAAATGAAAATATCTCAGTCAAATCAGTAATTACAGAGTATGTTAAAAGTTATTTATATAAATGAATAATACTGTGTTAACCCTTTAGCTTGCAATGCGCCCAGATGATTCCTACTTTAATATTTTATTCTGTTTAACCCTACACGATTTACTCGTCAGTGATAGAGTACTGCCAGTTAATGGGTTAACGAGGTGACAATTTGTGAAACCACCAAGTGAGATATATGACATATTCCAGATGGTGTTTCCACAAATCTCACTTTATTATAATTTGCCATCATGCAAATGGTCAAGAATTTATATCTTGCTAACCATAGAGATAATTTATTATTACATCCATATTAACCCATTATTGTTAAGGAGTAAGGGTAGAAGGAGTTCCACCCTCTAATGAATAACATAATCTAATGTTAGCTGCCAGAATAGGATGTTAATGTACGCTTTTGTCCCTAATACATAAAGTGGGTTCAACTCATTATTAGTCGCTGGGGCATCTTGACCACAAACAAGGCTCGTATCCAGGGCATCTACGCCTGTTTACTATGACAAAAGGTGGTGTGCTAATGTTTGGAGCGGTAATTGCACAGATAACGCTGAAAAATCGGCGAATACTACAAAGCCTATAAAAGCTACGCAGGTTAAAATTATACTACACGACATATCAGTACTATCTACTGCCAAGTAACTTTACACAATATTTATTTATTTCACTTTGCCAATAAACATGCTAGATATAAACACAAAAAGGACATATACTGTATGTAGAACATAGATGTTCTAATGGCAGGGAACACGCTACAGCTTTCGCCAATTACAGCGGCCCTTTACACATATACAATACGAAGTCACAAACACTTCTAATAACAACACAATATTTCACAGGCCAGATTACGAGACTTGTTATAAGACAAACATATAGATTTCCATGTTCTTGGATCATCTGCGTCATATACTGTTTCTAATGCTAATTTATAGTAGAGGAAAAGTCCATTTTTCAACTGACTGAGGCTGGTGTCTTTGCCTGTCAAGTTCTTCGGTAGTACATTCCACAGTTTATATATACAATATAGGAATTTCCGTTTGCAAATATCATGATATATGATACAACGCACTTAACATTATTTAAATAAACGTTGTCATTTCCTTTAAATTTATTTAAGATCCTTGCTTTTAGTTAAAACAACTCGAAATAGACAACATCGACATTGTTTTTGAAAATATGTGGAGCTCTATATGATGAATGCTATACTTGCTAAATATATGTTCATTGAAAATCCATTGACACTGTTTATAAGAGCTGAAACTATATGAAAATATTTTAATCAGTCATAGTTCTCAAATATTCTGTTTACATATTCATCATTTATGAAACAGCTTAATTGTATGGCAAGCTTTATATTGTGAAGGAATGGATGTTCTTATCCTAATGCCATGTTATTCATCATTGTAATACCACACATACAGAAACATGATATATAAAGTCTAAAATTGCCTATACTTACATATCCCCAGCAACTTAACGCTCCATAAAGCATCTTGCTGATTATATAAAAAGGGCATTACTATTTTTGACGAGTTAAAAACTGTGTGGCATTAATACAAAAACTATATGTCCTACGAAAAGAACTTGTTACTCACTTGCCTTGTGTTAAATGATACCAGGATGTGTTAAATATTTTTCTTCCAAAAAGAGTAGGAGGTTTTGCTTGTGCTAAGTCCCCATGAACAATTTCCAAATCAACTAAAGTTCCTGCATGGCTTGGGGGGGGGGGGGCAAGGATTTACATTGACTGGTGCATAGTTCATATTGCGTAGTTGATATAAAAAGATTACAGTTAGTACTTTGGTCTTAAATAAAGAGGTTTTCCCTTTAATATATGATGAATCATCACACCATTTAGTCCATTTTGCACAGCAGCAAGAGTTTGTGCAACCAGAGCACAGTTCGCTTCCATGAGGATTTCAAAATCAGTATGTGTAGGAATAGGTACCTCTTTTATTGTCAATTCCACTTGCATGCGTGAATGGTTGACTAAATCCGATTTTAAAGAATGGCCTGGATAAACGTCCAAACAACCGGAGGCGAAATGCAACGTCTGTATGTCAACAATTGATATCTCTTCGATGGGGATTGGACAAAAAAGCCCTGGAATCTCGACCATCAGTATCGTCATTAGGGCAGTTATTTCAGCCTAACAGTAACACTGCTAATGTTAATAATGATCAAAGGTAAATACTTTTTATTATTATATTGTAGGGGTGGAAAAGGTTTATTCACCTACCAATACAAATTGGATTTGGTGGGAAGCTACAAGTTGGCAAATCCTGTTGTTGTTTACCTATTAAGGTGGAATTTCTAATCTAATATGCTTTATAATTAAGACGATTAATACCACTGAAGTATAAATATACATGTAGTAAATATTAAACTGAAATAATT
This sequence comes from Trachythela sp. YZ-2020, assembly GCA_016169945.1. Classification (NCBI taxonomy): domain Eukaryota; kingdom Metazoa; phylum Cnidaria; class Anthozoa; order Malacalcyonacea; family Clavulariidae; genus Trachythela; species Trachythela sp. YZ-2020. The sequence continues at coordinate 2,830,922 of JADLSH010000155.1, forward strand.
TATATTAATATTGAAAACAAAATCGAACAAGTAAATGTGGGACAGATACACTAGTCCCACATTTCACCACATTTTATTAATAAACAAATGGAAATATTCTGATGCCACTAGTTTATTGCTAAATCTAATGCAATTAAGGTAATTCATTTCACAACCAAGGATTGAATGCTTGTCAAATCCCCTAACTTTGCCTAGCGGCCTATACCCTTGCAGTGTGAACATTTGATAGGTACATTAACCTCGTTCCCAGGACATTTCCCTTTTTTGTTATTGGGACGGCGGAAAATAGCCCTGGCTCCAGGCGGTCCGTTCTGCGATCTTATTGGTTAATGGGAAAGAACGTTATTATTCCAATTTATTCAATTTTGGAATAATTATAATAATTAGGTATTTTGATGCCAGGAGTGAACGTTCACGAATGGTCAAGACATATACGAATATCAATACGATTTCTACTTTTTTAACTATATAAACTGTGATAAAACATGCAGTGTGCACTAGCAAATACGCATTGTGTTGCGTAGATTATGTTTAATATTTATATAACGTATAAAGGCACCCCTTGGCCCTCGTTTAAGTTTATTAGTCAGTCTTCAGAGGCACAACAATTTATCTTCATATGTCAATAATACGTGCTTAAAATATGTGTGTTAGTGACTGTTTTACTGATGACTTGATATATAGTTAATATATTAACTACGCTTGATATCAGAGCACCGTCACTAGTAAGAAAGTGCTGGCTGATGTCTATGTATTTTAATTACGTGTGTATTTAAATATATGACTAACAAGAATAATGCTAGCCTGTGTAATATATAAATCATCCAATTCCAGGTTGGCCACGTTGGACAAAAAGGTGCATTATAGCATTCCTCACTATTGTTCTCTGGTGTTATGCAATTTCATGAGCATGCACCGCTGTCCATCAGTCCATGAAGATAGAAATTGGTGCTTTTCATTTGATCACTGATCTGGAAATAATACTGGATAACGCAACCTTGCATCACATACATTGCCAGACAATAGAAATCTGCCATTACCAAGGGACCAACTATGCAGTAAAATGACTTCAAACTAAAAAAATTCCAGATTGCCACATTATTTTAACATATGAAACATCAAATATATTTCAGGCAATACATTTCTAATATTTTCTGCTAAAAATGTTGTCAGTTGTTCCCTTATTAATGGCTGACTTCCGGCTTCATTTTTAGATACTAGACCCAGTAGTATTTTCCAGATCAGTGGAATTGATCATATGACTTGAGCTGACAGGGGAGACAGTTAGCTTGCCAGTTCCAAAAACCAGTTTTACCTATGGTTTTGATAAATTTTTGATATTCTATTCTGATGGAACTGGGCTAGCCTAGCTCTTAAAAAAGACCAGATCCTGAAATTGCTACACCAACATGGAACTTTTGAGCTGGCCTGGCAGTAAGGCAAAATGTGTGCTTCAAGGCATAGGCACCAATCTTATTTTCTTGCCGGGCTATGAGGGAGCAGCTGCCTCATGTGAGGAAATAACAAAGTGACCTGCAGGGGCGTAGCCAAGGGGGGGCAAGGGGGGGCGGTCGCCCCCCCAATCATTCCAGAAACCATTTTTCCAAAACGTTGAAATCCGGGTAGAAAATGGTTGGGGGGGGGGGATGTCATGGTGAAAGAAGGTCAGTTTCCCAGAAAAAAAACAACTGATTTAATTTATAAATTCTAGAAAAAATCTAGCAAATATGTATGCATTTTTTAACTCTTTCTGGTCGGTCGCATTTTAATTATGTTGTCGCAAGTTGTCGCAAGAGCACCTTGAGTACGATCTCCTTTGCAAAATATTTACCCCCTGGCAATGAAATTAACACCATTGGAATCCTTACAAAATAAGCTTTTTAACAGTGGGCTATTTTGCCGACTAAACATTACAGAATCAAAAATACTAAAAGTTTAATCCCAAACATACCTCCAGTCATACTTCAGTTCAAATCAAACAATCTTTAATATCTTTTAATATCTTTAATATCTTGAAAGACTTCTAATGGTCGAAATTTAGCTTTTTATCTGTTTGTTTAGGCTGTAAAACGTGCCTTCGATACGGCTTTTAGAAATATTTATTTTGAATTTTTTTTTATTTATCGGGAATTTTACAGCATTCCCGTAGTTTGACTATATATGGTTTGCCCACGCGCTTCAGTCCCGACAAAAGATCTTATATAGGTATTGTACCCTGGGAATTCATTCCGCCACTTAAAAAACCATAGCAACAGTCTTTGTTTGTGTTTGGGCCTTTTCCGGTTGTTTTTGTCTGAAATTCCGGTTTGACCCGTACGCTACATTTCAAATTTCGCCGTAACTTTGTCAATTTTTATTGTGTTTCTTTGCAAGGTGGTCAGTATGTACTGTTTTTAAAGCTCGTGTATAAAACGGTGTATTAGCGAAGATCACACGGTTTTTAAAACAGAAGTTATAATCGACCAAAGGTACTGAATATATAATTAGTTTACGATAATAATAAATATCAGATTACAAAGGTGTTAAAATTCACGGAGATCTGTAAAACAATGTGTTAGCGATTTGTTTGGCATTAGCCAAGAAGAGGTGTGTTTGCTGAATCGATTTGTAATCGATTGGTGGTATTTTCGTCCGTATTGGGTGAGGGGCGCCAAAGATACAAGCGCTCAAAGTCATCAGCTTTTGGAAGCTGATATTCGACGCTACCGTCTAGAAAGATTAATCTGGTTGTAAACTTACCAGTACGGTATATTTAGGCATACATCAAGTTCCTCATTGCTTTCAATGCAAAATCAAAATGGCGGAAGCTCCTTCAGATCTTATGAATTATTCATATGATCCTTCCGCTCCATTGCCCACAGGTAAAGAATCGAGAGACCACGTAATAAGCAAAGGGCCATGCCAGCCAAATAATGTTTCTTTTCCAGAAGACAAGCGAAAACGCAAATTTTTGGTATCTTGGTACGATAAATTTGAGTGGCTCGAATATTCAGCAGTTAAGGATAAAGCATTTTGTTTCTATTGTAGAATCTTTAATTCCCAGGTATTAAAATGTCCCTATATTTACTATAGTGATAGTATATCATAAGTTTTGTAGCTGAATTTGTCAATGCATGACCTAGTTAGCTTCCAAACATTCTCATATCTCAAATGTGGAAAAGTAATCTACTTTTGTCTATAAGTGGCTGTATGCATCATGCATGACTGTAATGTGTTTAGGTTGCATCAAAAGGCGACCCAGCATTCATAAAGGTTGGATTTGGAAATTGGAAAAAAAGCGAAGTTTTCCAAGCATGAAAAATCGGATTGCCACCGGCATTCCAGCCAAGCATATCGTCAATGGAAATATCAAAAACCAGTGGATCACCAAATTAGTGAAAACGCGGCGAAGCAAGAATATTATCGCCAGCAATTGGTTAGATATGCAAGAGATGTACATGCATTTGTTTAGCTGATATTTTGAACTTAAAGGACCAAAGATCCTGAAGTAGCTTTTCTCAATTAGGATGCTGACATTTTACACACTAATTATGTTTTAGGTGAGAACAAATAGAAGTGTCATTGGCAAAATATTTGATGTTGTTCGAACTGTTGGCAAGCTGAACTTGCCTTTCAGAGGGCGTCGTGAAGATGAGCAATCAATGAATAAGGGTGTATTTAAAGAATTTATTACACATATTGCCAAAAGCGATATGGTGTTACAGAATCATTTAAGTACCTCTCCTGGTAATATAAATAAATTCTATAATTTTTGAAATTTTATACTAACTACTGTTATGACTAACGACTTCATGCTTGATTGATTGATTTGTAGACAATGCAAAATACACCTCGCCCGAGATTCAAAATGAGATGATAGCAATTATTGGTTCCGGCATTTTGGATGAAATTATACGACGAGTTAAAGAGGCGAAGTTGTATGCGATAATTGCCGATGAAACACCAGATATGAGCCAAACTGAACAGTTGTCATTGCTTGTGCGCTATGTTTGGAATGGCGAAGTCGAGGAACGTTTGCTGGCGATGATGCCAATGAACAAAACAACAGCAGAAGCTCTTTTCGAGGCTGTTACCCAAAAGCTACAGCAACATGGAATAGATGTCGCTCACTTGCGTGGACAGTGTTACGATGGTGCAAACAATGTAGCAGGAGTGCACACTGGCCTGCAAGCGCGAATCAAAGAGGTTTCACCTTCTGCTCTCTACACTCATTGTTATGCTCATGTTCTCAACCTTGTCATTGTGGATACTATGAGCAATAACAAGATTGCCAGAGAATTTTTTGGGACGTTACAGAACCTGTATGTCTTCATCCAGTGTTGAAGACTTTGAATTCATTGTAGCTCTAGAGGTATTTTCAATAATTGAGCTGTCTTTTACAGAATAGAAATAATACGAATAATAAAAACTGTTCCTTTTATTCTATTTCAAGGTGCTTAGAAAGTTGCTGCATCTTAGTAAAGGGGTTTCAGACAAGGTGCCGTCCGAAGGCCTCGACGTTGTTTCCGGATGTGAGTAGCTGGATCTCTCTTACTGCAATTAAGGCTCTCTTCGATGTGATGTGAAGTTTGAAGATTTCTGGGTTGCAACCCTTGAGAAATGCGCAAAATTGGGAATCGAGGAGCCAAAAGAAAAGCGTCCTCGTAAGCTTCCTCGGAGACTGGATGAGAACCCAGATACAACCGCTCAGCCTGCTCAGGTTTCAGTCAAAGACAAGTTTAAATTTTTTTTTACTACAATGTGAGTTTTTTAACACGATTTATAATGTGCCCAATGTTATACGTGTATAGAGGTGGTAAATTTCCCAATCTAAAATTTAATTAGGTACTGGATCTTATGAGCAATTCCATTGAAACTCGTTTTGACATGGAAAGTACAACCGTCCTCAAAGGCCTTGGATACTTACATCCTTCTCGAATATCCAATTCACAAGCATGGGAAAGCATTTCTGTAGCGGCAAAATGGTTCCAGAATGATATCGATTTGGAGGCTTTGGAGAGTGAAATATTTTCGTTGCAGCTATCATCATTGGTAACCGACGTCATTGAAAAGGCCGTATCTGAGAAACGGAATCCCGAATTTCTTGATTTGTTCAAGGCTTTACAGACTGGACCCCAGTGTTATGGTTGTGTTAGCAAATTGATGAGAATTGCTTTAACACTTCCAATCACTTCATGTAGTGCGGAAAGAGTGTTTTCGAAATTGAAGATAGTCAAATCGCGACTGCGATCTACTATGAACCAAAACAGGCTTGAAAACCTTATTATCATGTCGGTGGAAGTAGATTTGCTGGAGAATCTTGACTTGAACATCCTTGTTCAGAAGTTTACTGATTGTGCACCCAGAAGAATGAATCTGGTTCAGACTTCCTCGTAAAAACTGTTTACACGAAGCATTTTGCGAAACATTTTATGTTCTTTAACCGTTCTTTCATATTGACATATTTATTGGTCTGTTCTTTTTTTTAACTTTCTATCAACAATAGACGTAAATTATTCTTGTAAATTATTCTCGCCCAGACCTCCAGCACGGGGGAACCCCTATTTTTTAAAATTTTAGGAGCCATAGAATTTTAAATTTTGCCGGCAGGGATGTCGCCCGACATCCCTTAAATACGCTTGCCCCCCCAAAGTCAGGGCCCTGGCTACGCCCCTGGTGACCTGGCAACTGTAGGCTGGTGCAGCGCTCTGAACACTAGGCCACAGAGCAAGTTAACAAGGTAAGGGGTGATGTGAAGTGTATGGTACTAGGAGGGTAACTTATTTTAAATTTTGGACATCTTGCCTGCATGATTCTTCAAACTCCTCTTTTATTTGGCTGCCTTTATAAATCCCAGTTAAAATACTCAGACTTCCTGCAGAATCCCTCACCAAAATTTCCATACAAAAAATTTCCGAGCAAAATTGACCCTACCCCTCTAGAATTCAAACCCCTTCATAGGGAGTACAGCTTTTTAATAAATGGAACTGCCAAATCTTAGACACAACTTTGGGCTGCACACAAAAAACCAGACTTTCATAATATAACATTGCTAAATTGCTTGTCATTTTTTATGAGCTAAATATTTCTCTTTTAAAAATATTACAGTAAAGTATACACCACTTGGCCCTGCCATGCAGCTTACTTTGTTGCAATTACCACACAAATCTTAACGGCTAGAAAAATGTAAACAAGGAAAGGGGTACATAACATTTCATCTGTGTTTATAAAATGCTAGTGAATAAATATGTATCTTCACCTAATTTCACTGCTGTAGGTTGTCTCCCTTGTTCAAACGTTTATGTTTAATAATATTATGATTTACTTCCTGTTCGTGCAGCTTTCAACCTGTTCGAACAAACTTTCCGGGACTTCTTGTGGTTGCCTGGCCAAATGGAGAACGTCTGCCGTAAATATTCCAGTACCCTTTGTCACATTCATCTATTAAATGTTGCGTTTAGCAAACAAATAACAATCACGACTTTCCCAAAACTGGTTGAAAGGACTACCACAACATGGTCAAAACATTAAACTTGAAATACCTTTCTAAGAATGAAGGCAATTAATTTCAAGTTATCGTATCAAACAAAACGTTTCTCTGACCACTCTTAAGTGTCGGCCATTTTAGAAAATATTTTGCATATTAAAATAATTAAATCAAAACCAAAATTTATTACACCCACTATATAATAATAATAGTTTTATTATCCATCTGTTTTATAAAGAATACAATGGATTTACAAGGAAGTGAGAATTAGACTATTTTGTATAACAATATACTATAATATATATTTATATTATATGTGAAGTAGAAACTGGTTCAATTTCAAATAATTACCAAATTTATAAATATTTAGAAAGTAAAAATGTTTAAAAACAAGTCTAACTCTCTTTCAGAAGTGATATAGCTCTAGGAATAAATTATTTTTTATGTCTTTTAGTATGCGATATGATATGTGGCAGTTCATTTGTACTTCTTAATTCGTAATGGTGGTTTATAATAGGGGGGATGAATTTGTTGCATGGATTGGTCGGATCACTTTGGATTCTTTGGAATCCTTTTGCGGTAAGATTTTCTCTTCTGTCTTCCAAAGTTTCAAAATTGTGTCGGGATGCTCCAAGAATTTTCAGGCACCCATTTTGTACAGTCTCTATTTCATCCACAAGGTATTGGGGCAATACGCTCCATATTGGTGCGTTATACTCCAATATGGGTCTGATCTTGGATTGGTAACATGTGATACCGACCTCAAGAGGTAAATTGGCTCTATCACATTCTCTCAAGGAGTATAAAAGTTTATTTCCTTCCTTTACCATATTTTCAATGTGACAGTTCCATTGCAAATTATTTTGATACCATATACCCAGTAGTTTGTGTCACTTGACTCTTTCCACTACGTCATTACCAATAGCTAATGATGCAGGCTCTAGGACCGCATTATTGAAACATATCCACATATCTTTAATTTTTTTAGATTTATCGTCATCTTGTTCCTAGTGGACCATTGTTGTAATGCTTCGAGAATATCTTGCATATGGCTGCATGAACCTTGGGTCACAACTTCGTCTTGCGTGCAATCGTCCACATATTTGCGTGTATTTATCGATAGTTGTTCTGGGATTGAAGTCTCAAGATCATTCACGTGGACGTTAAAGAGCGTGTGTGATATCACGGAACCTTGCGGGACTCCCGAAGGACATGGTTTAACCGATGATAAGGTTCCTCCAAGTTTAACCTGTTGACTTCTATCCTCCAGGAAACTTCGTGTTAGCTTTGGTTACATTCATTTCGGCGAGCATACTTAGTAAAATTCCATGATCAACGAGGTCGAAGGCTTTGCGGAAGTCTATGAAAAGAGCGTGAACTCCATTTTTTATGGATTTTGAGTTATCTGTAGCATTAAACCAATTCTGGGAGATATGGGTAAGTGCACACACTGTTGATCGATTATTAGTGAAGGCATGCTGGCTGTCATTGATCTTTGTGCTGGGAATGTTCATTTTGAGTTGTAACTTTTCCAGCACTTAGGCCATTTGGGGTAGTATGGAGATCTGACGGAAGTCATTTTCGATATCTCTGGGTGGTGTAACCTTGGGAACTGGAGTGACTAATGCATGTTTATAAGCAGTGGATACTTACAGTACACTGCGTTATACTGGCACAAATAATGTTATGGACAACAGGCGCTAGTTCTTCACAGTATCGTTTAAGAACGAGGCGGGAATCTTGTCAGACCCAGTAGCTTTTTTGGGGTTGAGTCGTTTTAAGATAGATTTAACCTGTCCAATTGAGGGAATCGGTGGGCTATCTTTTCTCAAAAAAGGCGCTACGTCGTTAAGACTTGGTAATATGGTTTCAGGAAGGTTTTGTCACGGTTTAGTGAATGTATTCTGCAGTAGTTCCACGGTATTGGTAGCTCTATCTGACGATACGTTATTAGTTGAATTTTCCCCGTCATAGCCAGCCTGCTGGAATAGTGTCTTGTGCCATTTTGCTGAGTCGTGTTTGCGTTGGCCTTCCGCCTTCGATTTGTAATATTCTGATTTTGCCTTCTTTATAAGTGTAGATATTTTATCTGCTAGTCGTCTGTACTTGGTCCTATTAAAAGTGGTGTAAGCTTTTTGTCTTGCTTTGATCTCTTTTTTATATAAGTCGTCATCCATGGCTTGTCAGATGCATGAGCACGTATCGTTGTTTCGGGTATTATTTCATCTAACATGTCTCTTACGGTATTTGTGAAATTGGTAACTTTATCATCGACATCGTTGATCTGAAAGACTGGCGTCCATTCCCGAAGATTCAGTTTTAGGTCGAGTATATTTAGGTTATTGGACTTCAACAGTCGCACTTTACGGGAAAAAGGCTTAACGCTTTGTTTACGTTTAGGACAGCATAATAAACATTGGTGATCGGAACGACCAACAGGGGGTAGATGCACAACATCGTTATATAAGTCGGACATATTCGTAAGGATCTGATCTAGGACATTATTTCCTCTTGTCGCCGCTTTTACAGATTTTTTCATACTAAATCGTCTGCAAAGTCTGCTAAGCTTCATTTGATTAAAATCCCCCATTTTAAATACACCAGCTGTCGGAAAGTCTCGGAGGACAGAGTCAAGTCCTCTCGTAATATATTCATTCATTTCTCTTTCATTTTCTGCTGACTGCCCTGGTGGGAAATAAACGCCAACGACTACGATAGCGCTAATTGGTCTAGGAGTTCTGGTCGGTTAACGTTCGAGTAACAGCCATAGAACCTCTTTGTTGTCTTCTTCCAAAAGTGTTAGACAGGTGGTCGTACACAGGTATTCACGTATGCTAAAATGCCTCCACCAGGCGTGTGTCGGTCACGACGATAAATATTAAACATGTTTCCAATCGCAATAGCAGCATCAGGCACGTTCGTATCTAGCCAAGATTCCGTAATCATGACCACGGAGGAGTTATTTAGATTTACAATAGTATACAATTCGTCGACTTTATTTGAAATGTGACATATGTTTGTTAGGAGAATGGACGGTATGGAGCAACTAAGTGGTGTGCCAGATATGTCAATTGAGATGAGATTCCCGGGGTTGTGCTTTCTAAAGTTATATGACCGGGTCGAAATTCTTGCAGGAATGGACATGCAATTAAAATCGAAAAGGTTTATGCTCCGGTTTTCGATTTGTTACTCGAGACATTCATATTGTCGATGAGTTGTTTGTTTTCTTTGTTTAGGGATTGTATTGTGTCTCTAAGCACTTTAAATTCAGAAGTGTCTTTATTAGTCTTGTCATTGTCCGTTAATGACATCTCGTTGTCATAGACCATTGTTGCTGAAGGGATGCATCGCTGAATTTGTTGGTTAATTGGTCGTTCTTCACTATGCAGATTTTCCTCATAAGCTTTTAATTTATCATTCAAAATGTTTATATTATCTGTTTTCTGTTTATTTTGCCTGGTTAAGTTTTCAGATACGTAATATCTGGGTGTTCGAAGGTCATGTGACCGACCGGAGCCAGGGCTATTTCCCGCCTTCCCAATAACAAAAAAGGGAAATGCCTTGGGAACGAGGTTGGTACAAGGTAGATTTAAACCATAGATATAGGAGAAATAGATTGCTGACTCGTAATACGTCACTATATTGACAAATGCGCCAAAATTCAAACAAAATTTGACCGGTTGAGCGGCCATTTTGTATGATGGCGCCTCAAGTGACTCGATGAACGAAGCTTAATGGGAGCATTTGCTAGATAATAACAGCATTAATTTCACATTACCGTGGAGTGTATTCAATATAGACGCGTTGTGGATGGTTTTTCTTCGGAATAACAAACATTTGGCTGGTTTCAGTGAGCTCACGGATTGACGTTTTGCAATATTTTTGCCCTTTGGAGCAATGATGTCTAATAGAAAGTTGAAAGAGTTATCCTGGATTATTTCTAAACAAAATAAAGTGGATTCAGGGCGACAAACTTATGTATTACGAGCTGGCGGCCTAAATATGTGATTTCGCAGAACTTAAATCAGCATGAATCGAAGGTAATTTGTATTATTTTCCCTGTCAAATTGATGTGTTTATACGTCCACAAGGGCAATAAACATATTAAATGAAGTATCTTTTCGTGAACGTTGCTGAAAGCGACGTACGTTGACTAGGTCACTTGATGTTTTGACCGGTTCAGCCGCCATTTTGAATTCTTCATGTTGGCGCGTGCCGTGACCTCGAGTCAGCAATCCATGTTTCCTATATCTATGATTTAAATCCTATCTTTCTATTTTTCAGTGGTTCAGTACCTCATCCACTAGAGCCACATAACCAGACCTCTATGGAAGCATATTCTAGTAAACATGTTGTTCACTCAGAGACAATGTGGCTGCAAAAAACAGTAACAAGTCACTATTGCTACAAGTCTAATGAGAATGTTAAGGAACTCTTTAAATATATGTTTCCAGATTCTACCATTGCACAGCATTTCACTATGAGTGAAAAGAAGTCAGCATATATTGCCTACCATGGAGTTGAAGGCACAAGAAGGCTGCCATATATAGCCTCTCACAAAAATTGCTAGTATTTATGTTTTACTTCATTCTGTCTATAAATCTTTACAAATCGAAACGTGAGAACAGTTGGCGAAAGTCTATCATCCATTTATATGAAGGAATAAACAACACCAAATCAGAAATCCACGGCGCCCGTCTGAAGCAACGAACAAGGTCTGATGAAAACATTGCCTTATCGCAGAAACTATCGACAAACAACCAAGCGCTGACACTGATACGTATCTCGACGCAGCTCACTATCGTCAATATACTCCTACTCTCAAATGATATAGCTGCAAACCCTGGACCTCTAAATCTAAAATCAACAAAAGGACTTAAGTTTCTACATCTGAATGTTTCTAGTCTGAGAAACAAGATGGATCAACTAAAATTATCATCCAATGAAACCAAACCTCACGTCATGTCAATAAATGAAACCTGGCTCAACAAATTGTTCAGTGACGAATTATTTGCTATGGAAGGATATAATATTAAAGGGTATGATAGAAATAAACACGGCGGTGGTCTGGCCGTCTACATTGCACAATATTTACAACATAAACAAATATATTTTAATGAAAACCTACACTTTGATGCCAACTTCGAGGCAATATGGATCGAATTAACTCCTGCAAAGTCTAAACCAATCACTACAGGATTCATGTATCGTCCACCAAACTTTGATCCAAAAACATTTACTCAAAGCATGGAACTGGCTCTCAATACTTTACGAAATATAAACAATGAAGTTGTCCTAATTGGTGACTTTAACTTTGATTTGAAGGGTGGTACTACACCCAACACGGCAGCTCGCAATGTTCTAAATGCTACTAAACTCTGTTATCTAAAACAAATTATTAAAGACTGCACTATAATATCTCAACACTCAAGAACACTAATCGACCTCTTTTTTACATCACGCCCAGAACACTATTCCTCCGGAGTCTATCCTGTTGGATTTTCAGATCATTCAGCAATTGATGCAATAAGGAAAATACATCAAGTCAAACGCCCACCACCAAGATTTATTGATGTAAGAAACTACAAGCCCAAGTGCCATGAAATACTATAGAAACTGAACATAACTCGGAAACTACATGGAACTGCTTTAAAGATCTCTTTATGACAGTAGCAGATAAACATGCTCCAACTACAACACAACTTATACGTGGACAGTCACAACCGTGGATAACAAACCAAATTAAAGAACTCATGCATGAGAGGGATTTTCGTCACAAAGAAGCAATTAAAACAAACAATGAAAATCAACCGCACTAGATGGCATCCCACCCCGACTATTAAAAGATGGAGCTGACGTTGTTGCCAGCAGTATAACACTCATAGTGAACCTAACTTTTGAAACAGGTAAAATTCCATTTCAATGAAAACTGGGAAAGTAACACCTAAATTTAAATTGGGGAGTCATACCAACTTAAATAATTACCGCCCCATCTCAGTCTTACCATTTGTATCTAAAATAATGGAAAGAGTCGTACTCAAAGTTATAATAAAAAACAAAAGTAATGTTGATAGGAACAAGACCAAAACTAAAGAACGTTGCATCTCTAAGTATCACACTAGGAGATCAGAAACTAGAATCAGTCACAGAGTTTGAATATCTTGGAATAATATTTGATCAACACATGACATGGCAGAATCATGCAGAGTCTATATCGAAAATGTCTATAAGTAGGATCAGCTTCCCATCTAGGATAAGAAACTGTTTAACGTTAGAAGCAGCAAGAAATTATATAAGAGCATGATACAGCCTGTTTTGATTATGCAGATACCTGCTGGGGTGCGGGGCTAATGGAAACCTGTAAACATGGACTACAGAAACTATAAAACAGAGCAGCGCGTATAGTTCTAATGAGAAAACATACTGCATGGTAACAGTATCTCGGAGCTACAGTGGTTTCACATAGAGATAAGAAGGAAGATTCATCGCCGTATGACCACCTACAAGATCTTAAATACCACAATGCCAAGCTACTTTGAAAAATACTTCTACGGACTGTCAGACAATCATATGTACAACGTAAGGCATAAACATATACAATTCTGCTACTAAAAGTTAAGAGAGAGCTTGGAAAACATTCTTTCAAATTCTCAGCAGCAAACGATTTCAACAGCCTATCAGAAAACGTAAAAAACACCACATCGCTTGCTACTTTTAAGCAAAGAATTATACAATATTATAGAGACAAACTTTCCTAATACACTATGACATATACTATACATTATAACCTGGACATTGTTAACTGGAATTATATATAGTATAGCAATTGTAATAATTAGATACAGTAGTAATTTTGTAAATAGGTAACTCTAAATGCAGGGCCCCTCTGGATACCAGCCTTTGTAGCTGAATGGGATACCCTGCTGAAATAAAGTCAACTCAATTCAACTCATGGGATTTATTCCCATTTCAAGGCATAATTCAAGCAAAAAGTGGGGAATGAGCCATATGTTTTACTTTCTGATGAGTCATTAAATAAACCTACCCAGAAAAAGCAACTAGAGTTCATGTTAGAACATGGGAGCATGATCATGTTGCATCAAGGTACTATGGCTCATCTTTTATTGGGTATATGCAACAGCTGCAGACATGCTAGTCTTATTCAAAAAAGATTTTGACCTGAACTTAGTCAATATTTTCCAGCTTTCAATGGATGGGCCTAATGTCAATTGGGCCTTTTATGATTTTCTGCAGCAAGACATTTCCTCAGAAACTAATATGAGTTCTTCCTTACTAAACCTTGGTAGCTGTGGCCTCCATGTCATGCACAATGCCTTTAAAAGTGGTGTTACAGCTTCGACTTGGGAAACAAGCTCTATATTAAGTGGTGCCTACAATTTGTTTAAAGATGCCCCTGCCAGGCGAGAAGACTTTATAACAACAACTAGTAGCTGTGTCTTTCCTTTGAAGTTTTGTGGCCACAGGTGCGTATTTACTATATTTGGTAGTTTATTTTGAGAGCATGTGTGTGGTCGCTTTGTTATACGCAAATGTCAAAGTTCTGTCACTCTGACAATGTGAATGCAATAATTATGATAGAACAGAATTTATTGGGAATATCTTCTTTTCAGAAGTTCAACTAATTGGTAGTGTTAGTTTAGTTAAATTGTGCTTAATTTAGTCCAATGGAGGGTGTCTGACTGTTATGTTTTTTTATAGAATCAAGTCCGTTATATATCTATTTGCACATCATTATTTCCAAGTTATTTTACAACAAGCCTTTTGATATACATCTATTTAACTCTCTTTTTAAACTAGATGGCTGGCGAATGTTCCAGTTGCTAAACGTGCTCTGGATATTTGGGCTAACTTGTGTAAGTTTGTTGAAGAAATGTCGAAAAAACGCAAGTCGAACGACCATCATGCTACAGCCGATGCTATATTTCCTTTGCAGCTGCACACCTTTAATTCCATTGCCCAGCATCTGCAGCCATTTCGTGAACTACAGTATACCAGACTGACAGGCCCATGCTACCATTTTTGGCTGATGATATGCACGCCTTGCTTAAGGCATTGATGAAACGGTTTTTGAAGAGTGAGATACTGAAGAATGCAGATTCCCTTCTAAGGTTGGTGAAATTGGATGTGAAAACGCAAGGAAACCATCTTTCAAAAGTTGATGTGTGGTTTGCTGCCGACTAGAAATTGAAGGAGCTATATGTTAGAAAGAAAATTAATGACAGGGAGATCTTACAGTACAGAGCAGAGGTTAAGGATTTTCTTGTGCCTGTAGTCTCAAAGATTCTAGAGAAGCTCCTGTTAAATATTCTATTGTGCGAAATCTTCGATGCTTAAAGCCCTCAGTAATGGCAGATAAACCTGATGAAGCCAAGAAGATGTCCCGACGCGTCCTCGGAATACTCAATCATGTTAACCAAGTTGCTGATCAAAAGTTCGATGCAATTGCCAGTCAGTTCGATGAATTCATTGATACTGTTGTTCCAGCCTTATTCTCTCAGTTTAATGAATGTGATAACATTAAAGATCAACTAGACACACTGCTATTCTCTCAGTTATCATCCAAGAAAGAATTTGCAAGTCTATGGTCCGTCATCTCTAAAATGCTGTTGTTGTCACATGGACAGGCCACAGTGGAGCGGGGATTTTCCATCAATCGCCAAGTGGAAGTGGATAATTTGGTCGGGGACTCATATACTGTATAGCCCTTCGCTTTATTGTTGACACTGTGAACTCCCTTTGCTTGAATGAGATGTGCCTATGACTCCTGAGTTAATGTCTTCAGCGCAGAGTGCTCATCGACGCTATAAGGTTTCTCTAGAGCATAAGCAGAAAGAGCATGCGAATGAAGAAAGGGTCCTGAAACGCAAGAGAGAAGAGGAGGTGATCGGTGGCCTTAGGAAAAAGAAGAAGTTGTTAGAAGATGACATTAAGAGTCTGAACACGGCTTCAGATGATCTTGCTACAAAGCCAACCAAGTTTGTTAAGAGGAGATTTTTTAGAAAATCGAGCAATTGGCGCTCAAAAATACAGTCATGCTTTGCGCGAAAACGAAGCAATTGTTGTTTTTGCGAAAATGGCAGAGTGAATATTCAGTTCGATGACTTACTGGCTAAACATTCGACTTTACGTACTTTATTTTCACGTTGGATAGTGTTAATATTGGCAGAAATTTATCTATTAAGAACGGTATTTGACCACACTTTGCAGCTACGCTAAACTGGTTTGAACTAGCTACGCTAAACAATGATGTTTTATCATTGGCCATTTATTTTCTGAATATAATTTGTTTTGGTTCTTGCCATGGACTTTTACTTTCCTTTCTGTATTTTATCCTGTTACTGATTCAATCGTCCTTTAATCTCAAGGATATTTATATAACTACATAGCTGGATAATTGCATTTTTAATTACCTAATCTGATGCCTTTGCAAAGTATTATTAAATTAATTATTGTCACTTTTGATTGATGCATTTAAATAAGATTTGCCCCATTCTTACAAAAATTTCTAAAGCATAAAAATTGTGTAAAAATCTGATTTTCTACTAATCCATATTTCTGCGCAGCAAAAGGCGCTAATGTCCCTTTACCTAACTTATTATTAGCATGACAAAATTACTGGATGCTGATTGGTTGAGAGGAGTACAATTATTTCATTAATTGTACTGCAGTACAATTAATGATTTTCCCAAAACAAACAAAATGGCGGAAATTTTGGCAAAATTTCCAAACATCACTCGTACTATTAATCCCTAATTGTACTCCCCATCGCATGATAACCTATACTTAGGTGAAAGTCGTTGGAATATTTTTTATGTTTTAACTCCAACCCTGCCATTTTGTTGGCATTTTACCAAAAATGATATACCTTTATATTTTGTAAAAAAAACCTCCTAAATTCATTGTCAGTTTTTAAAATTCATTAAAATTACCATTGATAGATTCTAGTAGTCATAACAAGTTAAGTAAACAAACTACAAACAAACATGAAAAGAAATGGTTGGACTTTTATCATAACCTCTTCGTTGAAAGTTGTAAAATAGACCCAAGCATTTGGGGCTTCATTGCTTAAATTTGAAAAATATCCCTTATATTAAGCGTGCGCAGCCAAATTTCATGGTGTACTCTAAGTTTAAACACAAAGCTTCAAAATTATTGTATTTAAAAAAAAATCAAAGCCGAAGGTCGTCGCAGAATTTAGCCATTTTGTAAGGTTTGTCAATTTTTATTACCTGCTATTTTATTAAGGTGGCTCCATGCAGTTTAGAAAAATGTTTGTTTCAGCTTGGAAAGTCAATTAATATCAGCACAATGTATTAATTAAATTTTGAACAGTAAATGTTGTGCCGATATTGAATAAGTTGTGTCATAACTGTCATTCATACTTATTTCTGAACCAAAACAACTTTCCTTGCCACTTGAGAAAAAAAATTGTACACGGCTTGAAGAGCACTGAATAATTCATTGCTTTTCTCGCCCTTCTCGCCCCCCCCCCCCCACCCCACACACAGTCCAGATTATATTTTGCAGTGCAAATTCACCAATGTGATTCCAACAGAATTGATTTAAACTGTATTCCGGGTTGAACCTGAAAGTTATCTTGTATATTTATCACACTATTATTCTCTTTAGGTGTTTGAAATTTCATCCTACAAAGCAGAAGTGATGTGTGAAGAGCTTTATCTATCAACAGTGCATGGTACCACAACTTCTAAAGCTGATACAAATTACTCTCTGTTTATATAAAAAATCAGATTGGTAGCCTTTAAGAGATTATCTTAGTTTATTGAAAAAGACAATTTCTGTAATAATACTATTTGTTATAATAAATATCAGTTCTCAATTACAGTTGTTGAGAGTTAGGTGCAATATGGAATCTCACTTGACCATAAAGATTAACTGTTACTAAATGAGGAACTATTGATGCATGTTTAGCCAGTACTTGATTTTGTTAATTGAAATAAACATACAAATATTTGTCAGCATTGTTTACTTTGTTGGCATTCTATGAAAAGTAGCATCAGAATTCAGCAAGAAGGGAGGCATGGGAGTACATGCTCACCCACAATTTTCTTCAAAGTGGCCTTTTCTATAGTAAAGAACAAGATCGAACTTCGTCAAAAGTCAAAACTAAGTAAAATTTTACAAAGTATTAAACGTTAAACACTAAGTAGTTAAACGAAATTTCCCACATTTCTATTCACTACTTTCATGATATGCAACGTAAACCAAATTTCCATACATTGGCAGCACTTTTAGTGCCATATCATTACCCACATTATTTCAATGTTTGCCCACAACGAACAGCACTAGAAAAACGCAATTACGCATGAATGCGTGATCGCCATTCTTTTGGAACTAACCGATTAAAAACAACACAGAATATATCCAGTGTCCCTATATTGTAATACTCTTTCTTGTTGACATCCTCAAATTGTATTTACATCAATATTTGCAGTCTTTTACAACTATAAGGCAAACACAGAAACACTCATCCCATGAACTATCTTGTGATCATTGTTTCCATAGCAACCGGGCAATTACGAAATGTAAAATCAAAAGCTTGGTTACTAAGTTTTGAGCGTTTTTGACAAAAAATACGCGAGTTTCAAAAAAAATCTCCTCTTAAAAGTGATGAAGTGAGAGTACTCCTGCATGGGCATGAACAAGTCAGTCAGTTTCAGAAATACGATGAAGGAGAAACAAAGTGAACTTGACAAGTTAGAAGTTGAAATTAGCGAACTTAGCAAGAAAAAATGATAAACTATACTAAATAAAGTGCGTTTATTGAACAGGAGCTTTTTGTGTTTTTAATGTGAATAAACTTTATCTTTTGTTTATACAGTATTTGTTATAGGCATGTTGTCTTCAAGTTTGGATTAAAGGAAATGAAATAAAAGTAAAATGGTAGCAAAATACCTAAGTTTGTAACACCTGTTATCAATTTTATCTCTCAAAGGTCTTTGAAAAGTCTTTGAAACTATAGGCAGAAAACGTCATTGAAAGTCTTTGAATTTTTGGGGTCTTTGAGACTACGAACCCTAGTTACCTTGTTCCTTGACTACCGATAGGAAGTTTTTGGAAGGGTTTGATTATTTTTATATATATATAACAAAGACTCTTTTTCAAACGTATAATCTACAACTTCCTATGCAACGTGCTTATAACTCGCGAAGTTTACTTCGAAACGAATTTGGAGAGTATAAAACCAAAAACAAATTATTTGAGTCCAACTTTAGTTATACGTACACTCTAAGCTCCGTATGCGCTGGTCAGGAAGATGAGATCGCAGGAACCATAACCTCTTTACCGGGTATGTTAAGGGCCAAGTTTAGTTGGTCAATATATGTTAGTCTTACTGAAAATACTTCAAACACATAACATTGGAGGTGATTAAATTTTGCATGATGTGTGTTAATAATTGCTTATGGTTAATCAATTCTTTAGAGAGGATATGCATGCATATACGTTGGCAATGAGTGAATCACGCTATTGTGTATAATTATAGTATTGTACAATATTATATTAATCTAGCTATCTGTAGGTAAATAAATAAATCCTTATGATACTAAGAAACCCGCTTGTAAGAAGAAAGCATTCTTAGAAAGAGCATTAATAACTAGAGCAATTGAGATTCAGTTCTGCATGATAGACAATTAGACTACCTGAAATTGTTTTTCATAGTTCATAATACCTTTTCCCGTGTATGGCAACTGTAATAGTCTTTAGACTTATTGTTTCGAGCTATATAAAGTTGTGTGTGAATTGTGTGTGAATTCGAAAAAAACTGGGAAAACTACAACAAGAACAAACAAGACCCTCACATCATTAATTACATCTTCTTTTCCCTACCGATAGGAATAGTGTCAGTTGTGTATAGTAAGTTGAGTATGCTAATAACGTCATTTACTGGCATTAAGCATTACCTCATGCAGTCATGCAGTATACATCGTAGGGTAGTAGGCATTACTACCCTACTGCTGTTAAACGAGGCTGTTTACCCATCTTGTTGCTTGTCACTTTTTGATGTAGTTATTATACCATCTGCAATTGGAACTCGTCGTGGAGGGTGGACAACTGGCGGGACCGATGGGTCGATGATGATGTGGTACTCGCCTTCGAATTTCCCTATGCCGTTAAAACAGTTTGGGTAATTGCTGGGCAAATGTTTTTTGCTCTGTATTGGTTTGAGTGTTGGTGACTGTTCATGTCTTGTCGCTTTATTCCTTTATGACATTGCTAGCTTGTATATGGCACAGTTGAATTGCACAAGGTTGAGGTCGGTTAATGTTGGTAGACAAGTGATAGCAGGATCATGCGCGTTTGTGACATAAACTGTGCAGCAGATATTTTGCCGCTTAACTCGCACTCAATGGCACTGCTGCCAAAGTGGTGTATTCTGCATGCCTCTATTCTGTAAGGATGGTATATGATGAGTCTATTGCGAAGACTACCTGTGGATGTACCATGCGAGATAATCTTAGGAGGATATTTACTTTCATTTTTATGGTGAAACGCACAATCTTGAGCATGGAGTTGTAATTCTACTATAAATTGTCCTACTGTATCTCTAGGTCGTTGTACTTTCTTATGAAGCGAATATGGGATTTCCCTTCGGATTAACATACGTTTTTAACTTACCTCTGTCTGTTTCGAATATATCGGACCATGTGTTGCACATATAGCTGCCTTTTTACCCTAACCAAATGAGTAGATTGACTGCATTTTCAGCTTTCTTTCTTGATTTAAGCAGGCCAGAGAACATTAGTTTCGTCGCCAATTTTCCTTGAGATTTTCGCCGTCCCATAGCATCATAGAAGGTTCTATTCCGCTTAGTTAGTATGTTTGGTATTTAGTATGTTTTTACTCCTGACACCATGTAATAGTCTACAGACTTTATATTTTCGTGCCATATATATTTGTGTGTGAACACTTAGAAAACTACAAGAACAGCAACAACCGTGAGACCCTAGTGGGAGGTCTCCGTCTTGAAGTACCATTACAGAAAAAACAAAATTTATGTTCTTAC
Organism: Trachythela sp. YZ-2020; assembly: GCA_016169945.1. Lineage (NCBI taxonomy): Eukaryota > Metazoa > Cnidaria > Anthozoa > Malacalcyonacea > Clavulariidae > Trachythela > Trachythela sp. YZ-2020. The sequence continues at coordinate 2,851,435 of JADLSH010000155.1, forward strand.
ACTAAATTCAAACGCGATTGTTAAACAGCATAGCCAAATTGCATGATCTGAGGGGTTCAAAAAAATTATGGTTTCCGGTATATATCCCTTTGTGCAGTTGCTCTACTTGCAGTAAAGACACAAATGACCTCATATTTGAAAGAGGAAAAACAAGCTTTACCATAAGATCCAAATCGTTTCATGAGGTTTAGTATTCGAAAGCTAACCGAGAAAGAAATGGATTGTGTGTTTTTATACACTCTGTTTTGAGTTTATTACATCATCCACATTGTAATGATTTATGTTAAATTGACATTATATCTACCTGTGTGGATCGAAATCTATAGTATAATGCCAAATAGTATATATCCTACATAATATTCATTAATATAGTTTAAGTTACTTTATTTCAAAATTAATTTAATTTAATTACAATTTAAGTATTTGATGGGAAAGTATGTAACCGTTGAGGTGACTTTATAAAACCGGCAGTGAAGAAAATTTCTTTATATAGATAATTTTTGAAAGCATGCAAATCCTGCCATCTCTGCTATGACTGTATATGTGCATGTTCTCTTATTTTCCTATCGGTTTTTCAGTCGACAGTGGACATCACAAATGCTAATTACATAAGAGTAATGACACATGAAAAAAGGGTTAGCAAGTTTCTTACTTGGATATGGATTGTTTTCGTTTGCTGTTTTACACCTTTCATCACTCTGCGCACCATACACCATTTTACATCCTTAAGAAGAAACGAAATGTGGAACCAAATCTGGCACGTTAGTCACTTAATGCTCCTACTTAATTCCGCTATTAATCCATTCTTGTACTATCGGACAACTAACAGGGACGGTGCTAATGTTAGTAGAATGGTAAAGTTATTTTGTTGTATTCCACAAGAAAACAGGCGTGACGTTTCATAAGAGCAACAGTCCATACGAGTTCACATGTGTGGCTTGAAATGATGAGATGATGTGCAAAAAGACACAAGTTTTGCCGCATTATTCTAAAAGTCTGGAAAAATAAAGCTAGAAAGGGCTTAAATTTCTTCTTCTTAATTTTGGGGGAGGAGCTTATTGGAGAGGGGGTGTATTTGAGAGGCGTAATAGAGGATTACAGGACAAAAATTTACCGATCCACCGCTTCCCGCTTTGGTTTCAAAAACCAACCACTATCAATCTGCAATCAATCTATCGACCATTTTCACCCCCATTCATCCCCCCGCTCGGTACGCCCATGGATAAAATTGTCGTTAACATCTCGAAAACAGTTTTAATTTGTTTTCATCCCGTCTCTGTCATTGTTTACAAAGGTAGTTTTTGCAGTCGCAGCTAAAACTGTCAATTTATAGAGGCTCTTTCTTCGCCAGGTAGATTGTTGTAACAACATGAACTATACAAAATATATGTTGTTGTGCCGCAATAGTATCACGCTTTATTGTTTGAGAATTTTAATTTAAAAATTTAAATTTTAGAATTAAATACTAATCCCTTCTTGGTGATTTTGGCGCCCCTCTTGAAACCATCGCTGTGGGGGGCATGGCCCCCCGGCCCCCCAGCCACCACGCCACTGCTGATCATGTGTCGTACACAGGGGTTATTGGCACAAATGTAACTGCGAAAGGCTGCCGGATAAAAGCTCCAGAGAGCAAGCAGTTTTGTCGCAACATGAAAAGTTATAATATGACAGTGACGGAAGTTCACACCTCATGGGAAACCCATAAAAGCAATACCAATTATAACTAGATGGCACTAAACGTTTGCGCAAAGCGTAAAATGTATTCATCTATTTTATTATATCTATTTTTCTATATTATATTTATTTCCCTGTGCAAAATATCAGGCATAAACGTCTATTAAATACACAACAATATCAGCAAATATAGCAACAAATTCCTAGTGTTGTTAATTATAGTATCAATTGGTATCTTAATAATATATTAGACTTGTCTCTCTTTTCACACTGTAATATTAAATGGTTACTGAATATTGCTATAGAGTTGAAGTAAGGCTGCGTAGCTATATTAATAGTCAGAGAGAATCAGTTACTCCCATCATTCTTACAATTGTATGTGAGCATTATTGCCACTTCAAATGTTTACATTTATGGAAGCCCACAATTGCAGTCGTTTGTAACAACCTAATAAGCCCAGAACTAAAGTCATAACTTGATCTGTGCTTTTTGGCTCTGCACCATTAATGCTATTACACACTACTGTAGTTAGGAGGTTGGAAATGCTGTGTTTCTTATATTATCATTGTTGTAGTGTGCATATACCTCCAAACACAGATATTATTGCAGATTTTTTGTTTAACAGCTTTTCGTTAATACATCAGCTATAGAACTCTTGGGAATTATTATTGAAGATGTGAGTTAAGAAAGGATTAAACTAAAAAAAATTAGTCTAATAAACACATATTAATAGCGAGAACGACAGGATAATTTATAGATTCCATTTGTTAGAATTTGGTAATATGAGTGATAAACTTTCTTACATAAGCAAATTGTTTGCATAGTTTCGTTTCTTCAAGACAACGAAATGTAAACAAAATTGTGAAAATATTTCTATGCAAAGATTTAAGTTTATAAATATGCAAAAAGAACTACACAATTCTATTGTGAGAGGTAGAAAATTCTAACTCGATTTAGGGCATTTTTCTGTTACAAGTAAGACGACGCCATTTAGTTTTTGACAACAACCCGCTGGATAAATTGGAGCCCGCGCTTCCGGGAGCAAATTACATAGCAACCGACCATCGTAGCTCATTTCCTGCAATCTATCGATTCACGCGCCACTCGTGCTCTTTTCAGAAGGCATGAGTTGCTATAATATTTAATACAAATAATACTGGCTTCTGATTGGATAACTGGCCTTGCGCATGCTCAAAACGACTGTTTATTGAGCCGAACTAATGCTATTTGGAGAAGGCATGACTTGTACTGCCTTTCCTAGGGAGCTTTCCGCGCGACTGAACACACTTGTGTAAGGTGAGTAATTATCATGTTTATATTGTTTTTGCGCGTTTATACAATGGCTTCAGCAAGCGTGACCGAATCCTGCTTCTATTGAAGCGGATATTATAAGTGATTTGCTGATTTTTAAGTTTAGATATAGGTAATGAGAACCATGATGGTGATATATAATTTATAATTGTAACAACAGTCCCTAACTAAGCTGCGAAGTTGAAAAAATAAGAGTGAAATATGATCGTGTATTGACAATTTGTTGGTAGCAAAACAATGTTTTTATTTTTATATGTTTTTAATTCTGACAGAAAAATTCTTTCGCACGCATCATTTTAAGTCTACACAAAATTCGAAGGACACCAGTTTCTCTGATTGGCTCAATTTTCGTCTTTTCGTCTTACCTATGGCTTTGCAACAACTGATTTTTACCACGAATAACAATCTTTCGTTTTCGAATTATGAGAAGGATTAATTAAAAGAGTATATTATAATCACTATGCTAATCATGGAAGTCATGCGAGAGAGAGAGAGAGAGAGGAGGGGCGGTGGGAAATAAGACAAAATATCCAGGACCTGGTCTGCTCAAAGTGGCCGGGGAAATATCGGTAAAGTTCTACGATAACACGCCGAACTGTACAGGAATCTTTCCTAAGAAATTAGCAGGGGATATGGAGCCAGAACACTGCACATGCAGCGTTTATGTCGGAGCAAACTATATAAAGCGCACGGATGCAAGAATGAAGGGGGCCGCGTTCCCCAACCTGTCCAAAACCCGTGACTGGATCTCGCCGTCTCGTCTCCGTCATTCCGCATGCTATTTAAGAAATAGCATTTCAAGTTCTCCCAAACTCCCACAAGTGTTTCTATACACTTAGAGAAACACAGAAAAAATGTTTTCTATTTCTTTTATAATATAACTCAAAAGACATTTTTTAAACTAGATTAATTTACAAATTCTCATAACGTACGCATGCTGACCTTTGCTCGTCAATTTCGCTGCAAGAAAACAACTCTGTTTGAAAATTACCAGTCAAAAATGTTTACTCATAATGATCTATATTGAAAAATTATGACTAATTATAGCTTAATCATAATTATCTGTATTGAAAAATTATGACTAACTGTAGCTTAATCATAATTTTCCTATATTGAAAAATTATGGCTAATTATAGCTTAATCATAATGATCTATATTGAAAAATTATGACTAACTATAGCTTAATCATAATTTTCCCGTATTGTAAAATTATGACTAATTATAGCTTAATCATAATGTTCAATATTGAAAAATTATGACTAACTATAGCTTAATCATAATTTTCCTATATTGAAAAATTATGACTAATTATAGCTTAATCATAATGATCTATATTGAAAAATTATGACTAACAATAGCTTAATCATAATTTTCATATATTGAGAAATTATGACTATAATTATAGCTTAATCAGATAATGATCTATATTGAAAATTATGACTAATTATAGCTTAATCATAATTATCTGTATTGAAAAATTATGACTAACTGTAGCTTAATCATAATTTTCCTATATTGAAAAATTATGGCTAATTATAGCTTAATCATAATGATCTATATTGAAAAATTATGACTAACTATAGCTTAATCATAATTTTCCCGTATTGTAAAATTATGACTAATTATAGCTTAATCATAATGTTCTATATTGAAAAATTATGACTAACTATAGCTTATCATAATTTTTTTATATTGAAAAATTATGACTAATTATAGCTTAATCATAATGATCTATATTGAAAAATTATGACTAACAATAGCTTAATCATAATTTTCATATATTGAGAAATTATGACTATAATTATAGCTTAATCAGATAATGATCTATATTGAAAATTATGACTAATTATAGCTTAATCATAATGATATATTAAAAGCATTAAAATTGTTTTTAAATAGCATTTAAGTTATATAATGCGCATTAAATTTGGTTTTTTAATGATTTTAAATTTTGGCGGGAAAATTTCCGTGTTTCTGTACAGTTATAGAATCACGCTTCTCGACCAATCAGCACACGTGTACTATAAATGTTATATTATAAATAGAATTTGATAGCAAAATGCGCTCGTAGTTCGTAGTCTAGTCAAAATTAAAAAAACAAATCAACTTAAAACACCTGAGAACTTTTTATCACGAAAAATCAGAACATCACGATCGTCAACTTGAAGAAAAGCTGGGGAAAACTCTAAATTCAAAGTAAATGTGTTATTTTTAGTTCTTAAATGTCATACATTAACCTGGCCACGCACTTTAGATAATGATAACTAATCTAGACAAAACTGGGCAATTATGCCGTACTAAAATATAGTAAAACACTCACCTTCGTGTGGTGAAAAGCCAACATTGTACATCGCTTCAAAACAAAATGGCAGCCATAACAACAAAATACGGATAGCAGTACTTCATGTTAGCAAATTGAAAAGATTTACATAATATGAATACCCTGGTCGCATTGACAGGATAATTTATTTGTTGCCATATGGCAACACTGCCCGATATAAAGAGTTAAGAAGAGGCAGGCATCTAATGCAGCATGCCTGTTAGACGATAAAAACGACGTAGTCCTTTTTGTAAATTATTAATTTAACTCAGCAAGATAATCACTGCAGCATGACGTTTCTAAGTACTGTACATTGTAAAATCATTTATTATTAGCATGACAAAATTACTGGATGCTGATTGGTTGAGAGGAGTACAATTTCCAAACATCACTCGTACTATTAATCCCTAATTGTACTCGCCATCGCATGATAACCTATACTAATAATTCATGAAGGAAACATTTGTATATATATGTAAATCTGATACAGAATCATGCTGATTTACATAAACTTTAAGTTCAATTTTCTCACCAAATATCATTCATTTATTTTAAATTGTTGAAGAATACGAACGTTCTCATCAAGACGTTTCACAAGCCATTTACAACATGAGCGGCTGCCGCTCATGCTGTATATATTACATACAAGTGCCACTTGTTCGATGAATGAAAAATGTTAAAAGTAGAGCTATTGTGACGAACTAACCAGAATAGCGCGATACATACGGGCTGGGTTTCCCAAACAAACTACGCCATCTTAACAATCGCTAACTACGGGTAACAATGCACCGGTTTTCCGTTGCGTAATACCGTTTTATACCCCCAGTAGATACGGAAGACGTACTATTTTGTCCACCAAGATGAACTGCGCATGCAAGCTAGCGCTCATGTGAATAAACACATCATGTCCAATACTAACTACTTACTAACTGAGCGTGAGGTCTGTACGGTAAAATATCAAGCTGAGGTCTTGCTGTATTGACCAAGCGACAGCGAGGTCAATACAGCAAGACCGAGGCTTGATATTTTACCGTACAGACCGAACAGTCGAAGTTAGTAAGTTGTTTATTATATGGCATTTCAGACAACAAAAAACAATTCATTTTGCCAAAAATTGGTCACGCGAGGGCAAAGTACAAAGTCCGAAACTCAAAGCCGGTCATTTTCAAATGTCAAAATAATTTCAATGATACGAATTTGTCTTAGTTTTTTACAAATTTATCTAATCTTAGCTTAGTAAAACTACTCTACAGTACCATTTATAGAATAAAATATAAAATTAATAGAAAATATAGTGATATTGAGCTATCGCACCAAGGACAAAAACAACTTTGCATGTTCGAAAAAACAAAAATATTCTTGACTGTTTCAGTTAAAAAACATCGTAAAATTTACCTTAATATTTCGACTTGAGCCAACAAAACTTGATTTTATCCCTTGTAGTTATCCCTTTCCCGTATTTTCCGTTTATTTTTTAAGGATTTTTTAATGCTTTTATTGGTTTGAAATGTGTTCAAGTCGTCGCAGGGCAATAAGAATACCGTATTGCCCGTGGGCAATACGGGAAAATCCTGCCTCGTCAGCGACCAATCAGATTGCGAGATTCACCAAAACAAGCACTTGCCCTATAATAATATCAATTAATACGATACAGGTCGTGAAAAAGCTTCAAGTAATTAATATACCAATATTTTGACATGAACTTCCAGAACAATTCATCAATCTTTTTGTTTTCCTCTATTGAAAATAGTGCGGGGCCTATAAATTACAGGGTAGAGGGCTTAATAGGGTATATATAATGCCCTAGTTTTTGCAGAGTTCCTTTCCTACATTATATACAACTAATACAAGTGCTGAATTGCAGTGGCAGTAGTGCACAATATTAATATTTTATATCAACAGTGTTGAAACTTACATAAATTGATAAACCACAGCATAATCCAAGTCAACTTTTATAGTCAGCATTGTCCATATCGTCTTATATAAACATCCATGATCGTTCAACATTTTTAGCGTACGACCTTGGGTCGATACCAAAACCTGGCATTTTCACGAATTCAGTTAAATACTTCATGTTAGCAACTGCGGAGGAAGGACTTTCTCTCAGGCTATCCAGCGGAAATATATTATTCAACTCTGTGAAACTTTATATAAACTAAATTTTAACATTAGTGAATTTTTGTAAATACTGCACTTTATATATCGAGGGGAATTGAAATAAATACTAATCAATGTTGAGTTTTAGTTATTAAATAAACACATGAAAATGAAATACTATATTCGCAACGTAAATCAGGCTTATTTGGTAAGTTTAACACATATGTAAATAGTAAATTCGTTTGAATAACTATAATGTATTGCCACATTGGAACATGCATGATCACAGTTTTAATATATTCTGTTACATTGGAATTTCCAAGATATTGACAAGGCATTCATGCATTTGGAAATTCTCAAAATATGGGCTAGCAACCCCATGAGGTGCACTAAAACTTCTCGTTCCTACATTCCAGCCACAACCCTGATTATTTAGATTTCCAATTGATTGTGGTTCCTGAGGCCTGAACTAATTGTGAGTGGGCTTTGGAGGTCGTCTTGCTGCTATAATAGATAGATTTAGTTTTGACGATGTGAACGTGAAGACGACGTGGATGGCGTCATTTGGCGCGATTTTTCACGTCGTGTCCAAGACGTCAGTTTTTTTTGCTTATTTTTCCCTCGAAAAAGGTACGTACGCAATAAAATTTGTATAAATAATTTTTATTAGTCATCACTTTTGTTATTTTAAAATATTATGCGTATTTACTGATTTTATTTATGCGCATAATTATAAAAATTATGTTTCCGGTTTCGCCAAGACAACCATAATTTGATCGAAACGAAATACCATAACAAACTACAGAATGATTCAGCTGCTTGCCAGTCTCAAGCAAGATGTTTTTTTTATCTAATTCTTATATATTTTATTTGTATTATAAATGATTTATTCACTAATATTGTCTGCACTGTTATACGGTTTTATAGCAGTTAAATTCACACGATTTTGCTTCATTTTATGTATTTTTTTTACAGTGTCGCTTGTATTTAAAGTTTTGTATGGAGGCTATCCAAGGAGATCCCCAGAAGAAGAAAAAGTAAGCAAACTAACAATTAATATTAACACAAAGTGAAAATTTTGGGATCATGGTGGTTGCAAATGTTTTTAGAAATGTTATGAAATGGTTAAATATGTGACGAAGCTCATAAAATTTTTAAATTAAATAATATTAGAGGTTGGATATCTGCCAAAATTTTTACAACGTGGTTTATATTGTTAATTAAACGAATTGTTTTGTTAAAATACTTTGTAAAAATATGTTACTTTAAAGTCATTATTATTATGCAATTCTAAATTGCAATATTTTTATGTAAAATTTTTCAGGTCTGCTCTGAGCTGGAATGAGATAAAGGACCTAATGCTGCTAAAAGAGCTGGCAGCAGAGGGCGTGCTACAGCACAAATTAAAGTCAAGGGAGAGGGGTGCTGGCTGGCTTATCATTGCCAAAAAATTGCAACCAAGCTTCCCCGGGATTGAAGAAACAACTCGGGCTGTGAGGGACCATTATGGGGTACTCGAGAGAAAGCACAAAAACAAAATGGCACAAGAGGAAAGAGCGACAGGAATTAGTGGGGAAGAGCTGACAGAAGCGGAGGGGTTATTGGGGAATTGATCGAAATAAATGAGGAAACCGAAAGAAGAGTTGAAGGAGAGAACGAAGTAAAGAAAGCAAATGTCGAGAAGGAGAAAAATCAAGCAGTGGAGATGAGGCAACGGGCGATGGAACGATATGGAGAGACAAGAAAGAGGAATGGTGGGGAAAATGGTGGGACACCAGAAAGAAAGAGGAGAAAGTCAGGAGATACATTCGAATGGTTAAGGGAAAAAGTAGCGATGGAAGGCGATGGAGAAGATGAATTAAAAGATGAAGATAAAGAGCCGCAAGAAGAGCAAGAAGATCCGTGATTTGCAATCCAAATGCACACAATGCAGCAACATCAGCAACAACAGCAGCAGCAACAATATACAATTACTTTATGGTTTCCGTGTTTGGATGGCCTGATCCAAACACGCGCGGGAAAGAGTGCGAGGTTAAGAAAAGCGCGCGCGAAAACTCAGGCCGAAGGCGAGTGATTTTACGGCTTTTCTCACAACTCAGCAACATTCCCAATCAATTATCCCAGCCATCCACCAACAGAAACCATAATTGAATACATTTATAAAATAACAAGAAGAAGATAGTCTTCCGTGTTTGGATGGCCTGATCCAAACACGGGTTTCGACCAATCAGAGCACGCGTTATATACATGTTATTTTATAACAACAATTCTTGATGATGCAACAACAGATGATGGCCATCATGGAAAAACAACAACAACAAACACAAGTTTTGGTAAATATTTTAAAAAACAATAACTAATAAATTTAATAACATTTACTTTTATAATATAACTTAGGGGCCGACCATTAGATTTTTGAGGGGGGGGGGGGGCGTTGGGTGATTTTAGAAAAATATCCTTCAAGCATGGTGTATTTTAAAAAAATATCCGGCATAAGACTCCAAGGAAAAAAAATCATGCACATTTCCGGGTTTTCGGAGGGTCAAAATATTCAAAATTTTCTTGGGGGAGCATTCCCCTGAACTCCTTGTATGAATTTCAACCTGAAATCGCAGGAAATGGCCAAACAAATTTCTTGCGAACATGAGCATTTGAAAAAAAAATTCACACCTATACCAGATCACTCAACCCCCCCCCCTTCAGAAATCTAATGGTCAGCCCCTAATTTAATATTAATGTTAATTAATAATTCATTTGAATTTTGAAACTAATTTATGGTATATTTGTAAATTATATATGATACATATATATGTAAATATTTTATTACAAATTTATTTATTTATGAAATATTGTATTAATTTATATATTCAATATTTGTATTTATTGTTATTAAAAATATTATTAATTACATTCAACATATATAAAATAACATTTTATATAAAATGAAATAACTTTCATGCATTCTCAAAAATTTAATCTTGAAGTGTTTCAAACAATAATGTTTGGTCTCAACTTTTGACATCTTATGTAATTTATTTTACACAAAAAAGGTTTGTACAATTAAGATTCAAATTAACATGAATCGAATAGAATTGTCACCCAAAATATTCAAATAAAGAAGGTGGTTGAAGTGCAAAAAAATTGAAACAATGTTGCCATAGAGGCAGGTACGAGCATTTTCAAGCAAGGCACAAATGAAATACATTTTGCCAATGGCACTTAAATTGATTTTCATCTGCCTTTTAAAGTCGACAAAACTGAAAAACCTGGTGATGTTTCCAAACATCCACTCCACAGCCACTCTGACCGTGCTCATCCCTTTGTTGTAGGCTTGCATTTCTGGGGTTAGTTGTCTGTCCTTGAAGGGCCCTTGAAGGTGAATTCCCAAGGGATACGCAGGGTCACCATAAATGCAAAGTGGCTCGTTGTTGTACAAAGCAACACGTTGTAAGTTAGGCAGCACACCAGACTCATACAACATGGTACTGTCATGTCGTTTACCTTCATATGGACCAGACAGGTTAGCAAGAAGGCCATTTGGCAAAACAATGCTTTGAAACTTGATGGCATGTACTTGCTTATGGCCATTGTACATCAGTCGTTGGTTGTACTTTGGTCGAGCTATTCTTCGTACTGTCCCATCCACAAACCCAAAACAATTTTGCAGAGGGGCACCACGTCGGTGCACTGCTAGTGCATAATTGTTCAATTGCTCTGGAGCTAGAAAAGGCTGGTCCCAACTCTCAAGGCGATGGTGGTGAGTCTCGTAGATGGTATCTATCACTTTATTGAAAATGAGACACAACTCAGATGGACTTCGCCCAAATCGATGTGCCATATCGGTGTACCTACAAGGGTAGGCCAATCTCCTCAAGACAATACAGAAACCATCCATTCCACTGCAGACTGTACCTTGCTCACAGATGACTTGCTCAGGAATTTATAAACATCTCATGAGCGGTGCCAAATCTTTTTTCTGAAACCGCATCTCTGTTTCACACTCCACAGCGCCCCAAGTTTCCAAATCAAACAATTCAAACTTCCAATGCGGAAAAAGCGTCTTGGAACGATTGTAATCGTAGAGTAAAACAAATTCTTCGTCGTCTACAATATTTTCAGCATGTGCAAAGATAAAAGCATCCCGAACAGCTTGCAGACCACCAACCGCCATGACAACTATATATTTAATTTTATTAGTAGACTGCCTTCAATAGTAAAAAACCCATCACGACATAATTACGAATAAATATAACGACAAAACTTTATTTTGTTTAAAACTACAATGATATTAGTAAACATTACTCTCATTACATATAGGAACGAAATATTATAGTCACTTATCGAAATCAAAGGACAAAGACTGAAAGACAAATTAGTTCCACCATTTTGGCACGTCTATATTCCTTATGCATGAGAACTTTTGATCAATTTTAAATTATTCGTTTAAGCCTTGGAAAAGTTTAGTTGTCCATACTTTTAAAATATAAAATAAACACCAATCAATAACAAGATGTCCAGATGGCTTCGAAGTTCGATAGCACAAGTACTACAGCGTCGTCTTGCAAATCTAAATCAAATTTAAATGACAACACGACGGCGTTGTCGACCCAGTTCTCCCCGGTCAATTCACGTCGTCTTCACGTTTACGTCGTCAAATCTAAATCTATCTAATATCTGCTTGAAATATCGGCCAGATGCATTCCTTTCCGATGACGAAGACGATGATAAACTTTATTTAAAAATCACACGCTAGTCTGGTCAACTTTCGCTGATTTCCACGATGGCGTCTCCATTACATAAATAAATAAATGATAACATGATAAAAAACAACAACAACAATTTACATATTTACAACAGTCAACCTAATAATATGGCTATAATAATTATAATTATTTACAGTTTATTATGAGAAATTGTGAGGACCGATTCCGTTTTGAAATATTCGCAATGAATCCGAATCACGCAAATCTGCAGGTAAGGAAATCCACAGTTTCGCCCCGTCGTAAGAAAAACGTTTTATTTGCAGAGATGCAAAAGGTATTTGCAGATGTAGAGGAACTCCTGTGCTCGTAATCTGGGATATCACTTTTACACATAAAAAGATTAACTTAACAAGTGCGTCAGGGGCCAAGTCATTTAAAACTTTATACATTTGTACTGCTTTTGACTTGGCTCGTTGAGACTCAAGAGTTTCCCACACTAAGGCAGTAATTTCTTTTTAAGGCAGGGGTATCATTTTTCATACCCATTACTATTCTCGGCGCTCTTTTCTGAAGCTTTTGAAGTCATAAGTCAGGAAGAATGTTTTCAATTTTTCCAGGTCGCCTTTGATGTCGATGTTTCTGGTCGCCTTGTGAACAATTTCTTCATAGTCTTCTTTGGACATAAAAATAACCTCATCGGTCTGCATGGCATTCAACACTTGCACTTGTTTGTGTCACTTCATCGTTGACCTCGGAGTCTTGACTTGGACAGTTTAAAGTAGCAGTTGACTCGGTGCCTTGGCTGCTGGTTGGCTGTGTGATGGAAAGACTCGCAGACACAGAATCGTTATTATCTCTTCTGTCTGGTTCACCCAGCAAATAAGTGGATAGACCCTCAAGCTATATTTTAAAATTCTATGTCTTAATATTGCAATCTTACCGCCCTCATTATAATACTATATCTAAGGAATGAGCAGCATGTCATTGACAGACTTGCAAGGAGTTCTGGATATGGGTCTTAGTCGCCCTGATAATTGAGAGATTGTCAGAAAATACTATTTTCAAGTGATTATATAATCTACTTGAGTGTTTTTAATGAGTGCAATAGTGCACTTTTAGATATTTTATGTAAGTATTGCTTCCCTTCTTTTCAATTGCATCAGGAGATAGTTGTTTTGACAAATGCCGAGTAACATTCCTCTTTTTGAGGCACTGCTGAACACAACTTTTGCAGATGTGGGTAACTTTTTTCGAGGTTATATTTTTTTCATCTGCCATAAACTTAGCAAATGCTTCGGCCAATTCACCTAAACCGAATGCTCTCCAGTTGACTAGCTAGAGCCATCAACGGCTAGAGCCATCAACGCCATCTGACCACTCGTCGTGAAAAGGATTATTGCAATTTTTCCAAAACTTAGGCATTTTAGACAAAAATTTAAAAGCAGGTGAGTAGAAACAAGCGACGAACTTTGAAAGTGTTTTGTGTGTAGAATGAAAAGTTTCCCGCCTGCGGGAAAATTAAATGTTCGATCGAACATCACTTTCGCGGGCTTCTTTTCGATATCTTAGGCGACGCTGGTAAGCTATCTTGAGTTATTGACAAAACGATAGACAAAAAACAATCAGAATATTATTTGCGAAAAGATTTCGTTCGGACGTTGTGAATTCAAAGTACTATATTTAGCCTTGCGCAAGGCAACGTTTGAAGGCCTATATCTTCGCAACAACGCGATAAATCACAAATCGCCGAGGGTAATCTCAGAAGAAATCCTTTTTGAACAACATATCTTGATTTCATGAAAAAATATTAAAAATCCACTTGCAACGAAGGTCGAAAGTGACTGCCTGTGTTTGTTTATAAATTTCTGATTGGCTTAGAGGCAAAATATAAAAAAAATGCGCTGATTGGTCCAGAACGAAATTCACCCTTGTTTAATCTACGTAGATTCTCAAGTCTTCGGAAAACTTTCGCACAAGGACAATTGGAGTTGCCCACTCTGATCACGACTTCTCTATGATGTCATCATGTAGCATTGCTTTTAGATTTCTTTTTGCTTCCTCTCGATGCCCGAATGAGATTCCGCGTGAAGGCTGTTTAACCGGGAGTGCCTCTGGTCTCAGATGAATGTGATGTTTAATTTTACGCCTAGATTACATTTCGCTAAATCACTTTTACTCTTGGAGAAGATATCAGAGTACGATAGTATTAGCTTCTCTAATTGTTTTCCCTGACAACTCACTCTTAGTTAAGTTCACATTAATTTCATTTACTGTACTTGTTGCACTGCTGGTATGCATTTTGACATTATAAACTGTAGATTTTTCTTTTCTGGAGTGACATGGCTCTCTTCAGATTCAGAAATAATACCCGTTCTTTGGTTTTTGAATATTGTAACCAGGGCCGTAGCTTGACCGATAATTGGGGGGGGTGTATATTCATATATTCGTGTTCTGCCCGACGGATTTCTTTTGAAAGCGATTGTTTTTACGGTATGTAAACATGAATATATGAATATACACCCCCCCAATTATCGTGTCTAGCTACGGCCCTGATTGTAACAGAATTTAAAGTCAAATTTACAGCATGCTGAAGCTCATGTCAATTTCACCTCGAATTGTAATTGGTTGGCTAGTTATTGAAACTGGTCAAACACCTGATTATCTAACTTCTAAACCGAGGACAGTGGCACAAATTAAACTAACTTCTGCCCAGTGTCTATCAGGAAAATTGTTCCAACGCCATTTACAATTCATTCGACATGATAGCTGTTCCTTTTGGCTCTGGCAGTTTGTACCGTGTTGATCTTAGTTTCAGGTAAATGGCTTCTATAATGGTACATGACCCATCCTGACTCTTTAGGGCTGAACCGGGGGTCTGTTGCCAGCCCCTCCTTCGTTTAAAGAAGAGTAGGTGCGTTCCCAGTTTCCCGTTACATGCCCTGAATATATGAGACGGTTTCGAGCAAGGCCTCTGTAAAATCTCTTACCTCCTTTTTTAACTGCTACGGCTTGGAAAGTACGTTGATTCTTAAGAATTTCATCTAATTTGTGTTTCAGACTGGACTGTTCGACTTCTTCTACACTTGTGTTTGTGCATACAACAGGGTTATCTGGTTTTCCAGCACCTTGTGCAGCAGAAACGTTTCTGGTAACTCCTTGTTCTTTTTCTAAAGTAGATATTTGCGTAAGAACATTTTCCACTGGATTAAGCAAATCATCCGACGTAAGAAAATTTCCCGAAACCATTAACAAATTGGCATAGTATATCCTCATCTCTTCTTTTGTTGTAGAAAACTAAAGCTCCTTCTTGTTGAGCATGTTCCATTTTCTGATCAGCATTGGCATCTGGGGGTAAAGGCTCTACCTTAGGGGGCCTATACGCTCTTCATACGATAGTCTCAAATCAGACAAATACGAATGTAATGTCTCACCGTCCTAGCATTAAACTCTTTCTTATACTTTAATAACGCCAAACCTCCCTCGTATCTCTCTTTCGACGCCTGCGAAAGTTCTTTATAACTCTTTTTCACCTTCTCTGATTGTTGATGATAAAACGCTTTGGCATCATCTTTCAAAAACACTGCCAAATACAGACCTGCTTTCTCGTCAGACCGTTGACACCGACGTAGATTTAGAAATCGCGTAAAATTATCTAATATCCTCGTCTTATTTTCAGGTAGTACTGTCTTGTTCGATCTCATACTGCCACCAGTGTAATAACAGAGCGACGAATATTAAAGCAATATTATTTAAAAGTTACTACATGTACAAAATAATACAGTATAAACGAACCCAAAGATTTATAAAACCACAATCTTCATGTCCTTTTTATTTGTCCTTACTGCGCATGTCCACTATAGGTAGCCCATTTCCACCGTCATGTAGTACACAATTTGAGAAAAGTAAGTTCAATTGACTATTATAGAGTACGGCAAATAGACTTTATTAACCACTCTGTTCAAATTGTAATAAATTGAGTCACACCTCGTTCCACGACTTCGTAGCTCTATACGAGAAGCTCCTTTCAAAGAAATTTGTCTTAGGTTTGGGGGGCGCTAATTTAGTTTGATTACCTCTTAAATTGTAACTGTTATTTTGACATTTTGCAAACAGTTCTGCAAGATATTGAGGCAATCGACCAGTTAACGCTTTGAATGTCATTATTACTTCTCTTTTTTTTTAAAGCTCCTCAATTGGAAGCCAATTAAGATTATTTAGTATTTGTGCGGAACGAACATCGTACGTGTCCCCAGTTATCACACGCGCAGCTCTCTTTTGTAATTTAAATAATTTATCAATTATCGAGCAAGACCCATCGTTCCAGATTGTTGAACAATAATTGAAGTGTGGCCACACTAAGGCATTGTACATTTTTACTAAAGTTTCTCTAGGGACAAATGATCTTGCCCTTTTCAAAAGGGCGATCTTATTTGAAATTACTTTAGCTACATTGTGCATCTTTGCGTTTGTCTCACTTCAGTTGCTCATCTGGAATCATGCCAAGAGACTTTTTTTCAGAAACGCGTTTGATATTGTTTCCCCCTAATGTTAGTACTGGGCTATTTTCAATTGAATTTAGGCGATGTTTTGATCCTATTATCATGAACTCAGTTTTTTTCATGTTTAAGGAGAGTTTATTTGCTGTTAGCCACCTGTGAACATTCTCAATGTCTCTTTGAAGTTTGATCTCAATTTCGTGAGGACTTATCCCTTCACAGGAAAGATTTGTATCATCAGCAAATAAATTTGCTTTAGTTGACTCTAAGCAATTGGGAAGATCATTAATGTACAATAGAAATAGAATAGGACCAAGGTTAGAGCCCTGTGGTACCCCGCATCTTATTTTATTTTTGATTTTATTAAGCTTTCATTGTACAAATTAAATATATATATTACATGTACAATGAGGCAAGTTTACAACAGGTACATACCCAACAAGGTAAACTGCCAAAAAAAAATGTTAGTTATATAGACTAACGAAGATAACAGAACATAGTATGATTCACATCAACAAAACACAGTAAACAATACAAAAACATTGTGCAAAAACATTTAAGTTAATGACAGACAGATTTCCTTGCAAAAATTGGGGCTACCCTTGCACTTTTCAAGTCATCAGGAAAGATACCACTTATTAAAGATTTATTAAAAATAATTGAAAGAGACTCGGATATGAAACCTGCAACATCCTTGATCACGTTTCATGGTATTTTATTGTATTTATTGCTTGAAAAGTTAAATGAATTGTCATCAATGTCATGAACAGGAGTCACGAAGCTCATTGGATCAATATAATTACCTATAATTTTATCAGACAACGCGCAACCAATTGTTGAAAAGTATTCATTGAAACTCTCTGCAATTTTATCATCGTCAGTTATAACTCGATCATTGATATTCAATTGTTTAATCTGTGTAGTTTTAGGCCTTTTATTTAACAATTCGTTAATAGCTTGCCAACTTTCTTTGCTATTTTTGGCATTACTTAACTTTGTTTTAAAATATTCTTCTTTAGCCTTTTTTATGAGACTATTTAATTTGTTCTTACACTTCTTATAGGCCTTGTCATAATTGTAGATCCTAGTTTGACCGATTGCCTTTTAAGATACTCTCTATGATAGCTCATTTGCTTTATCTGGTTTGTTAACCGCTCTTTACCTTCTTAACAGTATTATTTATATGGTCATGCCAGCTAAGACATTCATCGACGCTAACACCTATAATTTTCTTGTGTTTAACTCTTTTCAGATTAACATTCCCTATGAATAATGAAGGTTTCCTACTTAAGTTTATAATTCGTTGGACGGAGCCAATGCTCATATTTCGCTTTTGACAATATTGAGACTAAGATGATTGGCTCTCAGCCAAATGCACAAATTTTGTAGATCTTCATTAATTCTGTCTTCCATAAGGTTAAAATTTTCGTTTCCCATAGTAATGCTAGTGTCATCTGCATACATATTTGGTGTTGTATGAGCGAGACAGCCCGGAAGATCATTAATAAAGATCAGAAACAGCAGCGGGCCTAGTATCGATCCCTCTGGTACACCACATTATATTATACCTGGATTTGAAAGGACCCCATTTATAAAGCATTTTTGGCTCCTATTAGAAAGATATGATTGGATCTATTTTAATTCATCACCAATAAATCCGTAATACTGGAATTTATTCAACAAGATAGCGTGGTCCACAGTATCGAATGCTTTCTTAAGGTCAACAAAGACAGCTATGTTCAGGTTCCCTTCGTCCATGTTATTCAGTCAAAACATAGTATCTTTATGTAAAGCCGTCAAAGTAGAGTGTCGAGGTCTGAAACCCGACTGATTTTGTGACAATAAGTTATTATCACTTAAATATTCATAGAATTGTTTAAAAACGCTTTTCTCAAAAACTTTAGCTATTACTGACAATACAGATATTGGTCTATAATTATTTGCATCCGATCGTTCTCCGCTCTTAAAAATTGGGGCTACCCTTGCACTTTTTAGGTCATCAGGAAAGATACCACTTATTAAAGATTTATTAAAATTAATTGAAAGAGACTCGGATATGATACCTGCAACACCCTTGATCACGTTACATGGCATTTTATCTAGGCCAGATGCCTTTTTAGAGGGGATATCCCTTATAGCAGCCGCAACCTGACCAGCACTAATGTGCTTAAAATTGAATTTACTTGTACTTTGATTCACATAAGTGCAAGGATTTAAAGTTGTACTCGGAATCTCACGGGCGAGGTCCGGTCCCAATTTAGTATAATGTTCGTTAAAGTTTTCAGCTATAAGTTTCTTATCACTTATAATACCCAATTCGTTTTTTTAAATATTTACATTAGTCCCTTTTATAGGTCTATTCAAAAGGTTATTTAGCAATTTCCACGTTATTCGCCTCAAGATTTTGAACAAAGTAATTTCTTTTGCATGTTTTTAGCTTATTATTAACCTTGTTCCTCAGTTTACGGTATTCAATCCAGTTTGCATCAGAACGATTTTTGACAGCATGCTTTTTTAAATAATCTCTACGAAACATCATGTCTCTAATATCGGATGTAATCCACGGGGCATCCAGATTTCTAACTCGTTTAGTTCTAATTGGTGCATGAGCATCCAAAACTCTAGGACCCATAGTAAATGCAAAGAAATGCGCCGTAAATGCAAATAAATGCGCAGGAAATGCGAAGAAATGCGCAGGAAATGCGAAGAAATGCGCAGGAAATGCGAAGTAAATGCGAAGTAAATGCGAAGAAATGCGAAGAAATGCGCAGGAAATGCGAAGAAATTAGCAGGAAATGCGAAGTAAATGCGAAGAAAATGCGAAGAAAATGCGAAGTAAATGCGAAGTAAATGCGAAGAAATGCGAAGTAAATGCGCGTGCACGCTTTTCTCAAAAAGCATTCTAAGGAGGTTAATACTTCGCCCATATCGTTCCATATGCAAACCATTCGTATATCCATTACATAAGCAACCACTATTACTGATATTTTTTTATTTCTTGGGAGCTTATGGTTGAATAAGGGTCCTTATCAGTGTGAACGATGTTTGAGAATGTACTCATCCTATTATAATGCCAGGCGACATAAAGCTTACAGTTTCCCACATTCAACCACTCGTAGCCAAAGCGAGCAAGAATGAAACATGTCAGAAACAGACTTGGATAGTTCTGACTCCTATCTCAGAGTTAACACGAACAGAAGAAGAAAATAAATAGACACTGAAAAATCTGATGACACCGGTGAAAGTGAAGCCGAATCCAAAGATCCTACGTCAGAAAGCGAACTTGACAATTCAGATAGTGCTAACAGTGAAACTGATGATGAAATTGATCCTTGGGTACCAGTAAGAACGGAAACGTCTGAACGAAATTTTACAGAATACGAAAAATTAACCCAGAACTTTATTGAAGGTGGTTTTGATGAAGAAGAAGCTAAAGACAAAGCATATTTACTGATCCTGCTAAAGCTTCGAAAAGATTTAAAAAACGTTTATCTGGAACGTCCGTTGTAGGTAATGTAGGTAAAACTTTATTTAAAATCACACGCTAGCCCCGTCAACTACAAGCTAATTTCCACGAGGAGCGTGTATTACATCATATAAAATACTAAAACTATAAATAAATACATACACACAGAAGAATGTACAAGAAAATGTACGTTAATGTCCAGTATTAGAAATTGTGAGCGCGAATTCCATTTTTGAATGTTGACAAAGTATCCGAATTACGCAAATCTGTAGGTAGAGAATTCCAAACCTTAGCTTCATCGAAAGAAAAACTTTTCTTGAGTTTCTCAGTCCTGGACTGAGGTAGTTGCATAGAGGTAGAGGAGCCCACGTCAATTAAAGAAGGATCCAGAGCACAAAAAAATGTGAAAACGAGGGATGAATTTGTAAACAATGACTTGGACCATAAAGAAGCTCTAAAGGCTGCTGTTGACAAGAGGAAATTCCTTTTAAACAAACCTATGGAGACACTCGAACGGCGCATAATGTCAACGAAGATACTGACCATGAATCCTAAAATAATCTTTGTCTGCTCTTCACTTGTAGCTAATCATGATAATGTTGTAAAAAATAAATATATTTTCAAATTAAATTGTGTTTATTTTAATGTTTATCACAAGGGACATAAACGCAAACTCCTACTGACCGAAGATTGAAATATATTTAACGTTAAATGATCCAAGCTCGAGGACACTGTTAGAACCGGACAATATATTTAAAATAATATATTTATCTGTACAAATTTAGTGTTATATTTTCCAAATAAATTGTATAAAACGTTAATCCGTGTGCTAATTTATGCATGCAGCAACCAACGCGGTTGCCTTGGTAACAATATTTGTCTCTAAAAATCATTACGTTTTCGTATTCGTTAAACCCCCTTTTTTCTCCTTTTAATATTGAGAAAGTTCCAAATGTTCAAACGTATTTGCAAATTGAATTGTAACTTCGGGCATAGTTTCACATTCACAATTTTCGCTGCAATCAGCAATTTTCATTCTGCAATCTAAATAATTATTTTCAAAAAATTATAGTAAAAAATTAGAGTTGCTATGGTTACCCCTTACAATACTTCATGTTAATACGTCGTAAAAATATACACTTACCAAAATTTGTCCCAAATATATTCTGTGAAGTTCTCTCCGCAAAAATCCCAAATATGTTCTGTAAAGTTCTCTCCGCAAAAGGTACGTACATAATAAAATGTACAACCGTCACGGAATATATTTAATACATGTCTAACGTCACAACTCATTAATATTTCATGTGGCGCGAGACTTGTCGCTCGACAATTCATCATGTGGCGCGACAATTGTCGCGAGACAATTGTTGCGCGACATCTCATCACCAGTGAGCTATAATATTACTGGAGGAAGTGATCGGCAGAAAAAAGTGTGCAAAAACATGGCGGATTTTGGCCTTTGCTTACGCCATTACCATGACAACTGGTTCCTTTTGCCCATGGTAATTACCACTGAGCAGGCTCAATTCTGCGCCCGATACAACATCACACACCCCTGGTTTTTGCAAAATATATTTTAAAAATATGTTTTATTTTATTTTATTTTACTTTATTTTTTGCTATGGTCTACTTTATATAAAGGGTTGAAAATTATCCACAATTCCACGTCTATAATTTCATACTGTTTTATCAATATTTGATGTTCTGAATAGGTTGTATGTATTTTGCATTTAGAAAATTAAATTTTCTGTCAGTAGTATGAAGCCATGTATTTTACAAATATCGGAATATCTTATATTGATTCTCTCAAGAATCCCGAGGACTGGTTTTACGACATAAAGCTATATATGTGCTACTATATTTAAAGTAGGGAATTAGGATAACATAGAATTAGGGTTTTGTGTTCTGTAACTACAATTTATGTATATGCTAGGTGTGTTGAAAAAGGTCAGGGTGCTATTGCACACAATTTCTACCTAACTTTGTGGCCAAATATGTCTTTAGGTTGAGGATTTTTGAAGAACTAGGATTGTATTCCTGAAATGTATTAAAGCAAGCCTGACAAGACCTAGTAACTGACCAAGGAAAAATCAGCAGTGGCGTAGCTGGCTCAAAATAATGGTCCCGCCGAAAGCGGGATCTTCGTGCCAAAGGCGCGAACATTCTAGGTGGGTCCGGGGGCATGCCCCCCAAGAAAATTTTGAAATCTAGAACCTCGGAAATGGCATTTCCTGCCATTTTGAAGGTGGAAGGATGTCACTAGACAAAGTTTCAATACACCTCTGAAAGGAGTATTTTGCCTTGGTAAAATACAAAAAATGCCATCTGGCTCAGAGAAGATCTGTGTGGGCTCAGAGAAGTGCTGTGTTAGGCAAAAATATTGCCTTTATTCTTAATCGTTAAATTCGGAGTTGGTCGCTCGTTAACAATAACATTTTGTTCGGCAGTTGGTCGAACAGAGAAAGGCCTAGACTTGCTACAAGTCGACTCCATTGACGCGCGGTAAAGCCCAGACGCGCAGTTAAGCCCTTAGTCTGTATATTAACCAGGTCCGTATTAACCCAGTAAACTCAGTCCGTATTAACCCAGTCATTATGCGAGTCGACTTGTAGCAAGTCTAAGAAAGGCCTTATCAACAAAGCATTTACAATATAGGCTTCACATAGTTGAATAGCAACAGGATTCGTCACGCTCGTTGAAGCCATTGTACACAAATCACAAAAGCAATATCAAATATGATATGAATTATATGATAATGACCTACCGTCACAGTCGTGAATACTCACGCAGAAAGCTTCGTGAGAAAGGCTGAATATTAACAACCTCAGCCTTTATAAAATAGCGGGACTTCGGCATTAAAAACAGCCGTTCTGGGCATGCGCTGCGCCAATTATCCAACCAGAAACCAGCATTTCTTGTATAAAATAGTATTGCATATCCCGCCATATGAAAATCAGCGGAACACGAGACATGCGATTACACGAATTGCATGAGTAAGCAATAAATTGAGTGAAAATTAGCTAATTCTGGGTTTCAGTTGTTAGGCAACAAAGAGGTCAAAGAGCAGAAGCAACTAAAATTTAAATAAATAACATATGAAAGCACTGAAAAATGATCATAATTAATATTTAAATTTTCAGAATAAGCAAAGCTGTGATTTTGGTTTCACTATAAAACATTTCCTCATTTTTTGGAAATTTTTAGTCCCGCCCGGCGGGACAGCGGGACCGCTAGCTACGCCACTGAAAATCAGTCGATGCCCCCCAGTCTCGCACCCATGTACGTTGGTTCAACCAGCCCCACTAAATGCACGCCAGGGATGTGAACACTGTGTAGTGTTCTGGCACCACCATCACCTGGGAATTTATTGCAAAGTTTCATTCTTTTATAGTTTGGGTTATGTTATTGTAGGATTTGCAGACTTAGATGAATCGTGCAACTACCTAAAAAAATAGAACAAACTTCAACATTTCAAGCAAAGGTCGGGTCTTTTAGTCTGTCCAACAAAGGGTTTATGCTCAAAACATGTAAGTTTGTTCCTATTTTGTATCATACATTTGTTGTATCAAACATCCAAGCCTGCAAATAGGGTAGTTTTTCAATAAATATCACTTGAATATGCAACAATTTTGAAAAGGTCACTAACTTGTTCACACTTCGTGCATAATAATAATAATAATAATAATATGACTTTATTTAAGCACGATAATTTTTAAAGCATAAGCTTGTGGGGTCGTGCACTTAGAGATATATACAAAAGTTATGAATTACATATAAGAATTAATTACTATCTATTTACTAACTATGTCTATAAAAAGACAAAGTCTTTAAAGGTGATTGTTTTTATGGCCTTTTTTACGAAAGCGTTAACATTGTCATATTCATCAATGTTTATTTCGCTATGTTTTCGATTTATATCATTCCACAAGGTTGCACCTCTATACGTTATAGAGAGCTTCAGAGTTTTTGTTTTGAAGCGGGGTGTAGATAGTTGGTATTTGGCTCGTAGAGAGTAATTGCATTCTCGTCTGCTTACCAAGTCTGACATCGAGTTAGGTGTTACATTCTTAATTATTTTACAAATTAGTTTCAATATAGCTGTCTTATAGTAGAAGAATAATGTGTTCCAACCAACTTTGGAAAGCACATCTTCCGATGGCATGTATCTAGGTAATTTGTATATAATTCTTGCAGCTCTACATCATCTCTATGAGTGAAAGATATCACCATATCAGGTGTTAATGCCCCCAGTGTGCCAAAA
Organism: Trachythela sp. YZ-2020; assembly: GCA_016169945.1. Taxonomy (NCBI): domain Eukaryota; kingdom Metazoa; phylum Cnidaria; class Anthozoa; order Malacalcyonacea; family Clavulariidae; genus Trachythela; species Trachythela sp. YZ-2020. Next base: position 2,875,763 of record JADLSH010000155.1, read on the forward strand.
GTTCCAGTGTCCCTGGCTTAAAATAATGTTTGAATAACCTAGATCTATTATGTTATTGCAGAATTGTGCAACAATGATGCAGTCCACAGTGGTGTTTTTTATTTAATTTCTTCAAATAATTACTATTAATTAGCTGTAAATATTCTAAAAATTAAACTTTATAATCAAATTATTATGGCATTATTGTAACTTTCATGCTCCATGTGCTACAACTTTGCTTTGGCTGTTCTACACTTTGGTCACTTGTGCTGTTTCTTGTTGTACCTACAACAGATTATTCATGCATTATATATATACTAGCTTATAATTGTGAGGACACTGTGGAGATACACTGTGGGTCAATATAGAAAAGATCTACACTCCCAACAAATGATAGGAAATTTCTGCAGTTCAGGTGGAGAAGGCAGATGTCTAAAGGAGAGGGGTATAAATAAGCTACTAATTTCCTCCATGAGGGAGGTGTGGATATTTTGTGGAATGATCCATCACTGCTTGTGCTGGCTCGCATTATTTTGAAGATATCAACATCACATTTACTGTGTTATAGGCACATATGTGACAGACAGCCTACAGATTCTTAAAGGGGTTGCTCCATACGAGCACTTGAACTCCTTGTCGAAAGTGTCATAAATCATACAAAGTGCATGAAATGGTGTTTCAGTGCCTCATTTCAACATTTTCTTGGCGAGCATAACGCCTAGTAGGCTATTGCTTTCGGCACTCGATACTTGTGCATTCCCACTAGCTGCATGAGGTACCCATAACTTTTTTGTTTTTTCCCCGGCCCCTTCACGTTATGTCCCGACCACACCCTTTCGTCGGGCAACATGATCTACACCAACCAATGTTTATACCCAAGTTATGCCCCTGGGCAAGACTTGTCTATAGTATAAGCCATGGCTTAATATTATAAATGTCAATAATATTATAGACAAAGCTAAGGCACAAAACCTACGGTAAGGATATCAATTTGGCACTATATAAACTGCTAAACTCTAAAAAGTGGGCGGAATGAAAGGAACTGTGACCTTGACGTTGTAAGACAATCAATACAAGTTGGAGAAAATCAGAAAAAAACAAGATTTTTAGCTTTAAAAAAATTCAAAATATTTGTGCAAAAACCAGGGGGGCGAATAACTTTGTTTAAAACTTAGGATCGCGGTTGGTCAGTGGCAATACTCTGGCCAAAAGAAACCAATTGGCGTCAGCAAATGCCAAAATACGCCATGTTTTTGCGGACACTTTCTGCCAGGCTGACATTAGCGGCACGTCCTCCAGATGTATTAAGCTCAGTGGGACGAACCGCCAAGCGTAAAAAAAACATCGTTCAAAAGCTCATTTTTCGCCGTTACGCTTTCGAATCCTTCGACAATTTCTTCGAGCTTTCTTCGTAGCAAATGAATGATTCTACTCCTCGACTTTTCCTTCAATTCCTCGATCTTTTCGTACTTTTTCGGCCAATTTCACCATGCCAACAACATCATTTCTATAAAGTAGATCCTCTACTTTTAATTGCAGTTCCTCGGTATTTCCATGTCGAAAACCAAGCTCGTCCCGCCGACGTGTTTATAAAATGTGGTTTATATTTCCTTCACAATCAACTTCAATCGCATCTTTTAGATCCGATATGGCAGCCCACGTTGGGCGCCATTTCCCGTTGGTTACGCGTTGATAATATTGACGAAATGTAATGTTGAAATATACAAAATAAGCTCAAAGACTGTTCTTGCAAAACATGTGTTTCTTTCTTATTGTCCCGCGAGTTTCTCGCACTGTCTGTCCGCGCGCGATTCTTACGTTATATTTCACCGCTGTAGGGCAGGGGCCATACACGTAGGCTAACAGAAAAGACGTACGATGAAGACGAAAGAACGACGGAAATGAATGACATTGACAAGAACAGAATTGACTGAAATTATAGGACTGCGTGTGAATTGAAAGAAGTAACTTTTTGTACTCGTGCATGTGCATAGGCTTTGGAATATTAGTTTGAATGTGAGGGCAAGACAGACCTTTGTGGGGCGGGGTTCAGAGGGGCATGATAGAAGGGAATGCCATACTTGAAAATGTCAAAATTTAGATTCTTTGAAATGCCATTCATATTGTACAACAAAATCTATACCAGCAACAAAAAAAGCCAACCGAACAATGTTTATTATCTCTAACGTTTGGATAGATTTAGCCCACCTATATCTGGGGGGATTTATCCTCCCTCTGTTCCATCACCTACAGTCTAGAGTATAGGGCTATATAATGCTACTGTAGCAGGAGATCACAGCTGAAGTATTGCACTGTGATGAAATTTCGACATTTGAAACATAATGAAAAATGTCACTTCAACCAAGAATGTTTGGTTTCGTTGAATGTCCTCAGGGTTAGTTTGTCTAACATTGATAGCTGCATATTATGACAACTGTAAAGGCAAATCCCCCATGTTTTCTTCTCAAAAACCTTGGAAACATCCCCTTTTATTTCCCAGTCCAAAAGAGGGAAAAAAGCGAACATACTAAGCATTGGACTATATATGCAGGCTGTGATGAACAACGAAAGACAACTCTTTTATTATACAACAAATTTTAACAGAAAACTGCTACAAGATTTGCTAGGTATACAATATAACGAGCGAAAAGAAAAGGAAAAAGTCATTAAGGGTCATTAAAGGATACTCTAGCTACGATTTCTATAAGAGAGAATGTTCAATAAATCTTAATGGATAGGCCTGGGTAACAACATCATCTTGTTCCGTAATTGGTTGCTTGAAAACAGAGGCGGAAATTTCGCCCTTTTACAGAAATTGATAATTTGTCAGACATTTTGACCTAAAAGGGCTAAAAACAGCCTATTTTGAGTGTAAAGTGGGGGTTCATCGGAAATTTGAAAGTTTTATCGGAAATATAGGGGGTTTTGGCCCCCCACCGGAAAAGTTTGAATTTCCGCCACTTCTTGAACAGAAGAAAAATGGATAAATAAATAATCACCAATTTTAATCAGAAACTACTTTCCAATTCTTAACAGTAAGGCAAAAGATGAGCTGCGAAAAACTTGTTGTGGTAGTAGGAAATCTTTGTATATAATTGTGAAAATTTTCGACTTTTCGTAGAATCTGATGGTGCTATATTGGATATTTCATCAAGCATATACAAAATTCTATGTGTATTTTCATCACCATTTTGAATCAGGCCTGGTTACAAGGCAAGTTAAAAAAAGTGAGCCCATAATATTATTCTCCGTGCGTGTTTATTGAATGCTTATAAATTTTTGTTTTTCCTTGTAAATGTTTTGTTTTTCCGCCAATTCCAGGCAGAAAGTGCAATTTTATAATTCCAAAAGTGGCAAAATGTCTTTTTTTCTGGAGTTTTTATGACAATATCACATTTACTGGCGGCAAAAATTGTGCACTGACCATTTCGTGCTCTTGAATTTAAATGGCCAAATTTTGTACATTTCGAGGCAAAATTCGAAAATACACTTCAAATAATACATATTCATATACACTTTGAATATGGCAAGTGACTGGATACTTGATTGTAAATATATATGTTTCTGAACAAATAGATGTGTGATATCCCGGCACTTTTTGGGGGAAACCAGGGAAGTCAGAATAGAAAAATAGGAAAATTATGTTGAAATTCATAGATTGAAATGATAAAACTCGCAAGCAAATGATGAAGTTTCTAATTTGGCGAGATTGTATTTTTTCTCCGCCCAATGTTTTGTTGAATTTTCTACGTTGCATGATACCTTTTGAATAAAATCGTTTCCTTGACAAAACAAAAACTTGCCCATAACCAATCTGAACAATAGATCATTTTTAAAATAAGGTATTTTATATTCTAATTGTAACGAACATGTTTTAAATGAGTGTATATTGCGATGAATAGGTCATAAATATATTCTGTCAGCAGGTTCCAGCTGTTTTTCTAGCGAAGTGCCTGCCTGACAATTGCTTTAATGCACTTCAACAGTATTGAAAAAGGAATCTTACTATATTTCTATCTATACTTTCCGGATATATAACAATTATATAGGAATTGTATATTAATATGTTTGGGAGCCATCGAACAAAGCCATTAAAAAAATGTCTTGTCCCAACGCTAAATTTCCAAAGCTGCGCATAGCTCGTTCATGCTAATCTTTTACAAACTCTTACAAAATGGCATTTACATGCACTCTATATGCTAATTATAGAACAAGAGGTCATAGGACGGCTGAAGAATGGTTACTAAACAACAAGACAACATATCTTGCGTGTATTATCATTTCAGTTCAAGGAGTTCAAGGAAAACGCATTAAAATAAAACAGCGTTCATAGTTAATATTTATATCAGAGAAGGCGAAGGCATGGTTTCAAAATTTGTGTTTATAAGTGTATTGCTTATTGGACTAGTAGTTACATCAGCAGAGGTAAGAAATATGAATAATAGTTAAGAATATATATTATTTTGACCGACTAAAATGAAGATTTTTGCTTGCCCATGCATGTTTCAAACAATAATGATAAATAAATTGAGTTAATATATTTCAATATACACTCGACTTCCATGGAAAACAGATGATGTGTTAGAGTTCAGTTGTCAATGAAGTTATGTAAAGACGCACAGACAAATTTGATGAAATTATAAACAATTTACTATTTATTGTTATTATACATCGATATTCGGTACTAATTTAACTTCCGAATCCTGGTAGGAAAATTTCCACGTTATTCTGCGCCTATCTATAGCTAAATATATGATGATGCAAGTGAGGAGTTCAGTTCATTTAACACCACTATATACGAAAGAACAATGATTTTTTAATCATTCGGGTATTAGGATAATTCTATAAATCTTTGAAACGTCATTTCAGTTGATTTCCACTGAGAATTAGAAGAATTGCATTTGATCGATGCAGTTTTGCAAGAATATCACTTTAAGAAGACTATTTTTCTGCATTACAGTCTGTGATAGGCTATATGATATTTTCCAAATGTTTACCTTTGCTCAATATGCTTTGTTTAGTTTCCTCGATTCGCTGTAAAGAAATGCAGAACGTCTGGAGGATTGTGTTGTAACGCAATTTTAGAATATGGCAAGTCCTAACATTCACGCACAGTTAATTTGTACTTATCAGCATTCATACCACGACCTTGTGCCCAAGCATTGCAACATATACGACTAGAAGGAATGATTTATATATTTTTAAAAAATATCTACTGTATTCATATATTTTGAATATTTATCGTCAAAAAAATGTCGTCATGTCAACATGCTGTTGTTCCCGCAAAGATCAATTGGGCATGCTAGTAAAAAATGCAACGCTTTTAGAAGTACATTACTTATAATCTGGGTTCCTTTCTATATATTAGCCTGTGTAGTAAAAACTGGCATTACTGACGAACTACTTAATATAATATTTAGAGCTCGCGACTATGAGCGTTTTATCATGTTTAATATGCGAGGGCGTAGCCCGAGCACTTCAGATATGACAAAACGCAAATAGTGTTTGAATAGCTTCAAACACGTCAAAAAACCAGACAAAAGATTGACATGTACGAGGATTATTTTCTATTGTTCAAGCACACAGTTGGGTTCGCTGCGCAGCAATGACACTTAATAAACGTAAATGAAATACATGCATTCATCATGCAAATTGTCGCCTCGTGCATAGCGGCCTATACGCTTGATTACGCAGTTCACTGGCGTCAGGCTAAAAATGTTTGTAAATTTCTAATCCCATTTTTATCAACATGTTATCGATTTGTCCATGGGCTACGCCGTTATAGGCTTCACAAATTGTCGTATTTAAAAGTTTATATATTTTCAGTTATCGCGCGTACAGACAAACACACAAACACACACATTCGCGAAACTTTCTTTGATACAGACTATATATCTATAGCTTTTAGGGAAAGTTGTGTAGTGCAAATCTATTTAATGCTTTTGCATGTGAATTTAGCCGAAACGTTTCTACATTGGCTCACCGTTTTAATCGAAGCTCCTTGCTTCTAAAATGTTGTAGATTTAATATAAAAGAGTAAGAACATGCTAAATGAATAATTTTTAATATATTTAACAGATGCGCACGCTGCTTGCTTCCAATGTAACCATACGAGAAGAAAGATAAATGGAACAAAATGCGAACGTCTCGCAACCAAGGAAGAAAATGGCGTAGACTTTCTTATAACAGAAATATGCAACAACTTTTGGTATAATTACAATGCGTTGTTGATTCGTGAAGTAGAGATATGTGATTTTCTTGGAAATAAAATGGAATTTCAACCATTTTTCGATAATTTAGGTAGGTTCAAGTTTCTCTTTTCCCGGATTCATTTTTTCTTAACCTATTTGTAGCTAGCATTAAGTAAAATTATGGCTGAGTTGTAAATTTCACGATAAACAACTTTAGTAAGTTTGGTTTTAACATTTTAATTTGTAGAAAAATGGACATGGAAAATGAAAGCCCATAACTTTCTAAAGGATATTGAAAAGAGCAATTTCAGTGAAAAGGTAAAATAAATTTCTAGCTCTCTCTAGTGCGTTAATAAAAATTACTCTCATAAAATGAATGATTCTTTCATAAAGATTTTAGAAAAAGGGCCAGAAGTGTTTTACCATTCAAAAAGGCTAAACCAGTTATTAAATCAGGAATATAATTTGTCAACAGTCAAGGTATGAATTGCATATTAACAGTAAGTATCTTGAGTGTGTTGATAAATCAAAACACAGGCTTGTAATTTTGTATTTTCATATAAAGTATAACTGCATTATCCAGATTAATTATGTTGCAAAACATTTATTTGCGGCATTAATTTTGAAAAGAAGCAAATGTTGTGTTGTCAAGCTCGTATTACTCATGCATGCATGCAGGCGTGCAGAGTTTGTCTACATACAATTTGAATTGACACGTATTCAATATCCCTAAAATTTCATGAATACTTACTTAGGCTACGAACGAATAACAGTGTTGTATTGAGGTGGCATGTGGATCCATGTAAATCGCATGTCATGCACACACTGATCGGAAGCGTCTGTTGAAAAGAGAAAGAAATACCGAATAATTTCGGCCATAAAAACAGCTTTTTGTATTTAAGTATTACTTAAAATCTTGTTACATAACTATCTAATCATATATAATTAATATTGCTATATTTTAATAAAATCATTTACATTTTAAAGCTGCCGAATTATAATCTTTATATTTCATACGTCTTATTGTTATAATCTTATTGAATTAATCTCATTAAAGTGCAGTTAAAGTCCACCACACAGCTGCACCATGTATCTATAGTTCTTCACATCTTACATTCATTTTCCTTTGAAGGAGTTCTGTAGTAAAACACTGGATACGTTTTCAACATATGTTAATTTGACATTACCTGAAAAAAATTGGACTAAGGTAAATCTGTTAATATAACTCTACTTTTCCCAAAGTATAGTCATTAAATTAAAGTTGTTTTGACGCATCTTAGATTGGTACAGTTTTACAGTACGAAAGTGCAATTCTCAGAAACTTGGTCAGACAAAAAGATTTTCCTGTCGGACCGTTTCATTTTTCAGGTACGCCTGTGCAAAGTAAGGCCGCAAAACTTAAATGTGTATATAGGTGAATTTGTCATCTGAATATAGGTTGCTCTAAAAATGTCATATATAATTATATATTATTTTCATTTAGGCTTTACAACAAATAATTTACTAATAACTAATTGCACCTTCAATATTGATGGTGATCTTATTTGGCTGGTAACTGATATTTGTCATGCAGGCTTTAACAAAACACATCCAGGTATAGAAGAAAAGTTTAGATTTGAAAGTAACAGTATATATATATATATATATATATATATATACAAGAGCTGCTGACACAGGCCGTTGAACGGAAACATGCATATCTGCAAGATGACTATATATATATATATATATATATTTTTTCGCTTACTCAAAACTTGTCTGCAACAGGCTGTTTCATCTGTAAAAGAATCACTACCTGATGATTATTTTACAGATGAAACAGCCTGTTGCAGACAAGTTTTGAGGTAAGCGAAAATCTATAATTTGCTCTAACTATATGTTGTCGAGCACTCTTTGCGTTTCGTAGACCTAAACCTACACGTATATATATATATAGATATATTATGTTGTGTTATTGTTCACTCGGTAATATGATAATGAGAAAATGTTCTCGAGTGATGTATTTCATAATTTCCAGACCGCGTAAGCTGAAAATTCTGCCCGCCGCGGCTGGGTTTCGAACCTGCGACCTTCGAATCACTAGATCGACGCTCTACCAACTGAGCTACACGTTCCAGTCTTCAATCCGTCCTGACCGTGTAGCTCAGTTGGTAGAGCGTCGATCTAGTAATTCGAAGGTCGCAGGTTCGAAACCCATGCAGCCGCGGCGGGCAGAATTTGCTCAAATTTTCTCCTTCAAATTTTACAGCGTAGATAACATCAATCTTCAAAATTCAAACGCCAGTGAGCGTACAAAACGAGTCATTTTAGAAGTCATATACAAACCTTGCAGTTCGGCCTTTATCAGATCTAAAACACTCGGCTGCGCCTCGATGTTTTAAATCAGATAAAGACCTCTCGCGCGGTTTGTATATATTACATATATATATAGCTAATTAAAAAAAGGTTGTCCTTCAAAAAATCATAAACCTTAAATATTGAGCATGCAAGGCATGATGGGTATTGCTTATTTAGAGCATTAGCATCGACAAATTAGTTTAGTAAACAAGTAGTTCTGCATCGTAAGTGTTTATCATATGCTTTGGCGTTGTTGCTATGCAATATTGTTGGAGTTTTAGGCTTTAAATAGGAAGTTACCCATCATCCCTTGCGCGCTCAATATTTAAGGTTGATGATTTTTTTAAGGACAACCTTTTTTGAATTAGCTGTATATATATATATATATATGTAATATATACAAACCGCACAAGAGGTCTTTATCAGATTTAAAACATCGAGGCGCAGCCGAGTGTTTTAGATCTGATAAAGGCCGAACTGTAAGGTTTGTATATGACTTCTAAAATGACTCGTTTTGTACGGTCACTGGCGTTGGAATTTTGAAGATTGATGTAGTATCCACGCTGTAAAAATTGAAGGAGAAAACTTGAGAAAGTCTATATCAAATATATAGATCCGCTACGGGTCATGAGTTTCCTTTGTATTTTGCCTATGAATATAATGCATGTTTCGCCGTTCAACGGCTCGTCAGTGCAGCTTGTAACGCAGTCTAGATGCGAGTGACTTCGTATTTATACACCATACTCTTGCCCTCACCAAGCGCATGTGGTACAATACTCAGACACATGCGCATCCAGACATGCGTGAAGTGTCTTGGGGCCAGAGTGATATATATATGAATATAAGTGTCAAGTTCAAAATCATATAGACTATAGAGTGCACAATGCCAAAGCAGAGCGAAATAGTAAATATTATATATATATATATATATATACGTGTAGGTTTAGGTCTACGAAACGCAAAGAGTGCTCGACAACATATAGTTAGAGCAAATTATAGATTTTCGCTTACCTCAAAACTTGTCTGCAACAGGCTGTTTCATCTGTAAAAGAATCATCAGGCAGTTTACAAGTATCGAAAGAAATAACCGCTTATATGCTTCCTGCCGGGGCGTGGGGGTGTGTGTGGGAGACAATGTGTGCATGCATGGCTTTGTTTGCGTTGTTTACGCGAAATTTGTTACGATGACGACATCGTGAAATTATTTTAGCTCTTTTGTTGAGTAAACAATCCTTGTTTTTTTCTTTCAAAATACAAAATTTTTCTTCTAAACATAAATTGCATCGTTTTGATCCTCCCGTATACGAAATAGAATGTTTTAAAATTTGCCAATTAATACTGAAATCCTTATTGTTTTCTTTCAATGTCCAAATATATTTCGAATCATAGTTCCGTGTCATTTGCATGCTTTTTATGCTGAAAAGATTTAGTGTGGTTGGCCAATCGCTCTTTGAATGTGGTTGCAGTCATGCCAATGTAATTTTTGATCGTGTTTGTGTTGCTTACTGTGACTGTTGCTTTGTATACTATGTCCCTAGTCATGCATTGTTTTTGAAGCGGGCAAATGGTGTTTTTTCTACAACTGCAATTGGTAGTGTCCCTCTCCTGTGGCTTGTTATTTCTAGATATGCGTGCATTGTGTTTAGTGATTACTGACTTAATATTGTTCATGGAGCTATAGCTTACTTTAACTGTATTTCTGTTAAAAATTTGTTAAAGAGCATATAGTTAGAGCATATATATATATATACTTGTAGGTTTAGGTCTACGAAACGCAAAGAGTGCTCGACAACATATAGTTAGAGCAAATTATAGATTTTCGCTTACCTCAAAACTTGTCTGCAACAGGCTGTTTCATCTGTAAAAGAATCATCAGGCAGTTTTCTGATGAGGAAACGCGGCGATTCTTTTAAAAGAATCATCAGGCAGTTTTCTGCCTGATGATTCTTTTACAGATGAAACAGCCTGTTGCAGACAAGTTTTGAGGTAAGCGAAAATCTATATATATATATATATTGTACCACATGCGCTTGGTGAGGGCAAGAGTATGGTGTATAAATACGAAGTCACTCGCATCTAGACTGCGTTACAAGCTGCACTGACGAGCCGTTGAACGGCGAAACATGCATGTCTGCAGATTTGACTATATATATATTATATATATATATATACGGAGTACCGAGTGCGCATTTACAAAATGAGGTTTTCACGCTAACCAATAGAATTATGTTGGACTCGGCATTTTCCGCCATTCCGAGGAGCATTTATTTGTCTTTGTTTAGACTCGACTTTCAATTTCGAATTTTTGAATGAATCACACAAAAAGTCGTTAGAAATCGACAAAATTATATGTAAAAAAGATGCCTTATCAATTTGCAGCTGTAAGAGACAGTTTGAATTGTTATAACAGATCTTTGCAAAGAATAAATTACGTAGAGTGGAAAGCACCTTTTTAACGGGCTCCGCGTTTCCTACCAGTTCCGCTTTTTATGCCTAGAATTTGCGAGGAAAGTTGTGGCAAACTTTTTACCTTGAAGACAGCTTTATTATTTAACATATACTATATTTTTTGTCAGGAATGCTACAAGTTAATATAAAAGAAACGGATTCTATTGATATGGGTAACCTCATACATCGAGGGTACGTATCCAGATTATCAAAAGTTCTACAGTGCATCATAAATAAGTATATTTTACCACGTTGCAAGGGTAGAGGGTGCTGTGTTGATTTTTGCAACGAACAACACGAGATTCCAAATCCATTATCGCCCTATCGGCTTACCAAAATAGTAACTACAGTTGTGCACGGTGTTTTAAAATACACGTCTGTTACGTCAAATTCTAATATTTTCGAAATATTTTCTGACAATGAAAAACTAATATAACAGTCAAATTGAGGGTTGCTTCGCGTGTGCCTAAGAGATATAAACAAAATCTCGACGTTTCGAGCTAAAGCCCTTCGTCAGGAGAAATTAGTAGACAGATAAACACATTACATCAGCTTTTATAGCAACGCTATAAAAGCTGTCACGTGAACAAAATATTAACCAATGAAAATAAAGTAGTCATAACAATCATAACAAAATAGAATTAATATGTAAAGATATAGCCTGCGTGCAGGCTTCGGCCCGATTATAGGGTCGAAGGCCTGCGCACAGGCGTTACACTTACCAAAGCGCTACAAATGTCGTACAAGGGAAGGGAAGAGGGGATATAGAGGAAAGTATATAAGAAGTATTTAAGAGAAAAGAATGAGCTAGATGAAGGAGAGGCGCTCATTGATACCATCAGGCTGAATGGTGCCAAGTTTAAAAATGAGACGCTTTTCTTGCTTCCGACGGGTATCATTGCCACCAATAATGGGATGAATGGCGCATATTTTCATATCAGAAAAGGAGTGGTTGGCACTGTTGAAGTGCCTAGCAACCGGTGTGTTGTGCACATTGTTCTTAACATCACGCAAGTGCTCAGCAAACCTATCGCCTAAACGTCTTCCAATCTCTCCGACGTAGAGCAAGCCACAGTTGCTGCAAGAGATGCAGTAAACGAGGTTGGAGGAGATGCACGTGAAACTGTGCTTGATGTCAAACTGAGATTTTGGAGCCGAAATACAGGTGGCGAGGTTTAAATGCTTACAAGTGTAGCATTTAGCACGACCACAGGAAACAGGGCCAGCTGGTGACACAGAGTCCTGTCGCAGTGAGCTGTGCACTAGGGTTTCCCGGATGTTTTTATTGTGTCGAAAAGAGACTAGTGGGGTCTTGGGGAAGATGGAAGACGTTGCAGGGTCATTTTTAAGTAGATTAAAATTGCTTCGTCTGCGTCCCCTGCAACGTCTTCCATTTCCTCCGAGACCCCACTAGTCTCTTTTCGACAGAGTAAAAACATCCGGGAAACCCTAGTGCACAGCTCACTGCGACAGGACTCTGTGTCACCAGCTGGCACTGTTTCCTGTGGTCGTGCTAAGTGCTACACTTGTAAGCATTTAAACCTCGCCACCTGTATTTCGGCTCCAAAATCTCAGTTTGTCATCAAGCACAGTTTCACGTGCATCTCTCCAACCTCGTTTACTGCATCTCTTGCAGCAAATGTGGCTTGCTCTACATCGAAGAGATTGGAAGACGTTTAGGCGATAGGTTTGCTGAGCACTTGCGTGATGTTAAGAACAATGTGCACAACGAACCGGTTGCTAGGCACTTCAACAGTGCCAACCACTCCTTTTCTGATATGAAAATATGCGCCATTCATCCCATTATTGGTGGCAATGATACCCGTCGGAAGCAAGAAAAGCGTCTCATTTTTAAACTTGGCACCATTCAGCCTGATGGTATCAATGAGCTCATATCCTTCATCTAGCTCATTCTTTTTCTTAAATACTTCTTACATACTTTCCTCTAAATCCTCTTCCCTTCCCTTGTACGACATTTATAGCGCTTTTGGTAAGTGTAACGCCTGTGCGCAGGCCTTCGACCTATAATCGGGCGCAGGCTATATCGTTACATATTAATTCTATTTTGTTATGATTGTTATGACTACTTTATTTTCATTGGTTAATATTTTGTTCACGTGACAGCTTTTATAGCGTTGCTATAAAAGCTGATGTAATGTGTTTATCTGTCTACTAATTTCTCCTGACGAAGGGCTTTAGCTCGAAACGTCGAGATTTTGTTTATATCTCTTAGGCACACGCGAAGCAAAAACTGGTTTTGCACATTGGTTTGTACGCGGGAGTCGGGAAATAATACAGACAAATTAAGTCTTCAAAACAAGATAAATGAACATTTTGTAGAGGACTTTCACTTACTAAAGTCAACAGCAAAATAAATCAGTCAAGGGTTTCGAGATTTAAAGCGTTTTAAACGGGTAAGTGCCTATTTTCGCATACTTGCTTTTGCAGTTTTGCCGTCAATTGGCAATATCTTTTTGGGAGTTTGATTGCTTGGTTCTAATGGACGAGGGGTTTCTGCATGAATGTATTTCTAGTATATAATTTGAATGGTGAAAAAAAAGTCACCATTTGAAAATCAGCACCACCTCCGAAATTACAAAAAAATATTATTTTTAACGTATTGAGCATGGGGGGGGGGATTGCCGTACAGAGTCCCCTTAGATACTGGCACGAGTACCTGGACATTATGTTCTAACTATGGCATATTTGTCTTTAATAAAAAATCAATACAACTCCTCAACCTAAGTGGCGCCGGCAAGTGTGTGTGGGGGGGGACTGCACCTCCAATAATTTTTCAGAGTGCGATTGTTGATCCATCCAAATCCGACGAGAAAGCAAGAAATATACTTGACCACTGTCTTAAAAGTCAAAATCAGCTAAAAGGTAAATAGAACACACTCAAGAGTGCCAAAAACGAAACAAAAATTGGAAAGCTTTTCCTTAGTTGTTTACGCGACAGGACACGGCGTGAAAACGTTTCCCACTATAGGTATTGAGCGAGCCGGGTAGAAATTCCGCTTCAAGACCCAATTCAAAAAATTTCCTGGGAGTGAATGCCCCCGAGCTCTCCTAGGAATGCGTCATTACAAGTAACGTAATGTATCTTGATCCTTTAAAGGTAGGTTACAGTCGATTCTGCGCATGCGCGAGCTGTGTTTACATTTTTCGTTTTTGTTTTGAACCACATTGACTATATAACATGAAGTATATAACAGGTGTTCGGAACACGATTCAGTACATTCGACATAATTTGCGACGTAAGGAGTGCAATGTTTCACAATTTGTACTTCACTGAATTTTTCTACACTTTTAAATCTTTATACGACTTTTAATTGAAAAATCGTGAATAAAGGCAACAGCCAGAGCGGCGAAATCCCGAAAGTGCGAGTTCGATCATTGAATGATAAATATTTGTGTTTACTTTTGGAATTTAATGACTTGGAAGTGTTATAAATGTGTATAATCATGAAAATATTTCATGTGGTATCTCTCGTTCGAAACATGTTGCCAGAGTTGTTGTTGCAGTCATGGCAGAAGTACTCGAAGAAAGCCTCTCGCTTGACGAATTCGAAACAAGTGTGATCGAAAGTGTTGCTGCAGTGCCCAATGTAGACAACAATATCACTACATGTTCTTGTCGTGGCGCCTGTCTTCGCGAAAAACGGCGGAATTATTGTCCGTGTAAAAGCGTAAACAGCTTTTGTTCTAGCGCGTGCCATGGAGACGATTTTGGATGCTGCATGAACAACAGAAGGGCCCAAGACAGTGACAGTGAAGACACAGTAAGTATTCAAATCTTTTGTGTATATTATATACAAAAATTATGTATGATTTGCAATTATCGCCTGGAAATATCTGAAATATGTAACTCACTGATGTCACCCTCAGATCAATAGAGGAATAAAATACTTATTTTTTTTCTTTGAATTAATATAAGAACAGTTTTATTCACTTTCACACTATACTTTTTTAGGATTCTGATTTCTCAATGCAAGAACTGGAAAGCGAGGTAGAGTTGATAGAAAGTGAAGAGATAGGAGAGGACGTGGCAGAGGAAGAGCTAGAATTCGTGCTAGGGGAAGAGGTAGAGGTCAAACAAGAGGAGGTCGTGTAAGAGGAGGTCGTGTAAGAGGAGGTCGTGTAAGAGGAGGTCGTGGAAGAGGAAGTTGTGGAACTGGAATGGGGCGTTTAAATGAAGAGCCAGATGCTGCTGAAAATCAAGCCAACCATGAACAGCGGTGGTAAGAAAACTATATGTCGGCTTTTATTATATTTATATAAGTTGAGTTGGCAGGCACGGATCAACCACAACCACCAAGCCCAGATCCCGACAACGAAACCCCTGAGTGGTGCAATTGTGGCCACTGCATTGTTATGCCAACGCAGGATGAGAACAAATGCTGTGCAACAGTAAGACGTCCATGCATTTACAGAACAAATGTATTTAGACAAGTAGTTACCGATGGCAATGTTCTGGAGATTGCAATGAGATACAGGGAGGATGTTCTCGTTCTGAACAATGTCAGAGATAATCAAAGTTTTCGCCATGCAGCATATAGACAATATGTACTATGGCAACATGGAAGGTTGGGAAGGGGTACCAGAAGGGTTGTTCCAAGCTGCTGTGTTGTTGCCATACGTGCTCGTTACCCTTCACCCAATGGTGTGTACACAGGATATAGGCCTGCACGCTTGTAGATATTAAGCATATGATCCTTTATTTATGTTCTATTTTGTCTAAAAGCAGACAATTTAACTTGCCTGCATTATGGAATTAGTAGCCTGTGCACAGTGTACACAGAAATTTTGTTTCCTGTGTATAGACTGCGAATCGACAAACAAAAGATAATTGTTCTGTCACATCTTCATATTATTAGTGCATAATTTCGGATTTATAGTCTATCGTGTCATATTATTCTATATAATTATTGTTTAGCCTATCACAATTTCCCCCTGATTCTCCCATGATCAGAACAAGTTATTGTTTGCCGATTCACAGTCAATACAGGTAACAAAATTTATGTATAGACTGTTCACAGGCTATATCGTTAGGGTTTACTTCCATTATTTGCTGGATATGGAATTATAAATAAGAGGAGAGCCTTTGTGTTAACAAATTCTTGCATGTGGTTATTAACAAGAAGTTCTAGCAGGCAGTTTTGTTTTTTGTTATTTACTAGTGGCTCAGTTCAATACTAAAAATAGTATGGGAACAATTAACTTATTGGGTTGAGCTGCCCATCTCCCACCAACATGGCCAGACTGACACCCCCAGGATACAACAAAACAGGTTCCCCGATACATCTTTCTATAAATCAATGAACGGCCACAATCTGGTCGTTTACAAACACTCCCATGTATAGATGTAATCAATGACATAAGAGTGTCTGTAAATACAATACACTTTTCCATCTTTATGGCTTCTTGTAGGGTAACCTCTTCCACGGTAGAGATGTACTCTGATGATGTTGTTGTCTTGGTTCCTTCGCTATTTCCACCTTCAGGCTCATCTCCATCTTCATGCCCATCTCCATCATGCCCATTTATAGTTACATTTAATACGTCCTCTATTAACGGTTCATCAAAAGAAGGATCCAATCTAAATTGTGCATTAAGTATGTATTACTTGCATGCATGTACAGTAATACTGTACATACATAAATCATATGGTATATAAAGACAAGTTTTTTAAAACATGTACCCAAAAATGGGGAATATTTGCTGTGTGAGAAAGGCTAATTACATTATAGACTAACTCTTTATCAGTTTATGCCACTTTAATAATACCCTAACAGCCTCTGTTCAGCAGACACTAACCTGCTCCCTGAGGGTGCATGTTTAATACAGGTTTGACAACAGACTTTTAAGGGTTGTGTTGATGGCTTACATATACATACTGAGGAAAATCATCAGTAGGAGACAGTATGTTTGGTGGCTGGATAGTCAGATCCGATATGTCATCACCAAAGTCATCATCACTTTCTCCACTACTGGTAAATTGTAAATACTTCATAATATAAAAATCTTAATACTCTATATCATACCGAACAATGCAATTACTTCCTACTAAATCTGCAAGTAAAATCACTAAATCTGCAAGACTGAATTGAGTCTCAAATCAGCTTCTTAATTGCTTAGGCTAAATTTATTTGCGATAAAAACAAAGCACCATGTGCCAGAAAATGAATGAGACTGGAAAACTTGCGTATAATGGGTAGACAATATTACACAATAAGCTCACATGTTAATATTTAGATTCTCACTTATCATAGTACTTTATTTATTTATTTATTTTTGTAGCTAGCCTGCAAGCCACAAAAGCTTGCCACAGAAATAAATAAACAACACAAAATTTGACATAAATTATACAGTATGTATAACAAACTCAAAGATTCAACAACTTCATTACCTGGCGAACACATGCTGCTTTTTGAGCGTCTTCTAGTAAGTAGAACAAATACAATGTACCCCACATCTTCAGTGCCAGACAATGGCCACATTGTCGTTGTGCTCTCTGTTTGAGTTTCTACGTTGCTAAAACATTACAGAATACGAAAAAGAAAGTAAATAAAAAGCGTAAAATCATCATAAAAGGTAAAAGGTTTATTTGCATCATTAATATGCTTACCATAACGTGTTTCTCAATGCGTAATAATCGAGCAGAAACTCTGCGACATGCTGATCGGTTTTGAGGTTGTGATCTTCTTTGAACGCTCTCCACCTCTCGAAAGCATCAAATAACGACACATTAGATGCATCTCTTTTCTTGTCGTATTCTTTTCTAGCCTCAGATCTGCTACGATGGCTTATATTTCAAGGATCTACATCCGAACGTACTTGATGTGCCGGAATAAGCCATCACTCCTTCCAATGGCGACAGTCGAATGAATATTGATTATAAGGCGGCCGCGCGTGTGTTTATTATGCTTTAGGACTGGAAACGTGTTATGATTGTAATATGAGTAGGCTACTCATAACAAACTCACCGCACATGCGCAGAATCGACTGTAACCTACCTTTAATAAAAATCATGCCGGCTCCACTGCTCAACCTCAAAGACAAACAAGATCATCTGACCTCAACTCGTACACATATAGAATTCCGAAATGTAACACATCAAACTATCAAAAATCGTTCAATATCAGAGCAACAAGAGTGTGGAATACGCTACTTAACTATATATTACATCCAAAAAGAGAACATTAAAAGATTAAAGAAACTACTTTCAGTCACTGCAATCTAGCATTAGGAATACGTACGACGTTGAAAATATCCTTACATGGAAACGTGTGTGCATTAAATCCAATTCCGCTCCGAGTCTGACGAATCTTTCATTAGCATGCTGTTTCTAGACGTTCTGTAATGACAATTGTCCAAATATTGTGCATAATATAACTGTGCTTTGTCATTAACGGTTCATGCGCAAATTTTTAACCGTATTCTGTGGTGTGTATCCGGCTATTTAAATATCCCTATTTCTGCGGTACTCTATACACGATACGGCGGAAGTGCTTCAGCATTGACGTCCCGAATTTTCAAGTCATTTTATGCGATTAGGATTAAACAAAATAATTAAGAAGAAGATATATATAATTAGTGGTGGTATTGCTCTAAATAGCGGAGCAAACATTATACGATATTGTTAATCTCAATTAAAGTATATTAATTAAAGGTGTTCTATTTTTAGAGAGAATAAAAGTTACTTGCTCGCGTCTAAGATTAAAACGTTTACGGTTGTTCTCATGGGAAGAAGTCTCACAAACTTTAATGGAACGTCGTTACTTGAAGTCGAAAGCCAAAATGTACGCACGAGTTCTATCCTTCTTTGGCATAGACATACAGTATCGAACGATTTGTTTTAATTTAAATGTATAAAATTCTATTTAAGGAAAGGAATCAGGATAATACTGCATATTATTGCATGATATGGGATGAAACAAGAAAGACTTGGGTTAACCATGGCCGTGTAAAGAATGTCAACAGCAGCAATACTTTTCAATGTAATATGAGACAAGCATCTAGTGTCGCAGTTTTTGCACAGCAGGTATACTATTTATCATTAATATAATCAATAAAATAATGAGTCAATAATAGACGGGGTATAAAAGGGATATTTGATAATACTTTCCTAACACATCAAAAGCGATGTATAGAAAAAAATATTTAACACTAATATATGCGTATGGCGAAACGTGTAGCTCAACGCGCTGAACCGTTTGTGATGCGGATGCGTGACTGGAACGAGTGGCACGAGCACGCTTGTATCATGACGAAAAGAAAAATAATCCGAAATGAAAAATGGAAGAAAATGAATATATATTTGGAAGACAGCGTCCATGATCCTAGAGTTAAGAATTGGAATCTTTACATGAAAATTATTACTTGATGACAATTCATTTAGTGCGAATTCCGTCGGCCGACACCAGAAGGACCGGCAGCGTCACCACCACCAGTGACGAACAGTTAGAACGTACTATACCAAAACGGCGAAGCAGAGTCGCAAATGCAGCCACACGACGGGGTATAAAATATTTATACTGTTGTATATAGCTTTAGGCCGTTGTTGTTTCGTGAATGTTTTACACTATACGGGTTTACTTCGTTTAATCTAATTTTGCTTTGTACAACGTATTATAAGTTTAGTACGTGGCTATTCTCCGTATGTACGTCTGATTAGGTGGTTAGGAAAGGTTTTAAAAGATATGTCGCTTTTATAATTGTAGTTCTCTGACTTTGCGTTAAAATATCAGCGGGGCCACGAAGGGGAGAACCCTGTACAATCTAAAACCCTGAGGTTCCATTTAACCGCTTTGTAATTCGCACATTGTTCAACCTCGTCGCCTTAATGGTGACCGACAAGACAGTGATTGCTTGTAAAGTATACAGCTATTGAATGTAAGAAACGTGGTTTCACATCAATCTTTGATTACTCTAAGTCTAACTTGAGACTTGAGTATAATCTAATCAAGTTTACTTGACGAAACGGCGGGAGTTTGTCATTTTATGTTGTTTAAAAGCTTAATTACATATTTGTATAGATGTCTCAAGATCTGGTGGGGAGGAATGCAGGCTGATATGCTACTGCTATGAGTGATCGTGCAATTGTTATATACAGGCAAATAAATTATTGATAACAGCTCTCCGTGTATTATGCGACGAATGGCTTGAGTTGTTTGGCACAATTGAATGTTTATAGATATTTGTTAATCATCCATGTCTGGTATTGAAATGAGGCATGATGTAAAATTGTTTTAGCCTATTTGACTTGCAAAACGTTTTTATTGTAGTCAGTGCCCCGTGAATAGTTATGATGATACGCGAGGCTTGAACTGCTACAAATGATCAGTGACAAAAGTTGTTGTAGTCAGTGACGGTGCCCCGTGCTTACACATGAGGATACGGGAGGCTTGAACTGCTATACAAGTGATTAGTGATAAAGGTTGCTGTAGTCAGTGCCCCGTGAATAGATATGATAATACGGGAGGCTTGAACTGCTACAAGTGCATGATTGGCCGGCCTGGTGATAAAAGTTGTTGTAGTCAGTGCCCCGTAAATAGTTATGATGATACGGGAGGCTTGAACTGCTACAATTGATTGGCGACAAAATTTTGTAGTCAGTGCCCCGTGAATAAATATGATGATACGGGAGGCTTGAACTGCTATAATTGATTGGCGATAACATTTTGTAGTCAGTGCCCCCCCTGCATAGTTATGATGATACGGGAGGCTTGAACTGCTACAAATGATCCGTGACAAAAGTTGTTGTAGTCAGTGCACTGTGCTTAGATATGATGATACGGGAGGCTTGAACTGCTACCAGTGATTCGTGATAAAAGTTGTTGTAGTCAGTGCCCCGTGAATAGATATGATGGTACGGGAGATTTGAAGTGCTGCAAATAATTAGTGATAAAGTTGTTGTAGTCAGTGCCCCATCAGGAAAAGTTATGAAGACCTGAGCCAGTGAGCTGTTCAGTTGGATTTACATGTTGACTGTATAGATGTCTGAAATGACAGTGCCCTGCAAATCAGTACAGGAAGGCGTGAAATGCAAGACCTTACTCCTACAGCTACCTGAGCAGGCGACATATATAAATTCTGTAGCTAGTGCCCCGCCAAATATATTGGAGTGGATGGCTTGGACTGCTACCACAATGGATAATGATTGTGTCGCAAGAGATTAACAGATCGCTTTCTGATAATATGGTGTTAGTACGATGCTTTCACCTGTTACACTGAACTCAATTCCATAAGATTTGAAGTTGTATATGACCGGGCTTAATGACCTAGCTGATAATTGATTCTAAAACGTGTATTGTTGTAAGATAATTGTCTATGAATAATGAACACAACATTCCGGGTCGTTAAGTATTCCTTGGGCTTCAGTGAATTGAGATATTGACAGTATACAACATCACATTACCACGGTTTTATATTTCCTAGTGTGATATTGATAGTCTATAAACTGACATGTGATAATAAAACAGTAAAACTTCATTAAGAGTTGTTTGGTTAGGGTTCAGTCATACGGAGTTAGCAACCAACATATACAGTAGACTATCAAATTATGGTGGTGAGGCATGCCGGAGGGCCATGTATAGCAGCGAAGCATTTTAGGGTCATCATGTGATGTCGATATTTAAGCGCTCATTTTCTTGGATGGATTCCATTGTCGGCGGACTAATTTATTACTTATTATAGATGACATCATGCTAAATCAGGTCAGCGTTTGCATGGGAAATCCACCCCTCCTTGTTATAATGTATTTGCTAAAGGAAATACGAGAACAATTATAGCTACTGTATATACATTGTGCGAAAGTGGTTAGATTATCACTTGTTTTCCTTTATATCTAAATATACATGAGTATGGGCAGTGCTGGTCACTGGGGAACTAAAGTTTGCTCAATTTAGCCGTATTTCTTTGTACCAGGCACTAGGTAGTCATTTTCAGTTCTTCGTCTTCGTGTTGTTGTCCGGTCGCCACGATTAGCGATTGATATCGTCGTCTTCGTAAAATGTCACTTACACTACAGCAGTGCATGAGCGTCCATTTATATCGGATGAAGTTTAGCCGCAGGCAGATATAGTTTCCTCTCGATTCCATATTCATTATAATTACGGTGCGGTAAAATCACGTCGTGGAGAGTGACAGTCCTGAAAAAGAAACCTCCTTCTTCTTAATTTACTGGGTCAGGACGGTCGCCCCTCTACTGACGGTGGTTTGGCTGTTCTCCCCACACATAGGCCCGGGACAATTGTCCAATGTGGACATGGGAGTATGATTCTGATTTTCATGCCAACGTACTGGAGGCAGCTAAACAATCCGAACGCGGGACTCGTTGAGTCAATGGCCTGGGGAGTTCTGCTGCCGTTGGTGGAGGGATGGCCGTCCGAGGCCGAGTGGGGAACAGCTGAGTGAAATGCTTCAAAGGGATGAGTTGAGTAATCTAGCCACTTTCTTATTTCGAGATTCTGCTTCTTTTCGCGCAAGCGAAATGTATAATCATCATGAACAGTGGGTAGAGATCGTGGGTGAACACCTAACAGCACAAGAGGAATAGCTGCTACAGTGGATAACAGAAAAGTATCCATCTTTCCACACTTTCCTACATTGTACAGCAGTATTTAATGGCCAATGTTACAAATGCCTTCGACCACGCCAAAATTGTTTGGAATAACCGATCGTCTCAGTCATTTTTTTATTTTGCTTGAGGTACTTTATTCGATCGCTTGCATACTGGGGCAAACGCTTTTGATTAGTAAAGTGCGACTTGTCACTACCGAACCGAACAAGCCTCGCTTATGCCATATATGATGCCTGTTTCTTAAATGACAGGATTTAAGGTTTGGGATGAGGTTTGGGATGAGGTATGGGATGAGGTATGGGATGAGGTATGGGAATAAGGAGTAGGATTGGAAGAAAGGGAAGGATAGAATTGGTGGGTAAGGAGGGGTGAGCAACTGAGAACAAGGTGGTTGACCAATATTTTCAGCCCAATACCTTAATTCAACTGAACAGATGAGGCGAGCATTGCTGAATAGATTACTATTCGAAATGCTCGTAATCATATGTAAATGGATTTAGGTATAATTAGGTCATATATATGTAGATTATGTATCACATGGTGTATGCATGGTATTTAAAGGACCACACCTAGCGAGAATTGCACTATTTAGTGTGAATTCCGTCGGCCGACACACAGAAGGGCCGACAGCTTCATGCAATCTCGCCACATCGGTTCAGACCAATATTTTCAGCCCAATACCTTAATTCAACTGAACAGATGAGGCGAGCATTGCTGAATAGATTACTATTCGACTTAAAGTAAAAACGAAGAATAGACAAATTTGGCTAACGCTGTTTACGTTGTTGCTACCCAATTCACAACTTTGGATAACTCACATGCCTAGTTACTATTGTTCTAGTTTGCGAAAACATTGAATAGAACAAAAGTAACTAAGCATTAGAATTATGTATAAGAGCTATTCACTCATGAAGATCATTCTAATGCTTAGTTACCTTTGTTCTATTCAATGTTTTTGCAAACTAGAACAATAGTAACTAAGCATGTGAGTTATCCAAAGTTGTGAATTGGGTATAAACAAGCGTTAGCCAAATTTGTCTATTAAAGTAATTTTCCTTACAATTGTGTGTTTATACATGCAACATACTTTTGCTTTGAAATACGGAGCAACGCCAATGCGAATGTGTTTTTAAAGTATTTCTAGAAAAAAATAACTTTCAAGTTCGGATGCAAACATTTCCTATCTTATAAACGCTACTTTCTATTTTACCTTGCACTGTTCTTTCGCCGGAATTTCAATTTTCGCACTGTATCCTCCATTAAACCTTCCTCTCTCTTCCTGCAATTGGGTATCCAAGGACGTTTAAGTTTTTTCATTTCTGATCAAAATATTTATATCGTATATCCTCCATTAAACCTTCCTCTCTCTTCCTGCAATTAGGTATCCAAGGACCGTCGTCGATTAGGAGAAATATATCCACCGAACATCACTGTACGTCGACTTCCCTATTAATAATATTTATTATATTATAAGTATAGTATCTAACGAGCAATTAGATTGGCGAATTGCGCGTGCTTTATGACGCAATAAAGAAAGTCGATTGTTTTGATTTTTCTCTCTTCGTCTCCTCTTGTGATTAAAATTGTCCTCGGAATTGTCAATACAATATGAACAAAATTATAATAGTTTTAAAATCCAAAGTCTGTCAGACAGCAACAGACATAAACGATATGGAAATTTTCCTTACCATTGTGTGTTTATACATGCAACATACTTTTGCTTTGAAATACGGAGCAACGCCAATGCGAATGTGTTTTTGAAGTATTTCTAAAAAAAATGTAACTTTCAAGTTCTGATGCAAAAATTTCCTATCTTATAAACGCTACTTTCTATTTTACCTTGCATTGTTCTTTTGCCGGAATTTTAATTTTCGCACTATATCCTCCATTAAACTTTCCTCTCTCTTCCTGCAATTAGGTATCCAACGACGGTCCTCCAGTAGAAGAAATATATCCACAGAACACAAATGTACGTCGAATTCCCTATTCATAATAATATTATATTATAAGCAGTATCTAACGAAAAATTTGATTGGCAAATTGAGCGTGCTTTATGACGCAATAAAGCAAGGCCATTGTTTTGATTTTTCTCCCTTCGTCTCCGCTTGTAATTAAAATTGTCCTCGGAATTGTCAATACAATATTAACAAAATTATAATAGTTTTAAAATCCAAAGTCTGTCAGACAGCAAGAAAAAGTAGACCTAAACGAGATGGAAAAAACCAGCTAACAAATGACAACGGGACATAAACGGCGAAGAAAGATTCCAAGCTTTTTCTGAGTTTGAAATATACTTTTTTGCTTGAAAGTTCTCATTCAACGACAACGGCGACAAAACACGCAATAATCTGTGCTATTTTGACATTCACAGGTACAAAAACTCTACTTAAACACAAAAAAAGTGTGTGAAAAAGCTAAGTGCAAAAAAATTAAAATTAGCCGTTTTGGCATTGATTTAGATAACAGTATAACACTATGCTTATAGTTTTTAAGCTGCCAAGATACAACAACAAAAACCTATACAAATACGGCATGTTTATGCATTTCTTCACAGTTTGTCTGAGAATTTTTTTTACCACCAACCCACTAAACAACAAAAAAAACACAAAAAAATATTCAAACAGTACCTTCAAACAAAAACTGCCTGATATATTTGGTTCAAGATGAAAAATCCAACTTGGCAGTCAATGGCGTCAAAAAACTTGAGAAAAACCTTCGCTTGTATACCTAATCCAGGACAAAAGTGAAGCAGAACAACGAAAAACCAATCCGTCTAATCGATGTCAGTAGATGTGACCCCCCATATGGGGTGATTTTTCCCGCCATATGACGTCAGCATTTTGAGGATCTCGCCATATGACGTCATTTGCGTAGATACGCGTAGATACATGTAGATGCATGTCGATATGCGTAGATACGCGTAGATACATGTAGATGCATACGGATATGCGTAGATACGCGTAGATACATGTAGATGCATGCGGATATGCGTAGATACGCGTAGATACGCGTAGATACATGTAGATGCATACGGATATGCGTAGATACGCGTAGATACATGTAGATGCATACGGATATGCGTAGATACGCGTAGATACATGTAGATATGCGTGTTCAAAAGGGCGAAAAAGGGGGTAACGCCAACGCGAAATCGTACTGATTTTAAAAGTAAATTATTGTTGCTCACTTTGCTTGGCTGGATGCATATATTAACGCACAGATTAACGTTTGTAACAAATTTATTTCTTAAGTATAACAATTAATCACACAAATGCATATAATTCTTAAACATTTTGTCTTGCTTTATTGTTCGATAGCCATGGTTCCTTTAGCAAAGTCTCGGACCGTAGGCTCATCTTCGTGCAGATTCACCCATTTTATATGGCCGGTAGATTGGTGCCTTAATTTGACAGGCCAATAATGTTCGCCGTTGCTGTAGACACCCGGACGGCTAGGATCAACACTATTGCGCGACGATTTATACATCTCTATGATAGCATATCCTTTGGGAATGACACGAACGGTATCGGCTTTGTCGGTGTATTTTAGCCACTCGGGGATAGTTGCATCCGACCAGGTAATATACCGATGATGTTTAGGTTGTTTTCTTCCAGGCTTGGTTTCGACGGCAGAAACCGGTGTGGGTGTAGTCACTTTAGTTTGGGTGGTGAAGGGATAAACATGGCAGTCGCCAAATAGGTCTCCAAGAACTTGCTTATCGGTTGGTGTGTCAGGCTTGTTATCCACCAATAAGTATCCAAACGGTTTTCCGGTCTCTTTGTAATAAGCGTTCATAAAATGGATTCTGTTCTTATCAAACATACGTTCTCCAACAATACCAATTTGTTTCCTATCGCTTGGACTTCGGAAGAGAGCCAGATATTGGGCATTTCGGCTGATATCCGTATTATATTTCCCCTTTGGAAACATGTTTTGCAGCAATAAGATAACGCTCGCGTTTCGATGGCGGCCTTGGGTAAACAATCGAGATACCACAGGACTGTCTGTCGCTTCAGCCATCAAATCGTCCAGGATGATGATGTTGTTGTACCGCGTATCAATCTCGCTCATGTTCTCAGACAGTTCGGGCACACTTCTCTCAAACCGGATGCTTTTTCCGAGAGACTTTTTCAAGACGTCATAACATTCTTGCCACTGGTTGTAGTACCAAAAAATGCGAATACTTTTTTCCTCTTCGTACACGACACGATTGTTTTCCAAAATTTGTTGGACAAAATATGTTTTTCCACTTTGACTCGGACCCACAACCAAAAGTGAGAATTTATGGCGAAGGTTGAAATCCGGATAGGGTTTGATAGTCAAAGATGCTTTAGCTTGTGCTGCTTTTGGTTTCTTAGCTGGCAATGAGTGTGCACTTCGGCTTACACGTTTTTCTCCTGGCTTTTCGGGGTCCGGATATGGAGATTGATATTGCCATGATGACACCTGGGCTTGCTGAAGAACCTGTTGTCTCTCCTTGGATTGTAAGCCGTGAACTTGTGAAAGATGTGTACTGATGTTCTTTAAATTAGGGCGGCCGCATGTCGGACAGGTCCGAGGAAATCTTCTTGGCATGATTGCTCCCGCAAATGAATCAAGTTTATATATAAATTCAGTTCTATATATCAATGCTTTAAGGGGTTGCAAGGATTCTGGGGGAACTCTGTAGCGGTTCCCTGGGGGTTCCCTCGGGGTTCTGTAGGGGTTCTCTCGGGGTTCACTGGGGGTTCCGTCGGGGTTCACTGGGGGTTCCCTCGGGGTTCCCTGGGGGGTTCTGTAGGGGTCCCCTGGGCATCTGCTCATAAAAGTGCCATGCTGCTGAAAAGAAAGTCATTTCTGGGCAGTTAGTGGTAACGGAATGAGCTGCAAATTTTGCGGAAAACAATTTAGCCGTGGTTATAATCTACGCAGACACGAAAAGGAATACTGTCCACTACGCGAACAAGAGATGTCAGAAACAGAAAGTCAGATAATGGATTCCGAAGACGATGTTTCGACAACTTCAACTCATGGGTCTGATAATGAGTCAGAAACTGAAGAAGCAGAAGAAATGGATCCTTGGATACCAATGATAGAAGAAGCAAAGGAAAGAAGTAATACAGCTTTTGAGGAAATGAAAGAGAGCCTTGTAAACAGCGGTCTTGATGAGCAATCTGCTACCGACAAAGCTCACACCAATATTCTGCCTGAACTCCAAAAGGAACTTGAAAATATTTATATACAACGTCTCCTGTGGATGAGACAACTGAAGAAAGATCCAGTCCATGAGAAAATAATGCAGACAAAGGAAACACTTGACGAAAACGATGACTTTGATCCAGAAGAAGCTTTGGAAGCAGCTGTTGATAAGAGAAAGTTTCTTATAAGAAGGCTTTTAAAGGATTACGATTTTGATGAGGAAGATGACGCAGAAAGCGATGATTAAACTCAGTCAAACGGTTTAATGCGGTTGGAGCTTTTGTTAAAGAAACCATGGCTAACGAGCAATAAAGCAAGACAATATGTTTAAGAATTATATGCATTTGTGTGATTAATTGTTATACTTAAGAAATAAATTTGTTACAAACGTTAATCTGTGCGTTAATATATGCATCCAGCCAAACAAAGCGAGCAACAATAATTTACTTTTAAAGTCAGTGTTCGCGTTCGCGTTACACCCTTTTTCGCCCTATGGATTCCAATATTCAAACACGTATTTATCCCACTGAAGCTCTAAAACTTTCGTCACCTCAACAAGATTATTGTCAATGACTAACAAAATATGTGTGCATAGATCAACCTAAATTTATGCGCGCACGCCTCATTGAACACAGCTTGCCAAAGTAAACATCATGCAGTAAGCATCTATAGTAAACATCGCTATAGCAATAAGTGCCTCACAAACTGTCCACATTTTTATCGCAAAAGGAGAGAGAGACGATTTTGTAATGTCATAATAAAAAGGTCTTATCAGTGCTAACTAGGTGTATATTTTAAGGATTAGTTTCTGACTAACAAAATATGTGTGCATGTAGATCAAAATGTTTTACTTAGACTCATGCTGCTAAGTCGGAAATCATTATTTTATATTCCAATTAGCTGTCAAAAATTATTCAAATCCTTTGTGTCTCACAGCTAAGCTAGTAAAGCTAGTAATAAAACTTAGGCACTGGAAAATGACTATTGGTTTGATAAATGAGTGATTATCGAAGAATTTCATACGAAAAGTATTGATATTCAGCAAAATGTGTTCAGTGTACACTATACATTTCTGATTTGTCATTTGATCTGTCCATGTGTTGGGTATTGACGCTAAGCGAAATGTGATCAGTGCATACTATAAATATGTAAACACGAAACTCGTTTAGTTCTTCTAGTATATTTGATGGCTCTTAAAAGAGCCGTTTTTTGTGTCTTGTACGCTTCCCTGACGTCAATGATCTCGCCCAAAGTCGCTCCAAGATAATTTATTTCAAAGTCTGTCCTCTCTCCAATACGAAAGATAGTTCAAAATAGACTCAAACTCACGATCCTCAGTGTTTTCACGAAGGTCCATCAATGAATAAACAAACGTTGAATCAGGACTTCTCTCTAGACTTTCAAAATGCCCACGAACATCTTTATGGTACTGTAGTTTCATCACTCTAATAGCTTCGACAAATTCTCTCCAGACCATACGTTTATTTATTACTCGATCTATGGCCTCCAAGCCATACGATTGCCATCTCTCCTGTTCAGATAACATAAGACAGTCATGCTGGCGTTGACTTGGGTGATCGTACTCACAACCACAGCATCTTTCCTTACTTAGCTTACAAACTTCGTCAAAAACAGCCTCTGCATATATAGCCTCTAACAAACTGAAAAGTTTTTTATAATCAACGGACGAAACTTCGTCTGCATGAACACTGTTAGCCCAGTTCGACTGCTCGAAATTTTGTGAGAAACTCATTTCAAACTTAGCTAGTAATGATCACTGAATAAAAGCGCGACGTTTTTTTTATAGGCATGTCATTACGTCATCTTGAATAAAACCGGATACACGTAGTTGAACGTACGCGTAGATACACGTATCTACGCATGCATCTACATGTATCTACGCGTATCTACGCATATCCGTATGAATCTAAATGTATCTACGCGTATCTACGCATATCCACATGCATCTACATGTATCTACGCGTATCTACGCATATCCGTATGCATCTACATGTATCTACGCGTATCTACGCGTATCTACGCATATCCGCATGCATCTACATGTATCTACGCATATCTACGCATATCCGTATGCATCTACATGTATCTACGCATATCGACATGCATCTACATGTATCTACGCGTATCTACGCAAATGACGTCATATGGCGAGATCCTCAAAATGCTGACGTCATATGGCGGGAAAAATCACCCCATATGGGGGGGCACATCTACTGATGTCAAATCTTTGATCGCTACGGAGAATACCTGTGATGGAAAAATACAGATGTTAGGGTCAATAATTAACTTTGGATTAGATTCGTTACTTCCCATCACGACTAAAACAAGATATTGTAACGAACCGCCTTGGATGTCTCGATCCTTAAAACAAGCAATTTACCGTCGCCAAAAGGTCCTAGCTCAGGGAAACATAAGTTTATTCAAAACTCTAAGAAATCGAGTAAACCGTGAGCGAAAATCGTGTCGATCGAAGTTTTACAAGTCTAGAGTTGAACACTTAAAAGAATGCTCGCCCTCTATTTGGTGGAAAGAAGTTAAAAAAACTGGGTGGTTTGGCTTCACAGGTCACCTACCGCGAAGATTCGATGTCTCTACTGCAAAACCTAGAAAGTGGGACTGGCCAAATACCTACCACTCCGTATGACCTTGCCAACCTAATAAATCAAACTTTTCTTGAGCCAATGAAAGTTTTTGATCCATTGCCATCCAGCATTACCAACCGAGACACTTTTGAGAATCCCCAACTAACCAACCAATTATTCTGTACGTCCGAGTTTTCTGTCTTTAAACACCTTGCAAGCTTAAATCCAAACAAAGCTAGCGGCCCAGACGGCATTCCAGCTTGATATTAAAGGAAAATGCCGATATTTTGGCCTCGCCTGTCTCAGAAATATTGAACTTATCCTATAAGGAAGCGCGTCTTCCTTCAATATGGAAACATGCGGATATTATTCCAATCCTGAAACAAAACCCGTTCGGGAGGTAAATAAACATCTACGACCAATATCCTTAACACCCATCATATCCAAAAATAGCAGAGGATTTTATTGTAGAAAATTTCGTTAAACCTGCTGTACTCAAAGAATTGACTCCTAACCAATTTGGTACTATCCCAAAATCAAGTCCGACTTACGCCCTTTTAAGCATGTTACACTCCTGGAATGGTTCTACTGATGGAAACGGTGCAACGGTTAGAGTCATCCTATTTGACTTTAAAAAGGCTTTTGACTTAATAGATCATGGCTTATTGGTTGCTAAACTCCATACATATAACCTACCGCACTGGGTTATTAATTGGATTATAGATTTTCTCACATGTAGAAAACAAAGAGTAAAGCTAAATCAAGAGGATTATTCGAATTGGGCTGAAATTCCCGCCGGAGTTCCACAGGGCACGAAATTGGGCCCATGGCTGTATTTAATAATGATCAACGAATTAACAACCTCTAGTGGTGACATGTGGAAGTTCGTAGACGACACCACCGTAGACGAATTAATCAGCAAATACAGCGAAAGCAGAATCCAGACCTCAGTTAATGATCTATCAACCCAAATTTCTGAATTAAAATTTCAGCTGAACGAGAAGAAATGCAAAGAATTACGTATTGGCTTTGGTAAACCAGTGCTGTTTTTGATCCAGTTATTGTGAGCGATATCCCTTTGGACGTAGTTCCTTGTGCAAAAATTATTGGACTAACCGTTTCCAGCAATTTGAAATGGAATGATCACATTTACCAAATTATTGCGAAAGCAAGAAAGCGATTGTACTTTCTGACACAACTTAAACGAGCCAAGGTTGGGATTGATGAATTAGTTCTATTTTACAGCACATGTATTAGGCCAATGTTGGAATACGCATGTCCTGTTTTTCATAACAGCCTGTCTAACTACCTATCCAACGATCTGGAAATTATTCAGAAGAGGGCGTTGAGAATAATCCACCCCTGGTCCCCATATACTGACGCGCTGACACTCACTGGTCTTCAACATCTTGGTACCAGAAGAGAGAAGATAACCAATAAACTTTTCCTGGACATTATGATGGACGAAAATCATAAACTTCATAAATTTCTCCCACCCCGAAACACGTGTGTCACAGACCTTAGGACCAAACATAAGTTTAACGTTAACTTCCGAACAGACCGTTTTAAAAATAGTTTTTTTATTGCCAGTTCACTAAAATTTTAACCAATGTAAATATATTAGTATAAATAACACTAAATATTAGAACTGATCATCTTAATATGGTCTTCTAGAGTAGCCTCTTATCTGTTGTTCACCAAACTAGCTTTGGGTAGTTTCAAGTAATTTGTAAAATTGGTGTAATATAGCTATAGTGATTGGACCTTATGTAATGTATGCATAATTCAGCTTATGGCTGCAAGTTTTACTAATTAAAAACATCTATCTCTATCTATCTATTATTGTGGACTATTTTTGAACATTTTTCCTCTTTAATCCCTAATTTTTGTTCAGTTGCCAGTAGCGTAGCCTGTCCGCCGATTTAGTCCCGCTATGCAAATTTGTTCGTGTTCATTGACGGTGAAAACAATCAATTTATAAAGAAATGAATAATGATGATTTGAAATTTGCATAGCGGGACCAAATCGGCGGGCTGGTCACGCCACTATCAGTTGCACATTTTTCGCTCCTTCAAGATTGTAGTTGTTGCCGATGGGCATTTCACTTCAAAAATCCCATATACTTTGTGAAAAAATCCTCTAAAAACCCGGAATAAGTCAGGAAAATCCTCGAAAATCCCAAAAATACTCAAAAAGTCCGGAATATCCTCAAAATGTCCGAAAAATCCACAAAAATCCTTCAAAAGTCCCCAAAATCCTTCAAAAATCAGCAAAAATAGCGAAATACTTGGCGTTATTTCATCGTAAAATGTTTATAGCACGAAAAAGCGATGATTGAACAAAGTCCGGAAAAGTCCGCAGAAAATCTTGAAAAATTCGAAGAAAATCCGGAAAGTCCAGAAAATCCGGAAAAATCCAAAAGATCAGGAAAAGTCCAAAAAATCCTTGACAATTTCGTTCAAAAAATCCTCAAAAAATCCGCAAAAATCCACAAAAAATTGGGGATATTTAAAAGTCCAGAAAATCTCGTACCATTTCTTGGAATGAATAATCACTTTAATGCATAATAATCACTTTAATGCACAATAATCACTAAAATGAATAATCACTTTAATGCACACTTGGAATGCAAAAGTTTACACTCATCCGTGCAAACATGTGACAAGAGCGAACAACGAAAAGGACAAGTGTTTACGAAAAAAACCTCAGAAAGAAAATACTGTAGCACAAGCCGATCTAATAAACCGTATATATACAAATATGAGCGTGTTTTGGTTCACGAATTACCAAAGAGTGCTCGATATTATATAGGTAGAGGAAATATAGTTTTCGCTTACATCAAGGTATCCACTACAGCCTGGTTCACGCAAAAGCGATCACCAAGTGGCGAGGGATTTCGAAAATATTTTCCATGCTTAAATAGTGTTGGTCGAAACGTGGGCGTGCGGGCGTTCAAACATTCCATGCATTCCTTTACTTCTGTAGGTTTTATTTTAAAGGACATTGGCAATGAAAATTTTTATTCCTTATATTGATAGAGCATGCCTACGAACGCATAAAATAGAAAACCACAAAGAAAATCCTGATGCAATATTACATCAATAATTGTCTTTATATCCTGAATGTCAAGATAGATATATTTCAATTTACACCAAATAATATAGCTTCAATAATACCAAATCATTCTCAAACGCGTCAGACAAATCCACACTGTACCGCAGAATTGTTGTAAAATCCGCCATTCCTTGCCTTCCCACTTGTTTAATATGATTTCATCTGATAGTATAGCACTTTCTTTGTTTCCTTGCCTGAATAGGAGAATTTATGTTCATTATTAACGCTCAAAATAACATATTTTAGTTAACATTACCTTCGCGCAATGTAAATCTCTATATTGTTTTGAACGCAACCCTGCTAATGGCGTCACAAAGGTCATTGACCCCAAATGAGCAAATTGTATCATACTTTACTACAATCCTTTTCAAATGTGTTGGGACAGGTGCCCCAAATACCTATTATATTGACAAACGTCGATCCACCCGCCCTCTATTCAATGTTGTGTCCAAAATATTATCATATTTGACGGGGTATGGACGTATGGTCTTACAATTGGGAAACCAACATTGATTGGGGAGGGGAGGCGGAGGTGAAGGGAGATCAATGTGTATTACAAGTGTGCAGATTGACCTATGCTCTAAAACTTCAGGTGTCCCAACAACTTTTGAAAGTGATTGTCTGAAAGACGTCTATAACGTCCTTCAGTCAAAGAGTATTTTTCAAAGTTATTTTCATGAAATTCAAACAGCATTTAGCGTAACATATTTAGCTAATTGCATTGGCATATAATATCTCGTTTCCTATGCGTTCTTTGGTCAATATATTTGAAATATAACGCGATAGAATAGTATATTATACAATATGGAGTTATAAAATGCGATGTATTGGGAGGGGAGCGATTCAAGAGATATATTATTGAAACTGGTCTATGCAAGCATGATATGCAAATTTATCTGAAAAATGAGCGACGCCGATTATTGTTCAGTAAAATGCACGGGAAAATTGATGGACATTGCGTATGAGCCGTGCATATTTGACGACTGATTGCACAATGTGTCTGTGTTATAACTTTATAGCGTCTGCCGTTGTTTTGTTACACTGTATACTATGATGGTCTTTGACGAAAACATATATCTGAAGAAACGCAGGCACTTGTTACCTTCTTAAGTATGGGAACAAGTATTATATTCGCAAAATTGCTAAAATGGCTAGGAATCCCATCGGGAATTTTCCCACAGACTAAAATAGCAACTATATATAGTCCATTAAGCAATTGCTAATAAGAACTATAACGAGAAACGTGGTTGGAGTGTAAAGGACAATCGCGTAAATCTATACTCCAAATACCAGTAGAAGATATTTTTATTTATTATGATTATTTACTATGTATGCCGAGGCGCACTGAGACTGTGATTAAATATACGTGAAACATATATGTAATATAAGACGCTTGAAACACGTGTTCGGTTGACAGACGGTTGACACTGTAAATCGTACAACATTTTCATCAATGTAGCTTTGAGTTGATACGGCATATTCAATTTTTCCACAGTAACTACTAAAAGAAAGTGTTTACGGAGCCTGTATTGATATATTACTGGTTGTTCTTTCCCAAAAAGTATGTAAAATTGTGTGAAGTGTATCGATTGACACTCAACTCTAAAAATCACTATTAATAGTATATCAGATATATTTAATATATAAAAAAGTGTCAACCGCTCCAAAATTTGGCCTAATCACATTTAAACTCTTTGATGACTAGCAAACACATTGTTAGATATTCTCAACATATTATTCTCAGCCTTGTTCTGTTTTAAAAGCATTTCTGTGGCTCGTCATTTCATTTTTATATAATGTGAACCGATGTGTCAACTTTGATCGCAATCGCTATTCCGGAAAATCTTATTAGCATAGCTTGCGCATACAATTCACGTTGGTTTGACTCAAGAGCGGAGGTTGAATTGTTGATAATAAGTTTAGGAAAACATGAATTACATGCATGCTCTCGCTTCTTTCTGTTGATTTTCTAGGATTAGAATAAATTGTACATAAAATATATCCAAAAGGCACCAGCTGACTTGCGTCACCATGGTGATGACCATATCAGTTCAACCACCCGTGGCGCGTTGTTTGGTGCCCAAAGCAATGTATAATGGGTCTCTACAATCCCATTTACTATCCACGAACTTTCTGATAACTTGCAACATAAACATAGTGCTTGAAGTTATAGCTATTTCCAAGTGATCACCTCCTTTTCGTAGGTACCTCCAAATTTACTACCATCTGAGTGATCCTTCATGGGCGGTACGAGAGCCATGGGGACACAATTCTATCTGAGAATTCTGCTCTAGATAGATGTACACTGTCGCATAAACTACTCGTGTTCAACTAAGCGCTTGCTTGGTTTGAGTACCCAATTTAGCAGTTGGCTGATCCATTGCTCGTATACGAATAAAAACCGGAAGTCTATTGCTATGCGATAAACTATCCCTAAATGTAAGATAATGAAACCAAAATAGTCTGGTTTAACTACCACACCACATTAGATAATTCAATAGTTTTGGGCGTAATTGATAAAAGCTAAAAACACAATAAACCTTAGGGAATTAAAGATGCTATACCCAAACGCCCATTATTCTGTTAATTTATTAACTTTTCCAATTTCACACGAACTAGAGTGGTTAGAAATGTTGTGCACTGCTATGCACAATATAGAAATAAATACATCGCCCTTAAAGCATTCTTTGCCAGTTAATTTTAAATATACATAAAAATTTGGGGCATAGTGTTCAGACAATCCTTTTCAAATGTGTTGGGACAGGTGCCCCAAATACCTATTATATTGACAAACGTCGATCTCCCCGCCCCCTATTTAATGTTGTGTCCAAAATATAATTATATTTGACGGGGCATGGTCTTACAATTGGGAAACCAGCATTGATTGTGGAGGGGGGGAGTGGGGTGGGGATGGTTAGGGAGATCTATGTGTATTACAAGTGTACAGATCGACCTATGCTCTAAAACTGCAGGTGTCCCAACAACTTTTGAAAGTGATTGTAGCTTGCATTTTACTCGCAAACCAAAATGTTTCAGAAGAAAGTAGTAACATTTTCATAGGTGGTCGAGTAAGATTAAATAAGCAAATAAAAAGTCTCATTGTCAATGTTCTTTAACTCTGCTGTTCTGTCTGCGTGTTGAAACTATTCCCGATCTTTTCTTCAGTAAAAATTGTATACATAGTTTTTCTTCGAAACATAAATTTCATCTTTTTTATCCTCCGGGCTCCGGTATACGAAACTGCGTGCTTTATTTGACCATGTTATGGTGAAATTTTGTTTGTTTTCTTTCAATTTCCAAATATATTTCGAAAATTCGGTGTTAGTGTTTTCTGTGTTGAAAATATTTAAGTGGTTAGGTGTCGCTCTTTAAATGTGCTTGCAGTCATGCCGATTTGACTCTTCATTGAAAAACATCGTGTGTCAATTGTAAGAAAATGCGTGCAGTGCAGTTACTTATATAGTGATTTAACTTATCGGAAGCTACTACACTTAACCTACACAATGCTATATTTTTCACTTAAAAAATGAGGTAAAGTGATTTTCTATAAGAGCTGCAACTGTGCTTCCTTCAATGTCTATATACGTAAGCAGAATTAAAATCGGCAGGACTATTTTCATAGAGGCAATTTACGGTTTCTGTCTATTATTTCTTTCTAAACAATTTACAGGTTCCCGCTGAGCATAAAGTATCTCTTGGAATCATAATCGCCATTGGATGTGGGTCGTCATTGTTTGCCTTTTTGCTTACTATTATACTCTTCATTGTTTCATGGTAAGTGACGACTTTCTCTATACATTTTCGGAAGTGACATCACAATAGTTTTGGTGCACAGTTTTACGTTATTAGGATTATTAGGATTATTTCTAGGATTAAGGTTAGCATTACGTTCAGGATATAGGGTTAGGATGAAGTTTATGATCATGGTTAGAAATGTAGTTAGAATTAATGTCAGAATATAATGGTTAATCAAGGGACTAATGCTAACGATAATATGTAGAATGACAGTTAGAATTGACATCAAATTTGTAAGAAAACGATTTTTCGATTTAGGGAATTCCTGAATTTAAATTTTGTTGTTAATATTATGTAAATTGGCCCTTCAAATAAGAGTGACGTTGAAGGTATAGAAAGTGTAAAATTAGTTTCGTTGGCGCAACCAATTATATTGATTGTACAAGGTTACAAACTTCATATTAGTAACACATGCAATAAAAACAGTGTTGGAGATTTTCTGATAACTTTTCTACAGGCAACAATAAAAGGCCTGGAATTTGAATCATCCCTGCCAAGAAACCCATGAAATGATTTGTTTCCGATTGTAATATACTTTAAAATCTCATTACCCAACAAAAACAAACATGCAACGTTGTTGTAGGATACACTCCTTACTGGTCCACTGCATACATGCACAGCACACGTGACTGTGACATAAATTAATGTGAACATTGCACGGTATGAATGCATTGTCCTCATCTAGAGGGTCAGCCCTGTATTTTGCGTAGCTGCTAGAAAATATATTCTTATATCCAAGATGCTAATCGAATTGTTATTCATTTAATTTATAGCAAATATGTTGAATTATTGAGAACTACTCGCTATAAAGTTCATCTCTCTCTGATTGTGTCTTTGGGTCTTTTACAAATTGCATTTATCAGTGGAATTTTTGTAAATATAGGAACGGTATGTGTTGCATGTCAACGATAATTCACAAATACAATATTTAATATCAAGAAAGCTATTTTGTAGGTTCTGTACATAAATTAAGGAACCCCATCTTCTTGGCTTTCACCATACAATTGATAAAACAACTTCTTGATTGTCAGCATCCAAAGGAAATGAAGAAATATGGAGGGCACTTTCTTATATGCAAGAAAACGAGGTGGTCGAAATATTTAATGATCTTTTTTAAACTGTCTAATTTTTTAACACCCGAACTTGACCTTAAAGATGAAATATCAAATCTACAACCATGCAGCAATAAATCAATGTAAAATTTAAAAAGCAGTCTAAAAGGCTATCAATACTTTCCCTTATATTTTTAAGGAAAATTAAGAAGAATTTAGCAAAGTTATTTTCGATCGTTATGCCTGTAATGAAAAAATATAGTTTAAAGGAAAATGACCACAATAATTATGATTATCCCACTTAGAAGAACTTTGAGAATGATTACAAAAACTCAAAGTTATTCTCAGATAGCTTACCAAAGACGCACTGCTATCCAAATAATTAGATGACATCCCAACCAGCTAGTTGCGCACCTTCTACAAGTAGTAACTTAAGCTTCCGTAGAAACTTAGAAAAATAAACAAAGCTTTAGGATTTTGCAACAAAACCTGGATTTTCCGGTAAACATCTTATTAACCCTGGTGGTTATGCCAAAGGATATGTTTTTGGCAATGATTTTGTTTTGAATGAAGCCACAATATATTTGTACCAAAATTAAGAACAATGGAGAAAATAAAATTTGGACAACTTTTCAAACGGGAAAACCTGACTTTTAGCGTTACTTTTATTTAAATTAAGATCGTTTGAGGGAAGTCGGTATTCTTAACATACGAGACCTATTTACGAATGTTTGATATTCATTTTAGTCTGAATGTCTTGCAATTGCTGTTATCCGCCATTATTTTTCTCTTACGTCGTTTTGCTGGATGGCTGTTGAAGGCGTTGTTCTTTATCTGAAAATAGTAACTGTGTTTACTACATTATTGGATAAAATGAGATATTTTTACTTTTTTGCTTGGGGTAAGAGCTAAATTTTATTTTCCGTTTAAACCAAATGCTGTGTCAGGGTGATTCCTAATGTAATATTTAACTATTTCAGGATTTCCATGTGTCGTAGTTGGTTTATGTGTTTCATTGTCCTTTGATGATTATGCCTCTGAAATGTGAGTTGAATGGGGGGATAGTGGAACACTTATTACTTCAAAAACTAGGAAAAATTCGCTCGGGATTATATTTAACACCGCCTAATTTTTGGAGTGCAAATGCACCTCATACCTGCATTCGACTCTGGTTATCTGTTCCCATTATGCTAGAGCAGGGTTCGTATTTATCCAGGTTGAAGCATGGTTTGGCGTGTTTACTTGCACTTCGTAACAAGCCCGCGCTAAAGTTAACCTATAGGTTAAACGAAAGTTCTTAGAACACAATAATATAAGAAACTGTATTTTTCATTTATTTTCATACAGTTTATCATCGACGAACCAGCGCATAGTAATTATGATATAAATACAATACATATATATATATATATATATAGGTCATATATTATGATGATATTGTATTACGTCGACTACTAAAAAGTGCGAGATTATAATATACAATCAAAGCGATCTTTCATTCAGCTGTCTGGAGATCGTCTACGGGCGTGAAACTATTAGTAACAACGAATACTCTTTAGTTAATTATATCATATTTATTTATCCCCGAGCTAACATCGCGAAGCGCCGTGCGAGGGTACTAATGCCGCTCGGGTATTTACACCCGGGTATGTGAGAACATAGCGAATTGCAAAGTAGTCCGCCATTATGCAATGCTCGCCTTTCTACGTTATGCGCACGCGCGTGTTCAGGCCGGGAGAAACTGGTAACTAACGACCTCATGATTGGCTAAACAAAAAAAAATATTTATGCGTCAGAATTTTTTCAAAAAGGTTTTTTATACTCGGACCATCGCAAAAATATACAGACAAAGAGTCTCCAAAACAAGATAAATGAAAATGTTAAAGTCAACAGGAGAAAAAACCCAGTTGAATGACCGGAAAAAGGACACGATTTTGAAGCGTTTTAAAAGGGTGTCTATTTTCCATAGTTGCTATTAGCATGCAGTTTAGTTTGTGGATTTGCAAAGGTGTATGTCACTCTGTGCGGTTATTACAATGTTGATTAAGCTTGAAAGGTATTTTAGCAAGTATATATTTGAAATTTGAAGAAACAACAATCTCAAAAACTGCATTTCGAAGGTAAACTTTAAAGAAATCTACTGTTCAAAAAACAGTCGTGAAATATCTAAGGTTGAATTTTACGGTATATCAAAGCTAAAAGGTATATAACAACAGACCTACTCTGTATAGTTGGGTAATTCATAATTTTATAGTTAAACGTACAAATCTTATCACTATTTTACCATTTTGTACAAAAACTTTTAGAAAGAAATACACAGTGTTGCGTGTTACCACGGTAACGTTGCGTGATTGACTGAATACTTCATGTTACAATAACTTTGGCGAAGCATAATTGCTTAGTTCGAATGTGAAAGGGGATTCTGCATGCATGTATTTCTAGTATATATATAAAGCGTCTGAGAACGAAAAAACCCTGCAACGGCCGAGTGAAACCAATCTGTCCACTTGATGGGGCGTGTTTACTACACGAAACCTTGTTGCCAAGCCACAGCATTTCCCAAAAACCAAAGAACAAAGTCGTATATCGGCATGAGCGAATGAGAATCAAGACTAGATTTCGCAACCACAAACGGTCGCTGAGCAACAGGAAATATGCAACAAGTACAGCGTCGTCTAAATACATATGGGGCTTAAAAGACGCAAAGACGAAGTACACAATCAAATGGTCAATTTTGTAACTGGCGAATGCATCTAGAAGTGGAGGGAGACGATGCAGCCTTTGTCTGGAGGAGAAACTTTGCATTTTAACGATATCTAGACTGGGGGGGGGAGGCGCGGAAAGTGCCCGCGCTGATTTTAAAAGTTAATAACTCCGAACCAGTACATGTATGGTTCTGAAATTTTACAACTTTTCCTAAATATGTGTTGGCTTTATATTATGTGTAGAAAATTTGGTGAAAAAATATCTAACCAAAAAAATGTTACACCGTAGTCGTTAACACCTACCAACACTATAAGTTTCAGGAGACCATTTTTCTTATGTTTTCTTACCAATTATATTTTCTGTTCCCTTCAAAACTTACAAAACTTGTACAAAACGTGTATATTTTCACAAATCAAGTTATGAGGTAGTTATTAACAATTCTGATTAATAGCTTATAAGTTTACGGTATTGGTGCATTATGGGTAATTCAGGATGGCGGCGCCCGTGAAAGATTGAAGATTTTAAGTGAAAAAGATGGCTAGCCGCCATTTCAGCACTCAAGATGTATTTTTCTCGACTCTGACGATGAGAACAATGATTTTGAACAGCTAAACTCTTCCGATTGTTAAAATCAGTTCTTCAGTTATAATTTTTAAGTACATTATAATAGCATTTATAAAATACAGAAAGTATTTTTTTGATATACTACCTTTCTTATGTTAACAAAACAGCTAAAATTTACAGTAAGAAAAATAATTTTGGAAATTCTAAAATTTGGAAATTTTGGATTTTTGGAATTAATGACGTCATAATGACGTCATAATTTGCTGCCATGACAACATAAGTGTAACACATACTTGAACAAGGCATACCAACCACCTGTAGAAGTTTTCTTCGAATACACCAAATGGTTCAGGAGATATTGACTGCGGGAACTTTCCGTCCCCCCCAGTCCCAAAAGACCGATAAAAGCTCAGTCTGGATAGGGTTAAAAGCAGAAAAACATATTTTAAGCAAAAGGACTGAAATGTTATCTAAGTGTAGGCAGGAAAACAAATTCTATGTAATTAATTTAAACCCCCAAAATTTTTAAGCCATTTGTAGTCGGATGAGCGCTTCGAGCGTGAAACTCGAGTAACCGCCTTCTTAACTTTTTTTTAAGCTGTACATAGTTTAACTATCCAATGTTAAATTAAACGTTTTATCTTTGCTCTACATTGGTATTGAGCACTCTAAAAGCCACTGGTGGCAAATCTTCGGTTTTAAAATTGTATATTTATATATATAAGTTGACGAAAGTAGTTCTTTATTCTATTGCAAACCCACCCCTTTTTAATCGCAATCAAATCACAACGCTGGCTCTATTGTCCAAAAAAATGAGAATATAATCTAATTTTAAGGCTAGCTCTCATAATCTAAAACCGGCGAGGAAGAACACTTGTTACTTGTTAATGCACATTGTCTACCTCAAATATTTATCTAATTTATAATCATCACTTCTGCTTTTAGACAATTCTTATTTTTGCATAGGTGTTTTGTGAAGTTAGAAGATGTTTTGGGGATTTTGACTTACATTGTTCCAATGGGAATTACTGTATCCGTGAGTATGATCGATAAATAAGCCTGAGTTCCGGATCATGTTGATGATTGATAATGGCGGTTTTCGTTGGTGAACCGTGATCAAAGCCGGTATTCTCCCAAACCTTCAGTTCGATCGTGGGAATTAACTGCGACGGAGCACCGATTGTACGGAGAACTTATAATTATTTGCTTTGGGACAACAATATATTTAAAATAGAATTGCCAAAAGGCAAAGCAGGAAACTACATACTCAAACCCCTCGTCTCATTCTCAACTAGACAACGTGATACGTCTCTAAATGAGAAAGAAACAATATTCAGTTTTGGCAATGCATGAGTACAGTCAACTGTCGCACTAGGTACCCAAGGTTTGGCCACAAATTACCCACTCGCTCTCTGAAACTTATTCAAAAATAATTGCTGTTTCGCTTGTGGGAAAGAGACAAGAAAGCCAAGACTGAAAAAACATAATATTTAAGGAGAAAAAAATAAATACTCGTCCGAGATGTTTTTGCATTGTTTCGTTGCCTTTTTCATGCGGTCACTGTCTATTTTTGACTATAATTCAAACAATTCTTTCTGGTTTAAAGAGGGAAATTTGCAGAAGCCGTTTTGTTTCGACTCTTGAAATTTCGCTTTTTTTCTTACACAAGCTACCGACCACGCTAATTACCAACCTATAATTAACTACCCAATATTGAGGATTAGCGGGGGATTGGTGACCAATAAGAAACGAGAATAAAATCTGAATGTGTAACAATTAAAATAGAAAGCTAGTAGGAGGATGATTGCCGCCCCAAGTCAGCTTGGGTATGATCTATTGATCGAAATAAGTGATTCAGCAGCCCCTTACGAAAAATTCACATATCATTTTCACATGTAAAATTCTGGAACATTTCACATGTGAAATGAACATTTCACATGTGAAATTCAGAGTTTTCACACGTGAAATTTGTTTTTCACATATTCTTGAAATTCGCTATTTAAAATACTAAAATACATCTCATTGTGCAGGTAAATACCGCTATAATGGTCATAATTTTAAGAGTTTCTGCGAAGTCATCAAACGATATGGAATTAAAAGGGAAATCATTGTAAGTGAAGTAACAAGGTCATTTAACTTTTACTCGGAAAGTTTATTGAAGGATTTTTCTATATTTTCCTG
Source organism: Trachythela sp. YZ-2020 (assembly GCA_016169945.1). NCBI lineage: Eukaryota > Metazoa > Cnidaria > Anthozoa > Malacalcyonacea > Clavulariidae > Trachythela > Trachythela sp. YZ-2020. The sequence continues at coordinate 2,919,495 of JADLSH010000155.1, forward strand.
GTATTTGAATCCTTCACCCAATTTCTTGTTTATTCTTTAACACTGCCCGTACATTAGTATTCTTTTCATGCAAATACCAGTTATTAATATTCATAAGTCTACTAATTACAATTTTGTTTCCGTTCTTTCGAACAATCTGTATTGTTTTCATCGAAACATTTCAAGAAATGAGAGAAATATTTCATGTAAGTTCTGAACAAAAACTAGCAAAGCGTCCCATGCGAACTGTATATGTCTTCGAATAGTAAAGATGAAACTTTAGAGACAAACGGGTGGGTCAATAAACGTATTCCTCACGCGCAAAAAAGGTGTTTGTCCCTGAAGCAAAATGGGTAAAGCCCGGCAACTAATGTTACGTTTTCCCCAGATGAATTAGCTTGAAATCATGCACTAGAATCTTATGTTTATTTACTAGTCGTGTTCTTCGTCGAATGATCATCCTGATGCCAATACTTGGTGTTACATGGATCTTTGGAATACTTACATTTATTCATCACCACGTGGTTTGGAAATATGCATTTGCTATTTCTAATTCATGCCAGGTAAAATAGCTGATTATCAATGTATTAAGTATATACTAGATTTATAGTAATAATACAGCGGATTTGTCATGCATTTTCGATGCAAAATACGTGCAACTCGGTTTCTCTGTTCGTATATATAACAGCAACTAAACTTGCAAGCAAGTGGCATTTGGTAAAAACTTGCACGAGTGCGTTTTTCAAAGAATATCAAAACTTTAAGAGCTAGAAGGATCGGTGGAATTTGATATGTTCAAACCTTACCGGTTTTTTCAAATTGGACGAGATTTCATATCATTACTTTTTGGCACTGTGTTACAACAATTCTAACTGTCTGAGCAAATCGGAATCAAAATTTTTGTGGAAAATGGCGAGGCTAGTTATTTCTTGCACATGCAATAAACTAAGTAAATGTCACTAAATAAAATGCGTATTATAATGGAATTGGATTTTATAGGGTTTTGTGATTTTCGTGGTCCTTGGTGTGGCAAACAAGCAGGTATAATGCTTCCTATTAAACAATTGGATAATAATTCTCGAATTAATATTTTCAACTAAATGTTGCAAACGTTAGATTTATATAGCTTAAACATATACCAATAGGACATTCTTAAAGTGCATATGACATAATCACCATTTTTTCACAGGAAATAGGTCGTCACGAGACAATTCGAATGATATATATCATTCACTGATCGGATAAATACTTCTTCCAGAGATATTTTAGCTCAAACATGCCAAAAAATACAGTTCTTCAAAACATGGCGGGGAAAAAAGACTGGGTACGAATAAGGGTTGTGATCTCATACCGGGGACAGAAGTAAATTGACTCGTGTTGTATTACAATAAATATCTATTGTTTGTTAGAAAGAAAGTATAATGGTATATCACTACCAAGATTTAAGGCTCAGCTCCGAGACAGTGAAACTTAATTAACTTTTTTAATATTATACAGTATGGGTTTGGGTGGGATTATTGCTTGCTTAAATAAGTATATTTGCATGTTATTGTTTGTGTGTAAAATTTTTATATACATATTTTTATTAGTATTTTCATTAGTCAACGGCCACTTGGAAATCAGTTAATTATTTTCCTGAAGGGCTTTCGTTGCTTGTATGTAAATAATATTAAATAATAATATTGACTGGCCATGGACATTTCGCGAGACGCATCTGCCATAATTTCTGTTTCAGTGGCCGAATCATACTAGTCAGTTGAGGCAGAGGGTTGTGCATGGTTCCCCAGCCTCAGAAGATGCGTTTTCTCCCATAATAACCTAAAAAGTAATTTTGTTTTTGTGTAGTTTTTGGAATATTCAAATCTAATATTGATATATAATTTAAGGCTGATTTCCATTCAGTGCAAAATGTCGCGCGGTCGACCTTTTGCGATCGTTTTCCTTTGAATTATGAGCCCTTGACCGGAGCCGTTCCAGTCGAGGGCTCACAATTCAAAAGAAAACGATCGCAAAAAGTGGATCGCGCGACATTTTGCACTGAATGGAAATCAGCCTTAATGAATTACAGTCATTATCAACAAATAGTAAAATATAAGACAATAAGACATTGTCGCACCTTCCTTCGAATCGCCCCTCAGTTCTCGCAGATAAGGCCTCCTGATTTTCGACCTCAGTTTGTATCGACGGATATGCGGTAACCCCAATTTCATCCCTCTTTAGTCGAGGAAAAGTGCGCTCTTCTAGCGCCGGAAATTTCATTTTGCGCAATAAGTTATCCGCCGTGAAATGGTTTGAACACACATGGCTTTGACGAGACAGCTCCCATCTGGCGTTCTTTTGTTTTACAAAATCTATCCAACTCTTTCTTCTCTTTACTGCCTCCGGTCTCAAATTCCCATGATATGGTATTGGATGCAGGGCTATTTGATTTCCAGAAGATCTATAGAACGCATTTCGCCGCCCAAAGTATACAAAATTTTCATTGCACACAATAGATATTTATTGTAATACAACAGGAGTCAATTTACTTCCGTCCCCAGTATTACATCACAACCCTTATTCGTGCTCAGCCTCTTTTCCCTGCCATGTTTTGAAAACTCCTATTTTTTGGCATGTTTGTGCTAAAATATCTCTGGAAGTATTTATCCGATCAAGGAATGATATATATCATTCGAATTGTCTCGTGAGGGCCGATATTTAGTGGAAAATGTGAATAATTTCATATGAACTTTAATTGTAAATTTTCTATTGAAATAATGTAGATGAGGGAATCAATTAAGCGACTTTATTACCAGTGGTATGGTAGATACAAGGTAAGCCATTGAAATTCCGTGTATATACCAAACACAGGAAAAATCTATAATGTTTTCTCTTTATGACTTGAATTAAGGTTTGTAATACCGGCGCGAATCTAGCAAATGAGTACAAAAGGCCTTTTCCCGAACCAAAATCGCTTAAAGTTGTCTTAAATCGCCTAAAAGTCACTTTAAAGGCTGATTTCCATGGATAACATAATTAATCTTTTGAATAATCGGAATTTGCTTGCCAGCAATATGTGAACAATGCAAGGGGGTATAGAAAAGCGGCCCTGTAGAATAGTTTTCGGTCCCGTGAAAAACTCCATAGCTAGTATTTGCAAAAATATATAAACTAGGTTGCATGAAAACACGAGTTTTACAATGTACTATATCCAACGCATCTTAGGTGTATCACATGTATTATTATAATTATGCAGTATATATTAAAATCTCTGAAACACCCAATGGTTAATGCCTTTTCTGCCTATTAGTTCGCTAATAAGCTCTTACTACCAAAATTTTCTTATAAATTGCTCAAATTAAATATTTCACTTCCATAGAGAAATCCAAATTCTTAACTAGTTTTCGTATATAATTACAATACTAAATGTTTTCTAATTATCGGTTATATCCTCATGTTTCGCCCACAATAGAGTTAGGGTTAGGGATTGGGGTCAAGATCAAAGAGAAATATATTCGTGCGCGCAACATGAGGATATGACCAAATTATCTACAGATCGAACATACGACCTCCATCAAATTTCTTCAGCCGATTAGTCCTTAAAAATCTATAAATTTTGTATCGACATATTATTCATCCAGCGCATATAACCACTCATATTAAATATAGTAATTCTATTTCAAATTTTTTGAAGGATTGAAATAAACCAAGAAATTCAAAAGGAAACTTGATAATTAGCAGCAGTTTTTCAACGCGAGAAGCATCCATGCCCAAAGACTGAAAGAAACACGGTATATTGCATGGTATAGCTCTATCAGAAACTGAACATTTCCTGTCCTATATTTCACATACTTGTCTTAAAATTTGTTTAACTTAAATTTTATAGAATTATTTATTGTATACTGGCGCAAATGTTTGTATTGTAAAATATGATGAAATTGACTAATAAAATTAGCGGGCTTACTCTTGCTTAAAATTTTGCTCCCCAATTCTGACCCATTAACTTACATTTGTTAGGTTATTATTAGGAAAGTAATATCACAATTGTTGTAAATATATGTAATGTAAGCTACTTATACGTAATATAGTTAACTTGCTGTAATTGGTCACTGAAAAGCCCCGACGGGGAGTGAGCTGAATAATGTATGTAGGCTATGCACGAAATATTCCATTGTCCGCGTGGTCTAAAACAACATTTAATAATGTCTTAACACAAGGAGACAAAATGTATTTAAAAGCTCTGAGTAATGGCTTATTAGTCCTAGATCCTGGTGTAGAATATTTGTCTATAGATAACTTACCAACAATAGTTAGTGTTTATAATTCATGTACGATGACAAATAATATTAATCTACCCGTGGAGGTTAATTAATTCATGTACGATGATAATTCCATCTCATTAGGCCCTTACAGATGATGTAATATATCCATATTTTTTGTAAGTTTGTCACAACCATAACAAGTTAATATACCATAATTTATCAACCAAATTTGGTTTATATTTTCTGCCTCAACAGGCGGATGAATGTTACTTTGTCCACAACTGGCCCTGCCACAATGGGCAGATCAATAATATTTTGTGCCTCAACGGGCTCAAACATGCTTTCTTACAAGATATGTCATATGTCGGTCTGTGATCGACACAGTTAATATATCGCCTGTGCAGGCAAAAACAAACCCATCTATGAAGGTGACAAATAGTGATCTAGCTGTAGTCATCGTAGAACAAAATATCAATCTACCTGTTGACTGTTGTGGTAGAGCCCATTGAGGCACAAAATATTGATCGCCCATTGTTGGCAGAAAGAAACATTGATCTACCCATTGGGCTATTCCATTTAATACCGTACCCCGCTATCGAGGACCCTGGATTCTTCAGGGGTAAGGGGTGTGACCATTTTGCCTTGGAATTCTTCAGGGGTGTGACTATTTAGACTTGGAATTCTTCAGGGGCTGAGTAAAAAAATTGCATTCTTCAGGGGGTTGCAATCAAATTCTTCAGGGGTAATAGCTGTAAGACATGAATTCTTCAGGGGTAGGTGTTGTAAATACAAAATTCCTCAGGTGGGCTGTTGAAAGTCAGGAATTCTTCAGGGTTATAGAAAAACGCCTGTCCTCGATAGGGGGGGGGTTACGGATTTTAAATGGAATAGTGGTTGTTACAAACTTACAAAATAATATGGATATATTACATCATCTGCAATGGGATGGAATCTGCGATATAAAGAATTAAATATTTCCAACATATGTCATGTGGTTCCCTGCTCACAGTTGTTTTGGAGAGATATACTATTATGTTGGTTTGCTGTATAATCATGTATTTTGACAATTCACTGGACAGTACAGATGAACACTGATGGAAGCTAAATGCTAAATAAATATGAAATGAAATATCTACAGATTGGGAACAAAGACTGTTGTGACATGTTTGTTTAGCACATGGCAAGTGCAGTATCAATATCTTATGAACACAGACAACATGCAAACTATTATTATACCACAAAGATATTAAAAGTCATTGTCTCTACTCTTCCAAATTTATTTGCAATTGCAAGATGCAATTGACAGCTTTGAAGTAAAGAATGATTTCTAATAACAGGAACAATGATGTTGGTACCAAGAATTCCATTGACAATAGTCTGAACACTCTGATATGTGGCTTTGAAAACCACTTGTGTACTTCTTATATATTATTATTTACAATAATCACAGTGTTGTAATCACAGTGTTGTAATCTCATCGTTTGGACAAGAAAATAAATCTATACATACAGTGTGCCATTAGCAATTTAAATACGTTCAATATTACTAATTGGTCGAGGAATTTTGCATGCAGTTTGGGCGTCAAGGCAGCACTTTCCTTGCGATAATAACTCCTAGTTTTTAGAAATATGTGCATGGAGCATGGTGAATGCAATGCTAGCTAAATACATATTCATTGAAAATCTATTGACATTGTTTATAAGAGCTGAAACTATATGAAAATATTCCAATCTGTCATAGTTCTCAAATATACCGTTTACATATTCTTAAGGCTCTTATTCTAAGGCCATGTTATTCACCATTGTAATACCACACATACCGTAAGCATGATATATAAAGTCTAAGGTTTCCTATTCTTCCATATCCCCAGCGACCTAACGCTCCATATAACATCTTGCTAATTATACAAAAAGGGTATCACTATTTTTGTTGAGTTTAAAAACTGTGTGGCATTAATACAAAAACCATGTCCCACAAACAAAACTTGTGCGACCAGAGCACTTTACGCTGATATCAGGATTTCAAAATCAGTATGTGTAGGAATTGTGTCCTCAAATGCCTCTTTTATTGCCAGTTCCACTTAGCGTGCATTCCATTCTTTGTAGAATTGAAAACAAGAAAGTATGTTGCCTAGAAACAATTCAATCTATATTCTGGGCAATTTAATAGCAGCACATCAGTCAAAAAGGGACGACTTGCCTGCTCAGGCTTTTTTGGGCTTGCTTCCTCCAGATCTACCTTGAAAATTTCTTCGTAAGCCAAAGAGAGGGCCAGAACTCTGAGAACTTCTTAAAGGTGGAGGAGCACTGATATGAGATTGAGATGATGGACGCCTCTTCTTCCACAGTCCATGCTTGTGGAACTCTGGGCCTGAGTACCAGTGTTGTTCCACTGGTTGATTGGAGCAGGGATAGTGCTCATATAACTGGTGCTGTTCCTCTGATTGATTGGAGTAACTGCCTTAGAAAATTCCTGTACTCGATCTGCCAATCATCTCAGTCAAAATAGTGTAGGGTGGGCTTGCCATCACTACAACTACAAGTACAAGGCAAGTGGACATACACCAGTATCAAATTCTGGTTTATTCTGTGTATAATAATCCTATACTTAGCATACCTCACCCTCCCTTACTGTAGCTAAGGGAACCTTAGACTACATTAGCCTACCTTAGGGCATCTTAGACTGCCTTAAGTACATGATAAATGTTGGTACAAAAAAATATATAAGTATAAGATCATTAAGCATTGGTCAAACCCAAGCGTTCCCTGATCCCCCTCTAGGACCAACCCCCTGGGAAATTGACACATTTTGTCAAACACAGGTTAAAAATGCCTCAGCGTGTGGCCACAAATGAGTGGCAAATTCTCCACCCTGCGAAACCTTTTTCCACCAATCCACTCTTGAAAAAGGATATTACAAAACATCAAAACTTTGAAGTTGGTACATGGCAAAACAACCACAAAGCAAATATTAATACACGTGTATTCTATGTAAAAAAACTATATAAGATTGGCATTGTGCTCGTATGAAAATTTGCCAGCTTGGTACGTCTATACACAAGATGACAACCGTATTTATACACATGCGCTTACACTCAACAAGCACATGTGGTACAACACGGTGACATCAACGCATCTAGACATGTACAAAGTGTCATGGGGCCAGAGTGCTCAAACGACCACAAGGCAAGTGAGCTTTGCATTATCGCTAAGCGACACTCATTAGCTTCGCCAGAGTGCTCAACAACACTAAAGTCACTGACGAGCCGTTGAACGGCGAAACATGCATGTCTGCAGATTTGACTATATATATAAATTATATATTATAATGCAAAAGCTCACTTCCCTTTTGGTCGTTTGAGCACTCTGGCCCCAAGACACTTCATACATGCGCTTGGTGAGGGCAAGAGTATGGTGTATAAATACGAAGTCACTCGCATCTAGACTGCGTTACAAGCTGCACTGACGAGCCGTTGAACGGCAAAACATGCATGTCTGCAGATTTGACCAATATATATATTTTATATATATATTTTTTTTATCTTAAAATGAATTAATCTATCGCCACTTCAAGTTTCATGTCACTTTCAGTGACAATCTTCAGGCGATTCAATTCAGTTCGTTAATTATGGCATGATCGGTAGTTTGCTGACGTGCACCGTCACTGTTCGCGCGCGCTCTCAAATTTTCCCGCCCAAAATTTCTCGCGATGGCAGCACTTCGCGAATATCTCGGCTCCTTTGTTCAATACTTTATGTTCGTCTGCTTCCATTATACAAAGTTTTTCTTCGATGCAGAGGTTGCAACGCCTTGCGCCAGATGAGTATGTGCATGCATGCTTCAGAATAGACCATTTGATTAGGAAATCTCTATAATTTCTCTTTAATTCCCAGATGTACATACGAATATTGATGGATTTCTTGTGATTTCGGTATCTTTCCTTAAAAGTGGTCGCCGTCATTCCTATGTAATCTTTCGTTATTCCGTCGTCGAGTGACGTTACTTCGGCCTTGCATGTAAACAATGTTTTAGTAGAACAGCTTTTGTTTAGAGGGCATTCACTCGGTTTCCTGCAGTTGCAATTATCTGAGCTGGTTGAAGTAGTTGTTGGTTGTTGACAAGATTTGATTGTTGTGGCGAGATATAGGCCTAACGTTCTCTATATTAGGTATGCAGCTATAGCTAACCTTAACTGTGTTTCAGTTGAAAATCTTGTGGAAAGGACTTGTAGATGGGAAGTGTTTATCGAGAAGCTGCAGGAAAGGGAAACTATATATAATAATTATATACAAAAAGTTTTCGCTTACCTCAAGCTGTCCACTTCACTCTACCTGATGAGGCTTTATTGCTCGAGACAGATGTAGTGGATACCTTGAGGTAAGCGAAAACTATATATATTTGCTCTATCTATATGATATCGAGCACTCTTCGGCATTTCAAGAGCCAAAACACGCTCATATATATAGGCGGCCTATACATGAACATTGTAACAGTAATCTAGGCAAAGGAAGCCAGCTCAGGTACTATCCGGCTGCATTAATTTGTATAAATGTAGTCTCTCAGACGAAAAATCCAATAGGCATATTATACTCAGGAGCTATGGCCACATAAAATTAGTCCATATAAGCGATTTCACATTTTTGTTTCAAATAATCATATAGATATAGCTACCAAAAAATATCCACACTTGCAAAGTGTTTTTGGAGAAAGTATAAAACCTACAAAATTGTCTATTTGTCTAAAATTTTGACAGCATAAACTATAAACAGCATTTTAGCCTTACTATTTGTAATGATTTCATTACCGACACCCTTACGGAAATTTCACATACGATTTCACACATTATGTGAAATTTTCACATGTGAAAGCCATATGTGGAATTGGAACATTCACATAACCGATTTCACATGTGAAAGTTTCATAATATATGAAATAGATATCACATGTGTGGAATTGTAACACTTCACATATGAAATTGATATCACATGCGAAATTTTCACATGTGAAAAAGACATATTTGATGTTAAAATTCAAATGCGACTAAAGGCGAGTGACACTTTATCACTCGCGCCGGCAACGCAATGAAATTTGACCCGTTGCGTTACCGGCGCGAGAAAAAAATCGCACGTACGTGTCACTCGACCTTAAACAGAGAGATTTCATCAAGTTCAAACTGCTAAATAATCTAAATAGAAAGTGTGAACAAAGTCAAAGGAGCAAATCAAATGTGCAAATTCCGCAGACGGAATGAGCTATACTGTATGATATAGAAAACTAAATAAGCAAATTATTATATATAGTCTAGGACCTGTATAGGAGTTTGTATGCGTTTCATTTACCACAGGCAATCTCAAATGTTATAGGGTAAAATGACCATGGCGGTCAACATGGCATATGTGCCAAAACCTGAATCCGGGACGAAAGTCCTGAAAATGACCCGCCCTGAAACGGCAGTGCCGACATAGCTCTAACTTCCGAAAAGCAGAAACGACAGCCTTTCAGAAGTGCTTATAGTGTTTAGAAGGTTGCTTTTAGGGGTGCTTATTGGAAGGAAAAAATTGTCTAAGTATAATATTTTACAAGAAAATGACCATGCACCACCCCAGGTCAACTGCTAATTATGCATGATTAATATACTAATATACCTGGCAGAGATTAAATTTTCTTATTTCCTACAAATTTTTATCATGGGATGAGGAACTATGCTTAATTTGATATAATTATTGTAGATTTCATAAGGATTGACATTGTTTTGTTTAAATATAATACATTTTATTTCACTTAACCCCCACCAAAACACGATTTCAGCCATATTTTGCCGTCTTGTTTGCTTTTTATCGCCGAGTCTCGCAAGTATCATCCAATTGTTGTACTTTTACATAATGATAGATGGCCAAAGAAGATTTCAACCAAGTTTCGTCAAGCTTTGAAGCAGTGCAGTGTATTATATCTTCGATATTTCTTCAAATACGCCGCTATTGCAATGCCTCGCAGCTTCTCTGCCCGATAAATGCCACTTTTTCGTCTTCATATGTATTTAGATTACAGTATCCAGGAGTACTTCATTGTAGAATAGTCCCAATCGAAAAATTGAAAACATTAGTTGCATTTGAAAGGAAAAACCTCCCATAACACATTTAGGATCAGAATAAAAAACACAAGTTTAAAAATAAGTTGAAAGTCACGCGCAATCTTCGCGAAAACTCCTCGTGGGCTACTTGACAGGGGGGGAAATATTTTCCCGAAACGTTTGTTCGCCACCACAGCAACCCAAGTAAATATATTATATTTATTGTATTTTTATGATTTATGATAAAAACAATAAATATTTGCGTATTTTTGCTGTATTTTCTAGATTCCTTTTAGCGTTAACTACAACAAAATCAGAGGGACTTTTGCACCGTCATTTCAAGGGTATTCTATACAGATATGTACGTTTCAGCTCTCAGACCTCAGTTTCTTTACCCTGGCTCGGACATTAAAATTCTGATTGTAATAAAATACTAAACGCCAAGTCAAAATATACTTTTGACAGATGTCAAAATATTCTTTGACTTACCACTATATCTGTACAGTTGCAACAATATCAAATCAGGCTGACAATCTCACCAGCTGTTAATTCTTGGAGATGCCGATGACGTATATTTTGACATCTGTCAAAAGTATATTTTGACATCTGTCAAAAAGTATATTTTGACTGGCGATTTAGTATTTTATTACCAATCAGATTTTTAATATCTGAGACAGAGTAAGAAACTGAGGTCTGAGGTCTGAAACGTACATATCTGTACGTATATAATACCCTTGAAATGACGGTGAAAAAGTCCCTCGGATTTTCTTGTAGTTAACACTTAAAGGAATCCAGAAAATACGGCAAAAATACGCAAATATTTATTGTTTTTATCATAAATCATAAAAATACAATAAATATAATATATAATTATTTACTTGGGTTCTGTGGTGGCGAACAAACGTTTCGTGACAATTTCGCCCCCCCCCTGTCAAGTAGCCCACGAGGAGTTTTCTCGAAGATTGCGCGTGACTTTATTCTGATTTTTTATTCTGATCCTAAATGTGTTGTGGGAGGTTTTTTCCTTTCAAGTGCAACTAATGTTTTCAATTTTTCGATTGGGACTATTCTACAATGAAGTACTCTTGGATACTGTAATCTAAATACATATGAAGACGAAGAAGTGGCACTTATCGGGAAGAGAAGCGGCGAGACTTTGCAATGGCGGCATATTTGACGAAATATGGAAGGACACAATATCGAAGATAAAATACACTTCACTGCTTCAAAACTTGACGAAACTTGGCTGAAATAACCATTTATCCTCATCATTATGTAAAGAACAACAATTATTGACTCGGCAACAAACACGACAAAGAAAGCAAACAAAATCGGCAAAATATGCTGAAATCTTTTGTGGGGTAAGTGAAATAAAATGTATTTTATTTAAACAAAGAATGTCAATCCTTATGAAATCTACAATAATTATATTAAATTAAGCATAATTTTTCATTCCATGATAAAATGTTTTAGGAAATAAGAAAATTTAATCTCTGCTAGGTATATTAGTTATTTCATGAATAATTAGCAGTTGACCTGGGGTGGTGCATGGTCATTTTCTTGTAAAATATTATACTTAGACAAATTTTTCCTTCCAATAAGCACCCCTAAAAGCAACCTTCTAAACACTAGAAGCACTTCAGAAAGGCTGTCGCTTCTGGTTTTCGGAAGTTAGAGCTATGTCGGCACTGCCGTTTCAGGGCAGGATCATTTTCAGGACTTTCGTCCCGGATTCAGGTTTTGGCACATATGCCATGTTGACCGCCATGGTCATTTTACCCTAAAACAGTTGAGATTGCCTGTGGTAAATGAAACGCATACAAACTCCTATACAGGTCCTAGACTAATATCATTATGTTATTCATTAATTACAATATTTATTAGGTCAGACTATATTATTAGTTGGCTTACAGACCCACCGAAAGTAAAATATATCAGAAAACATATAAATAGTAACATTAGACGCATTAAAATATAATGAAGTACTGTCCTAAGGCTTCGCAAAGTATGGAATGTATCGTTAATACCGTCATTCACTTCACACATGTCATACTTCTGCATTTTGTTTTAGAATTACATTGCACTAGTAATTGGAAAGCCACGCACCCCCCTTACCCAGGGAACAGCGGACATTAGATAAAGGTTGTGTCCTAAATCATTCTAATCCCCCACCTATACATGGCCTTCTTACTAGTCTAAACATGACTAAAGTCTCCCGCTACCCGGGCACCAAAAATGAAGGCTACCATAATAATTGCTTTTAAAATTCAACAAACTATTCTAAAATTTCCCCAAATTTGATCATTGGAGGCCAAACATGCAATCCAGAGTTTGTCAAAGTAAATATTTTCCTTATCCTGTAAAAGCTATTTTTAGTAAAACAATGTCTATAGAGTATAGGGTAAATGTCCATGAACAAGGCTTAATAATACATCTCAAACAGACGAATTCCCACTGATTCCCAGCCCATAATCCCTGGCCATCATGACACATATCTAACGTACGCTGTCTAATGCCCTGAGTACGCAGGCATAACAGATAGGCTAATCTGCAAATAAATCCCCGCTATTTCCCGGCATGTCCCGGATAGGGGGGTGCGAGGCTTTCCATTACTGGTGCATAAGTTACATACTATCAAGCTTATCCCCGAGCCGGCGCGAAGCGCCGTGCGAGGGTACTAATTCCGCTCGGAGATTTACACCCGGGTATGTGAAAACATTGTGGAATGCAAAGTCGTCCGCCATTTTTTTTTGTCATGGACTGGACTGGACAGGACCTTTTCGTAAGTTATGCGCATGCGCAAGTTCAAGCCGAGAGAAGAGTAGAAGACTTCCATTTTGCAAACTTAGTTTTTTCAAAATTAGTTTTGCACTCATTTTATAAGTAAGTCTCTATGTCTCCAAAACAAGATAAATGAAAATTATTTAGAGGACAAATTAACAAGAGGAGAAAAAGTCGAAAGACCGAAAAAGGAGCGTTTTAAACAGGCAAGTGTCTATTTTCCATGCTTGCTTTGCCGATTTTTTAACATAGCTTGCAGTATAGTTTGTGAATTTGAAAATGTGTAGATCATTCTGTGTGGTCAATAGACTCAATACAACATTGATTGATCTTTAAGAGTATTTTAGTATTGATTCAAATATGTTATAGAAAAATAAACAAACATTAAATTTCAAAAACTTCATTGCAAAAGCAAGTGCGAAATATAAAAATACTCCTCGAAAAGCAGTTGAAGTTTTTTGAAAATTTCGAAACGTTTTGTGAACGTCTAAGGTTGAATGTTACAGTAAATTAAAGCTAAAAGAGTACACTATAGCATGCCCACTTTATATAGTTGGACAATTGATAATTTTATAGTTAAAAACAAAATAAGATTTTGTACAAATTAAAATATAAAAAATATACAATGTTGCGTGTTACCATGGTTACATTCGTCGACTCAGTACTTCATGTTACAATAACTTTTGGGAGTAAATTGTTTGGTTCAAACTTAACCATGGTTCAAATGGGCGAGGGGTTACTGCATGCATGTATTTCTAGTAGGTATATAATATGACATAGGAACCCTTATATTCAAACAGAAAAAAGTCAGGATGGCAAGAATCAGTCTGTTTTCAACATTTTATCTATTTCTATAAGTATAATTAATATGCCAATATTGTGATATGAACTTCCAGAACAATGCGGAGAGGGAGCCTTCTCTCAGGCTATCCAGCGGAAATTTATTATTCAAGTCTGGGAAACTTTATATAAACTAAATTTTAACATTAGTGAATTTTTATAAATACTGCACTTTATATATCGAGGGGAATTGAAATAATACCAATAAATGTTGAGTTTTAGTTATTAAATGAACACACGGAAATAAAATAAGTTTAACACATATGTAAATTCGTTTGAATAACTACAATGTATTGCCACATTGGAACATGCATGGTCACAGTTTTAATATATTCTGTACCCTTGGAATTTCCAAGATATTGACAAGGCATTCATGCATTTGGAAATTCTCAAAATATAGGATAGCAACCCCATGGGATGAACCAAATCTTCTCGTTCCTACATTCCAGCCACAACCCTGATTTTTTAGATTTCCAATTGATTGTGGTTCCAGGACTGAACTTAGTAATAGGTATTAGTATGCAATTCAATTTAAATATACATGTTATCATATACTGGTTTATGTTCTTCATTGTATTAATTCCAGCAATTTGGTGGTATAACCTTAAAATTAGTAATACGGCAAAATAACAAGCTAATTAATAATAAGTTTCAACTGGGTCTTGTTTACAGACCCCCTTGGGGTGTGAGTGGTGCTCTTTCAAAATACATTTACTATGCACTATTAATTATGTGTTATTACTGTATTTTGCTTAAAGTACTATACTTGCATATTTAATTACCATGTATTTTTTCTTAAATCGCCCTAAAACGCCTTAAAACGCATTACCTATAAAAATTGTGTTTTTTCTTAAATCGCCTAAACTCGCCTTAACTCGCATTATCTCGCGGCGAGTTAAGGCGAGTTAAGATCCCAGAGCAGGCCTACAAATGATTAGAAAAATGTGTGAATGGTATGGTATATTATGGAATGGATTGGAACGGATGGTATGGTATGGTGTATGGTATGGTATATGGTATGGTATATGGTATATGGTATGGTATATGGTATGGTATATGGTATGGTATATGGTATGGTATGTGGTATGGTATGTGGTATGGTATGTGGTATGGTATGTGGTATGGTATGTGGTATGGTATGTGGTATGGTATGTGGTATGGTATGTGGTATGGTATGTGGTATGGTATGTGGTATGGTATGTGGTATGGTATGTGGTATGGTATGTGGTATGGTATGTGGTATGGTATGTGGTATGGTATGTGGTATGGTATGTGGTATGGTATGTGGTATGGTATGGTATGTGGTATGGTATGTGGTATGGTATGTGGTATATGGTATGTGGTATGGTATGTGGTATGGTATGTGGTATGGTATGTGGTATGGTATGTGGTATGGTATGTGGTATGGTATGTGGTATGGTATGTGGTATGGTATGTGGTATGGTATGTGGTATGAGTATGGTATGGCATGTGGTATGGCATGTGGTATGGCATGTGGTATGGCATGTGGTATGTGGCATGGCATGTAGTATGTGGTATGGTATGTGGTATGGTATGTGGTATGGTATGTGGTATGGTATGTGGTATGGTATGTGGTATGGTATGTGGTATGGTATGTGGTATGGTATGTGGTATGGTATGTATGGTATGTGGTATGGTATGTGGTATGGTATGTGGTATGGTATGGTATGGTATGTGGTATGGTATGTGGTATGGTATGTATGGCTTGTGGTATGGTATGTGGTATGGTATGTGGTATGGTATGTGGTATGGTATGTGGTATGGTATGTGGTATGGTATGTGGTATGGTATGTGGTATGGTATAGTATGTGGTATGGTATGTGGTATGGTATGTGGTATGGTATGTGGTATGGTATGTATGGTATGTGGTATGGTATGTGGTATGGTATGTGGTATGGTATGTGGTATGGTATGGTATGGTATGTGGTATGGTATGTGGTATATGGTATGTATGTGGTATGGTATGTGGTATGGTATGTGGTATGGTATGTGGTATGTGGTATGGTATGTAGTGGTATGGTATGTGGTATGGTATGTGGTATGGTAGTATGTGGTATGGTATGTGGTATGGTATGTGTATGGTATGTGGTATGGTATGTGGTATGGTATGTGGTATGGTATGTGGTATGGTATGTGGTATGGTATGTGGTATGGTATGTGGTATGGTATGTGGTATGGTATGTGGTATGGTATGTGGTATGGTATGTGGTATGGTATGTGGTATGGTATGTGGTATGGTATGTGGTATGTGGTATGGCATGTGGTATGTATGGTATGGTATGTGGTATGGTATGTGGTATGGTATGTGGTATGGTATGTATGGTATGTGGTATGGTATGTATGGTATGTGGTATGGTATGTGGTATGGTTACTATGGTATGTGGTATGGTATGGTATGTGGTATGGTATGTGGTATGGTATGTGGTATGGTATGTGGTATGGTATGTGGTATGGTATGTGGTATGGTATGTGGTATGGTATGTGGTATGGTTTGTGGTATGGTATGTGGTATGGTATGTGGTATGGTATGTGGTATGGTATGTGGTATGGTATGTGGTATGGTATATGTGGTGTTATGGTATGTGGTATGGTATGTGGTATGGTATGTGGTATGGTATGTGGTATGGTATGTGGTATGGTATGTGGTATGGTATGGTATGGTATGTGGTATGGTATGTGGTATGGTATGTGGTATGGTATGTGGTATGGTATGTGGTATGGTATGTGGTATGGTATGTGGTATGGTATGTGGTATGGTATGTGGTATGGCATGTAGTATGTGGTAGCCAATGTGGTATGGCATGTGGTATGGCATGTAGTATGTGGTATGGCATGTGGTATGGTATGTGGTATGGCATGTGGTATGGCATGTGGTATGGTATGGGTATGGTATGGTATGTGGTATGGTATGTGTATGGTATGGGTATGGTATGTTATAGGTATGGTATGTGGTATGGTAATGGTATGTGGTATGGTATGTGGTATGGTATGTGGTATGGTATGTGGTATGGTATGTGGTATGGTATGTGGTATGGTATGTGGTATGGTATGTGTATGGTATGTGGTATGGTATGTGGTATGATATGTGGTATGCTATGTGGTATGGTATGGTATATGGTATGTGGTATGGTATGTATGGTATGTGGTATGGTATGTGGTATGGTATGTGGTATGGTATGTGGTATGTATGTGGTATGGTATGTGGTATGGTATGTGGTATGGTATGTGGTATGGTATGTGGTATGGTATGTGGTATGGTATGTGGTATGGTATGTGGTATGGTATGTGGTATGGTATGTGGTATGGTATGTGGTATGGTATGTGGTATGGTATGTGGTATGGTATGTGGTATGGTATGTGGTATGGTATGTGGTATGGTATGTGGTATGGTATGTGGTATGGTGGTATGGTATGTGGTATGTGGTATGGTATGGTATGGTATGTGGTATGGTATGTGGTATGGTATGTGGTATGTGGTATGGTATGTGGTATGGTATGTGGTATGGTATGTGGTATGGTATGTGGTATGGTATGTGGTATGGTATGTGGTATGGTATGTGGTATGTGGTATGGTATGTGGTATGGTATGTGGTATGGTATGTGGTATGGTATGGTATGGTATGTGGTATGGTATGTGGTATGGTATGTGGTATGGTATGTGGTATGAGTATGTGGTATATATGGTATGGTATGTGGTATGGTATGTGGTATGGTATGTGGTATGGTATGTGGTATGGTATGTGGTATGGTATGGGTAGGGTATGGTATGTGGTATGGTATGTGGTATGGTATGTGGTATGGTATGTGGTATGGTATGTGGTATGGTATGTGGTATGGTATGTGGTATGGTATGTGGTATGGTATGTGGTATGGTATGTGGTATGGTATGTGGTATGGTATGTGGTATAATTATGTGGTATGGTATGTGGTATGGTATGTGGTATGGTATGTGGTATGGTATGTGGTATGGTATGGTATGGTATGTATGTGTTATGGTATGTGGTATGGTATGTGGTATGGTATGTGTTATGGTATGTGTTATGGTATGTGGTATGGTATGTGGTATGG
The DNA here is from genome assembly GCA_016169945.1 of Trachythela sp. YZ-2020. Classification (NCBI taxonomy): domain Eukaryota; kingdom Metazoa; phylum Cnidaria; class Anthozoa; order Malacalcyonacea; family Clavulariidae; genus Trachythela; species Trachythela sp. YZ-2020. Next base: position 2,937,494 of record JADLSH010000155.1, read on the forward strand.
TATGTGGTATGGTATGTGGTATGGTATGTGGTATGGTATGTGGTATGGTATGTGGTATGGTATGTGGTATGGCATGTAGTATGGAATGTGGTATGGCATGTAGTATGGCATGTAGTATGGCATGTGGTATGGCATGTGGTATGGCATGTGGTATGGCATGTGGTATGGCATGTGGTATGGCATGTGGTATGGCATGTGGTATGGCATGTAGTATGTGGTATGGCATGTGGTATGGCATGGTATGTGGTATGGTATGTGGTATGGTATGTGGTATGGTATGTGGTATGGTATGTGGTATGGTATGTGGTATGGTATGTGGTATGGTATGTGGTATGGTATGTGGTATGGTATGTATGTGGTATGGTATGTGGTATGGTATATTATGTGGTATGGTATGTGGTATGGTATGTGTATGGTATGTGGTATGGTATGTGTGGTATGGTATGTGGTATGGTATGTGGTATAATTATGTGGTATGTATGGTATGTGGTATGGTATGTGGTATGGTATGTGGTATGGTATGTGGTATGGTATGTGGTATGGTATGTATGGTATGTGGTATGGTATGGTATGTGGTATGGTATGTGGTATGGTATGTGTGGTATGGTATGTGGTATGGTATGTGGTATGGTATGTGGTATGGTATGTGGTATGGTATGTGGTATGGTATGTGGTATATTATGTGGTATGGTATGTGGTATGGTATGTGGTATGGTATGTGGTATGGTATGTGGTATGGTATGTGGTATGGTATGTGGTATGGTATGTGGTATGGTATGTGGTATGGTATGTGGTATGGTATGTGGTATGGTATGTGGTATGGTATGTGGTATGGTATGTGGTATGGTATGTGGTATGGTATGTGGTATGGTATGTGGTATAATTATGTAGGTATGTGGTATGGTATGTGGTATGGTATGTGGTATGGTATGTGGTATGGTATGTGGTATGGTATGTGGTATGGTATGTGGTATGGTATGTGGTATGGTATGTGGTATGGTATGTGGTATGGTATGTGGTATGGTATGGTATGTGGTATGGTATGTGGTATGGTATGTGGTATGGTATGTGGTATGGTATGTGGTATGGTATGTGGTATGGTATGATATGTAGTATGGTATGTGGTATGGTATGTGGTATGGTATGTGGTATGGTATGTATGTGGTATGGTATGTGGTATGGTATGTGGTATGGTATGTGGTATGGTATATGTGTATATATGGTATGTGGTATGGTATGTGGTATGGTATGTGGTATGGTATGTGGTATGGTATGTGGTATGGTATGTGGTATGGTATGTGGTATGGTATGTGGTATGGTATTATGGTATGGTATGTGGTATGGTATGTGGTATGGTATGTGGTATGGTATGTGGTATGGTATGTGGTATGGTATGTGGTATGGTATGTGGTATGGTGTATGTATGGTATGTGGTATGGTATGTGGTATAGTATGTAGTATGGTATGTGTTATGGTATGTTGTATGGTATGTGGTATGGTATGTGTTATGGTATGTGGTATGGTATGTGGTATGGTATGTGGTATATGGTATGTATGGTATGTATGTGGTATGGTATGTGGTATGGTATGTGGTATGGTATGTGGTATGGTATGTGGTATGGTATGTGGTATGGTATTAGTATGGTATGGGATGGTATGGGTATGATATATGGTATAATTTATGTGGTATGGTATGTGGTATGGTATGTGGTATGGGTATGTGGTATAATTATGTGGTATATGGTATGTGGTATGGTATGTGGTATGGTATGTGGTATGGTATGTGGTATGGTATGTGATGGTATGTTGTATGGTATAATGAATGGTATGTGGTATGGTATGTGGTATGGTATGTGGTATGGTATGTGGTATGGTATGTGGTATGGTATGTGGTATGGTATGTAGTATGGTATGTGGTATGGTATATGTGGTATGGTATGTGGTATGGTATGTGGTATGGTATGGTATGTGGTATGGTATGTAGGTATGGTATGTGGTATGGTATGTGGTATGGTATGTGGTATGGTATGTGAGTATGGTATGTGGTATAATTATGGTATGGTATGTGGTATAATGGTATGTGGTATGGTATGTGGTATGGTATGTGGTATGGTATGTGGTATAATTATGTGGTATGGTATGGGTATGGTATGTGTATGGTATGGGTATGGTATGTGGTATATGGTATGTGGTATGGTATGTGGTATGGGATGGTATGGTATGTGGTATGGTATGTGGTATGGTATGTGGTATGGTATGTGGTATGGTATGTGGTATGGTATGTGGTATGGTATGTGGTATGGTATGTGGTATGGTATGTGGTATGGTATGTGGTATGGTATGTGGTATGGTATGGTATGGTATGTGGTATGGTATAATTATGTGGTATGGTATGGGTGTGGTATGGTATGTGCATGGTATGGTATGGTATGTGGTATGGTATGTGGTATGGTATGTGGTATTGGTATGTGGTATGTGGTATGTGGTATGTGGTATGTGGTATGTGGTATGTGGTATGTGGTATGTGGTATGGTATGTGGTATGGTATGTGGTATGGTATGTGGTATGGTATGTGGTATGGTATGTGGTATGGTATGTGGTATGGTATGTGGTATGGTATGTGGTATGGTAGTATGGTATGGTATTATGTGGTATGGTATGTGGTATGGTATGTGGTATGGTATGTGGTATGGTATGTGGTATGGTATGTGGTATGGTATGTGGTATGGTATGGTATACAGGTATGGTATGGTATGTGGTATGGTATGTGGTATGGTATGTAGTATGGTATGTGGTATGGTATGTGGTATGGTATGTGGTATATGGTATGTGGATGGTATGTGGTATGGTATGTGGTATGGTATGTGGTATGGTATGTGGTATGGTATGATGGTATGTGGTATAATTATGTGGTATGGTATTTGGTATGGTATGTGGTATAATTATGTTATGTGGTATGGTATGTGGTATGGTATGTGGTATGGTATGGTATGGTATGTGGTATGGTATGTGGTATGGTATGTGGTATGTATGGTATGGTATGTGGTATGGTATGTGGTATGGTATATGGTATGAGTATTTGGTATGGTATGTGGTATGGTATGTGGTATGGTATGTGGTATGGTATGTGGTATGGTATGTGGTATGAGTATGTGGTATGGTATGTGGTATGGTATGTAGTATGGTATGGTATATAATTATGTGGTATGGTATGTGGTATGGTATGTGGTATAAGGTATGTGGTATGGTATGTGGTATGGTATGTGAGTATATGGTATGGTATGTGGTATGTAGTATGTGGTATGGTATGTGGTATAATTATGTGGTATGGTATGTGGTATGGTATGTGGTATAATTATGTGGTATGGTATGTGGTATGGTATGTGGTATGAGTATGTAATATGGTATGTGGTATGGTATGTATGTATGGTATGTGGTATGGTATGTGGTATGGTATGTGGTATGGTATGTAGTATGGTATGTGGTATGGTATAGTGGTATGGTATGTGGTATGGTATGGTATGGTATGTGGTATGGTATGTGGTATGGTATGTGGTATGGGTATGTGGTATGGTATGTGGTATGGCATGTATGGTATGTGGCATGGTATGTGGTATGGTATGTGGTATGGTATGTGGTATGTTATGTGGTATGGTATGTGGTATGGTATGTGGTATAAAATGTAATTATGGTATGTGGTATGGCATGTGGTATGGCATGTAGTATGTGGTATGGCATGTGGTATGGTATGTGGTATGGCATGTGGTATGGCATGTGGTATGGAATGTGGTATAATTATGTGGTATGGTATGTGGTATAATTTATGTGGTATGGTATGTGGTATGGTATGTGGTATGAGTATGTGGTATGGTATGTATGGTATGTATGGTATGTATGGTATGTATGGTATGTATGGTATGTATGGTATGTATGGTATGGTATGTATGGTATGTATAGGTATGTGGTATTGTATGTGGTATTGTATGTGGTATGGTATGTGGTATGGTATGTGGTATGGTATGTGGTATGGTATGGTATTGGTATAATTATGTGGTATGTATGGTATAGTATGTGGTATGGTATGTGGTATGGTATATGGTATGGTATGTGGTATGGTATGTGGTATGGTATGTATATGGTATATGTGGTATGGTATGTGGTATGGTATGTGGTATGGTATGTGGTATGGTATGTGGTATGGTATGTAATTATGGTATGTGGTATGGTATGTGGTATGGTATGTGGTATGGTATAATGTGGTATGGTATGTGGTATGGTATGTGGTATGGTATGTGGTATGGTATGTGGTATGGTATGTGGTATAATTATGTGGTATAATTATGTGGTATGGTATGTGGTATATGGTATGTAGTATGGTATGTGGTATGGTATGTGGTATAATTATGTGGTATGGTATGTGGTATGGTATATAGTATGGTATGTGGTATGGTATGTGGTATGTGTAATTATGTGGTATGGTATGTGGTATAATTATGTGGTATGGTATGTGGTATGGTATGTGGTATGGTATGTGGTATGGTATGTGGTATAGTATGTGGTATTGTATGTGGTATATGCTATGTGGTATGGTCTCGTGTATGGTATGTGGTATGGTATGTGGTATGGTATGTGGTATGGTATGTGGTATGGTATGTGGTATATGTGGTATGGTATGTGGTATGGTATGTGGTTTTGTATGTGGTATGGTATGTGGTATGGTATGTGGTATGGTATGTGGTATGGTATGTGGTATGCTATGTTGTATGGTATGTTCTATGGTGTATGTGGTATGGTATGTGGTATGGTATGTATGTGGTATTATGGTATGGTATGGTATGGTATGGTATGTGGTATGGTATGTGGTATGGTATGTGGTATGTGGTATGGTATGTGGTATAATGGTATGTGGTATGGTATGTGGTATGGTATGTGGTATGGTATGTGGTATGGTATGTGGTATGGTATTATGTGGTATGGTATGTGAGTATGGTATGTGGTATGGTATGTGGTATGGTATGTGGTATGGTATGTGGTATTGGTATGGTATGTAGTATGGTATGTGGTATAAGTATGTGGTATGGTATGTGGTATGGTATAATTATGTGGTATGGTATGTGGTATGTGGTATGTTATGTGGTCTGGTATGTGGTATGGTATGTGGTATGGTATGTGGTATGGTATGTGGTATGGTATGTGGTATGGTATGTGGTATGGTATGTGGTATGGTATGTGGTATGGTATGTATATGTATGTGTATAATTATGTATGGTATGATGTGGTATGGTATGTATATGGTATGTGGTATGGTATGTGGTATATGTGGTATGGTATGTAGTATGGTATGTAGTATGTAGTATGTGGTATGGTATGTATGTGAGTATGGTATGTGGTATGGTGGTATATGGTATGGTATGTATGTATGTGGTATGGTATGTGGTATGGTATGTGGTATGGTATGTGGTATAATTATGTGGTATAATGTGTATGGTATGTATATGTGGTATGGTATGTGGTATGGTATGTATGTGGTATGTATATGGTATGGTATGGTATGTAGTATAATTATGTGGTATGTATGGTATGTGGTATGGTATATAATTATGTGGTATGGTAGTATGTGGTATGGTATTGGTATAATTATGTAGTATAATTATGTGGTATGGTATATGGTATGGTATGTAGTATGGTATGTGGTATGGTATGTGGTATAGTATGTGGTATGGTATGTGGTATGGTATGTGGTATGGTATGTGGTATGGTATGTGGTAGTATGTGGTATGGTATGTGTATGTGGTATGTGCAGTATGGTATGTGGTATGGTATGTGGTATGGTATGTGGTATGGTATGTGGTCTGGTATGGTATATATGTGGTATGGTATGTGGTATGGTATGTGGTATGGTATGTGGTATGGTATGTGGTATGGTATGTGGTATGGTATGTGGTATGGTATGTGGTATAATTATGTGGTATGGTATGTGGTATGGTATGTGGTATGGTATGTGGTATATGGTATATGGTATATGGTATGTGGTATGTGGTATATGTATGGTATGGTATGGTATGTGGTATGGTATGTGGTATGGTATGTGGTATGGTATGTGGTATGGTATATGGTATGTGGTATGGTATGGTATGGTATGTGGTATAGTATGTGGTATGGTATGTGGTATGGTATGTGGTATGGTATGTGGTATGGTATGTGGTATGGTATGTGGTATGGTATGTGGTATGGTATGTGGTATGGTATGTGGTATGGTATGTGGTATGGTATGTGGTATGGTATGTGGTATGGTATGTGGTATGGTATGTGGTATGGTATGTGGTATGGTATGTGGTATGGTATGTGGTATGGTATGTGGTATAATTATGTGGTATGGTATGTGTGGTATGGTATGTGGTATGGTATGTGGTATGGTATGTGGTATGGTATGTGGTATGGTATTGTATGTGGTATGGTATGTGGTATGGTATGTGGTATGGTATGTGGTATGGTATGTGGTATGGTATGTGGTATGGTATGTGGTATAGAATGTGGTATGTGGTATGGTATGTGGTATGGTATGTGGTATGGTATGTGGTATGGTATGTGGTATAATTATGTGGTATGGTATGTGGTATGGTATGTGGTATGGTATGTGGTATGGTATGTGGTATGGTATGTGGTATGGTATGTGGTATGGTATGTGGTATAATTATGTGGTATGGTATGTGGTATGGTATTATATGGTATGTGGTATGGTATGTGGTATGGTATGTGGTATGGTATGTGGTATGGTATGTGGTATGGTATGTGGTATAATTTATGTTGTATGGTATGTGGTATGGTATGTGGTATGGTATGTGGTATGGTATGTGGTAATTATGTGGTATGGTATTATGGCATGTGGTATGGTATGTGGTATGGTATGTGGTATGGTATGTGGTATGGTATGTGGTATGGTATGTTTATGTATATGTGGTATGGTATATATGTGGTATAAGTATGTGGTATGGTATGTGGTATGGTATGTGGTATGGTATGTGGTAGTATTGTGGTATAGTATGGTATGTGGTATGGTATGTGGTATGGTATGTGGTATGGTATGTGGTATGGTATATGTGGTATGGTATGTGGTATGGTATGTGGTATGGTATGTGGTATGGTATGTAGTATATGGTATGTGGTATGGTATGTGGTATATGTATGGTATGTGGTATGGTATAATAGTATATGGTATGTGGTATGGTATGTGGTATGATGTAGTATGGTATGTGGTATGGTATGTGGTATGGTATGTGGTATGGTATGTGGTATGGTATGTGGTATGGTATGTGGTATAATGGTATGTGGTATGGTATGTATATGTGGTATGGTATGTGGTATGGTATGTGGTATGGTATGTGGTATGGTATATGGTATGGTATGTGGTATGGTATGTGGTATGGTATGTGGTATGGTATGTGGTATGGTATGTATGGTATGTGGTATGTATGTATAATTATGTGGTATGGTATGTGGTATAATGGTATGTGGTATATGGTATATGGTATGTATGGTATGTGGTATAATTATGTGGTATGGTATGTGGTATGGTATGTGGTATGGTATGTGGTATGGTATGTGGTATGGTATGTGGTATGGTATGTGGTATGGTATGTGGTATAATATGTGGTATGGTATGTGGTATAGTATGTGGTATAATGGTATGTGGTATGGTATGTGGTATGGTATGTGGTATGGTATGTGGTATAGGTATGTGGTATGGTATGTGGTATGGTATGTGGTATGGTATGTGGTATGTATATGTGGTATGGTATGTTATGTGGTATGTGTGGTATAATTATGTGGTATGTATGTGTATGGTATGTGGTATGTGTGGTATGGTATGTGGTATGGTATGTGGTATGGTATGTGGTATGGTATGTATAATTATGTAATGGTATGGGTATGTGGTATGGTATGTGGTATGGTATGTGGTATGGTATGTGGTATGGTATGTGGTATAGTATGTAGTATGGTATGTGGTATGGTATGTAGTATGGTATGTGGTATGGTATGTGGTATGGTATGTGGTATGGTATGTGGTATGGTATGTATGTATTATGGTATGTATGGTATGGTATGTGGTATGGTATGTGGTATGGTATGTGGTATGGTATGTGGTATGGTATGTTATGGTATGTGGTATGAGTATGTGGTATGGTATAGGTATGGTATGTGGTATGGTATGTGGTATAATTATGTGGTATGGTATGTGGTATGGTATGTGGTATGGTATGTGGTATGGTATGTGGTATGGTATGTGGTATGGTATGTGGTATGGTATGTGGTATGGTATGTGGTATGGTATGTGGTATGGTATGTGGTATGGTATGTGGTATGGTATGTGGTATGGTATGTGGTATGGTATGTGGTATGGTATGTGGTATGGTATGTGGTATGGTATGTGGTATGGTATGTGGTATGGTATGTGGTATGGTATGTGGTATGGTATGTGGTATGGTATGTGGTATGGTATGTGTATGGTATGTGGTATGGTCTGGTATGTGGTATGGTATGGTATGTGGTATGGTATGTGGTATGGTATGTGGTATGGTATGTGGTATGGTATGTGGTATGGTATGTGGTATGGTATGTATTATGTGGTATGGTATGTGGTATGGTATGTGGTATGGTATGTGGTATGGTATGTGGTATGGTATGTGGTATGGTATGTGGTATGGTATGTATGGTATGTGGTATGGTATGTATGGTATGTGGTATGTGGTATGGTATGTGGTATGGTATGTGGTATGGTATGTGGTATGGTATGTGGTATAATGGTATGTGGTATGGTATGTGGTATGGTATGTGGTATGGTATGGTATGGTATGTGGTATGGTATAATATGGTATGTGGTATGGTATGTGGTATGGTATGTGGTATGGTATGTGGTATGGTATGTGTATGGTATATGGTATGTGGTATGGTATGTGTATATGGTATGTGGTATGGTATGGTATGTATATGGTATGTGGTATGGTATGTGGTATGGTATGTGGTATGGTATGTGGTATATGGTATGTGGTATATGGTATGGTATGTGGTATGGTATGTGGATGGTATGTGGTATGGTATGTGGTATGGTATGTGGTATGGTATGTATGGTATGTGGTATGTATGGTATAATGGTATGTGGTATGTGGTATGGTATGTGGTATGGTATGTGGTATGTGGTATGGTATTATGTGGTATGGTATGTGGTATGGTATGTGGTATGTGGTATGGTATGTGGTATGGTATGTGGTATGGTATGTGGTATGGTATGTGGTATGGTATGTGGTATGGTATGTGGTATGGTATGTGGTATGGTATGTGGTATGGTATGTGGTATGGTATGTGGTATGGTATGTGGTATGGTATGTGGTATGGTATGTGGTATGGTATGTGGGATGGTATGTGGTATGGTATGTGGTATGGTATGTGGTATGGTATGTGGTATGGTATGTGGTATGGTATGTGGTATGGTATGTGGTATGGTATGTGGTATGGTATGTGGTATGGTATGTGGTATGGTATGTGGTATGGTATGTAGTATGGTATGTAGAATGGTATGTGGTATGGTATGGTATGGTATGTGGTATGGTATGTGGTATGGTATGTGGTATGGTATGTGGTATGGTATGTGGTATGGTATGTATGTATGTATGGTATGGTATATGTGTATATGGTATGTGGTATAATTATGTGGTATGGTATGTGGTATGGTATGTATGGTATGGTATGTGGTATGGTATGTGGTATGGTATGTGGTATGGTATGTGGTATGGTATGTGGTATGGTATGTGGTATGGTATGTGGTAGTATGGTATGTGGTATGGTATGTGGTATGGTATGTGGTATGGTATGTGGTATGGTATGTGGTATGGTATGTGGTATGGTATGTGGTATGGTATGTAGTATGGTATGTGGTATGGTATGTGGTATGGTATGTGGTATGGTATGTGGTATGGTATGTGGTATGGTATGTGGTATGGTATGTGGTATGGTATGTGGTATGGTATGTGGTATGGTATGTGGTATGGTATGTGGTATGGTATGTGGTATAATGTATGGTATGTGGTATGGTATGTGGTATGGTATGTGGTATGGTATAATGGTATGTGGTATCTGGTATTGTATGTGGTATGGTATGTGGTATGGTATGTGGTATGGTATGTGGTATGGTATGTGGTATGGTATGTGGTATGGTATGTGGTATGGTATGTGGTATGGTATGTGGTATGGTATGTGGTATGGTATGTGGTATGGTATTTATGGTATGGTATGTGGTATGGTATGGTATGGTATGGTATGTGGTATGGTATGGTATGGTATGTGGTATGGTATGTGGTATGGTATGTGGTATGGTATGTGCTATGTGGTATGGTATGGTATGGTATGGTATGGTATGTGGTGTGGTATGTGGTATGGTATGTGGTATGGTATGTGGTATGGTTTTTGGTATGGTATGTGGTATGGTATGTGGTATGGTATGTGGTATGGTATGTACTATGGTATGTGGTATGGTATGTGGTATGGTATTGTGTATGGTATGTGGTATGGTATGTGGTATGGTATGTGGTATGGTATGTGGTATGGTATGTGGTATGGTATGTGGTATGGTATGTGGTATGGTATGTGGTATGTATGTGGTATGTGGATGGTACTGGTCAACTGGACTGGTATTGGATGATACGTTCCATGGTATGTGGTATGTATTCCGATCAACAAAAAACCTCCGCCGTCTGTATGTGTATCACAATACGCCTACGGATTGATAAGTTAGTACATGCATGTAAGGCCTGGTTTCCATATGGTCGTAAACGTGTCGTAACTGTCGTGGAGATAGGCTTGCAGGCAGCCTATCTCCACGACACGTTTACGACACGGTTGCGACCATATGGAAACAAGGCTTAATGAATTACTATTGGTTCACCTGCAGTATGTTCTAAATATATGATTATTATTAGAAATTAAAGGTGCAAATATTTATTACCAAATGCATTAAAATTCCTTGTGAACTCAATTGTGCAATTTCCCGAAAATTATACATACCGATTGTTCAGATTGTTAAACTTGTATATTGCTCCCTACATTATGCAAGTTTAAAGACGCGAAGTGATCACGATTTTGATCGTGAATCTATGAAACTGCTCAGAGTCGCTAATTGATGCTACTATTCGTGTCATATATATTGTCTGGCCCTGTCTTTGAACAGGCGAGTAATATTCTTCATTGCGTAATTTCTGGTTAATACAATTCTAAAACGTTTAAATAATTTTCACCTTTGAAAGTTTTCCCTCCGTGTGTTTTATCCAAAAGAAACCATCTTTCGCTTCGGGAAGATTGTCTACTATATCAGAACAATCTTTCGCGGTATTGAATTTTTCGCCAAGTGTTGAGGAGCCTATAGGCTATATTGGAGAATATTGACAGTCGTGCATGATGCTTGCTTTTTATTTAAAACTGAAACTGATAATGAAAGTCGCGTGCATATAGGACACATGGAATATATAATATAGTTTCAAAATGGATCAAATAATACGCATGACGATCACTTGGCTTACATTAAGAAACTATATTCTAGCTATAAAACTATAATTTAAACTTGTTTAAAACTCCATGATAATATTTAATGTTACTCTGATGCTGGGATATTCGTAGTGCGTTGTTCAAACAGTGCGTAGATTACCAAATATTCAGACCACACTTTTGTATGTCGTATTTAACCCCCTCCCCGAGGGGGGCCCCATAAATATTATATTGTTGCACTCGTTTTTCATAAGTGTATCGTTTGTAAAAATTTATAGGGTAAAATCGTATTTCTTATAAAAAAGAAGTGTAATCTTACCATCCAGAAATTTCCATGGATATTGTCCTCCATAGAGATCACAACTCCGTCATCTCTTGAAATCTTACGATACAAGGTGCGGTTCCCTTCTTTCGCTATGGAGCAAACAGATAACTGACGAGAAAATATATGGTGTTTTTGGGCTTGTCCAACCTTAGCACAAATATCGAGATTTAGTATGAGCTATTTATTGCAGGCTTACCTTAATTGATGCATTTTTTCAGATCTACTATTGATACGCAAAAGCCGGAAACGCTTTTAGCATTTTCAGATTCTTCCGCGCTGTTGCTTGGTGGAAACTTTAATCGTTACTCAATATTTTCTTTTCTATGCATGTCATATATACAATTGTAAATCTTGCTTATTTAAATCATGAACAATTAGCTACTTGAATCACAACTAAGTCAGAACTAAAATCAGATATCTCAAATAGCTAGAGCTAAATCAGGATTTCCCCATTTCCTCAGTTTCGGCAGCAGGAAATGTATAGTACGTAGTTGTAATGGCAATGGTCATAATTTCCTAACGCAGTACATTTGGTGCTCATTGTCAAGACCAACATTATTATCTAGTATCTTTAAAGAAGTAGAAAACTCTTTCGCAAAAAAACCCCACCTAGGCCTAGGGAGCTCATGCATGTATTAACAGTAAATATATAAATTATATACCTTGCCCTCACCACCTAGGAATTGTACAGATACCAGGAACAGAACCAGGAATAATGTACGAGCTCTTTCTGATCGAAAAGAAATCGTCATTTTAAATTTCTCCCTGATGCAGGCTTATTTCTTCAGAAGTGTTTCATCTGCGGATGTTTGTGACTAAATAAAGTGAGTTTGTCAGGTTTTCGCGATTCATTGTTTTGAGGATATCGAAAACAGAGTTGGAAGTTTTCGTTTCCGCAAATACGTAAGCACTCTGACCACTCGTTAAGCATACTTACATTACATTAAAGCCTCTTACAGACGAGCAAGTTTTCTATGACAAGTTTTCATATGACAAGAACATTCTCGTTCCCAGGACTCTCGACTTATCCGCGAAGCCCTGGAAACGAAGATGGGTCAGGAAGTGATAAATATTACGTCAACTAACTCCAATGCCAGGTTATTCAACTAGAAATGCCCTTAAATGTACTTACGACTGTATACGAGATTGCATAAGAAAACTATTATTGACACTAGTTCCCCCAATCAAAATTTATGTTGTGTGATGTGCCTGAATTACTCAAATCAATTTAAACTGCAAAAAATTGAAGTTTATTTCCCGATTACAACCCAATTACCAATACAAAGTTAACACCAATGCTAAATATTTTCTATTTACTAAATATTATCTTACAACGTTGTGGATAATAGCAACGCTTCACGTGCAGTATTAATAATATCGTCTTAGAAATTAGAGATTATACAAAGAAGCTATATCTATGTCGTGATTACTTGTATGTTATATCACGTGTATATGTTATATAAAACAAACTACTGAATGTAAAGATTTGGCTTCTAGCGAAGATAGATTGTCCGCCAGGGTGGGAAACTCCTTTCTTGTGATTTTCGAGACCTTTGCCACAAGGATCATGTGTTGGCCAGGTACTACCTGTGCTTCCATTAAAGAAATAATATAACGAGGAAGCTGCCAAGTATGGTCCGTAAGGGTGCCAAGAAACTCTATTTGGTGCCACACCATTACAAGCTGGTGCCACGTTCTTTATATTCTGACAACTCATTGATCCGTGTTTCTTTGTGACCAGACTTCCAACATTCGGTTGACACACAACCCAATCATTGATATTTGACTTAATCATTATCTCTTGCCCAATGTTCTTCCAAAGATTCCAGTCTACAGCCCCACGTGATGAGTCACTGAGTGGAGGAGTGGTTGAGATCGGGACATTGGCCCTGCTGGCAGGCCAGTTTGGACGGGGGGTTACGGCGTTACTTCTTGACCTAAAACTGTTGTAATTTGTAAAGGTGTAGCTGTAAACCAAGGTCCAGCCTCCCCCGTGAGTTTCCATGTCACAATAAACTTGAAATCGTTTCTTGGCTGCAGGCTGGACCCAATAAGTTCCTGAAGTTGCGAATTTATATATTGCCAGGATATCTTTGCAAGATGTTAGCAATGTAGCTGAAATATCATAGAATAATAAAATTTGTTGTTGTTTTATATCACAATAGCGATTATGGCTGAAACTGTTTGAAACTTGTATTTTGACAAGCCTTGGGGATTTCCCGCCAAAACCATTTTGATGCTTGCGAATAGTTTGAATATTCCCAACAAGCAATATCTCATGTTGTATTGTCTGCTTGGACTTACCGTTCAATTTTGTTTTAATTTTTTTCAACTTCTTTTCAAGACTTTGAAACTTTGTATTTATATTTGTCTGCAGGTTTTGAACTCGTCCGTCTTGCTGGGAGTTTTTGTTGCTGAGACATTGAAACTTTGTATTTATATTTGTCTGCAGGTTTTGAATCATGGCGTCTTGCTGGGAGTTTTTGTTTTGTAAATTCTCTTTCAGATCTTTAACTTGAGCCGTCAAAAGCCGAGTCTAAAAACATATATGTACAAGTATAAGTCAAAATAGCCTACCATAGTTATCTCTCAAGTGAGGCTGCTTATTAATAGGGGTTTATAATGTTACAACTGTAATACACAGAAAATAATTATAAATACACAGTATGACGTCCGATATCGTGGTAAGAACAATAAGTTGTGAGGGCAAAAAATTAAAAAAACCCGCTCAACTCAGCTCGTACGTATATATACCCACAGTTAATGAAATAAGAAAAGTTTGGGATCTTTGAAGCAAAAGCATTTACACACCATTTGACGTGATCTATGATCTATACAAAACAAAGCACGGCATTGGTTCATGATGCTACTGAAAGAGCTGTGATTGGCTTAAAGATATGACGTCATCGTGCGTCTATTCTTGAATAGATCATGGCTCTCGAGAAAAGGCAGGTTGAGGTCAGATTATTGTATTATAGTAATTAGACAACGGGCTTTCATATTTTTAATCATTTTATCATAAATACGAGATTTTGGAGCCGTCTTCTCTTTCTTACAGTTCCATAATATGTTTAAATATGATCCTGATGGAACAAAATTCGGGAAAAAACGTTTGGCTTTTTCAAGTAAACGTTGTCGTTCCAATCGTATTTCGTCTACACAGACTTTACTATATGCTACCACCCTTAGCCTTTTGGTTTGGGCGTGAAACATAAGAAAATAACCGGGTATTTCAGGACTATAGGTACGAGGCACTCCAGTAATACCATGCAATTTCCTTGTTAACTAGACAAATATGAACGTTTACCTCTTCTTCACTGCCTATCTCATCCCATCTATTTCCTTTGTTTACATATAGTTTTTCATTATCCTCGCGAAATGAAAGCAGTCCTGGCACTGGTGGGAGATTGTTGAAGCTTTCTTTGTTTTCAACTAAGAGTGTCTGAAAGAGTTTGAATTGACAGTGGATTAGTTTTGGATCAATAAGTTTGGAGCTTAGATGATGAAAATATATTTTGGAATGTTAATTTTCACATCCCATCAGGTCTGATATGGATAGGACTTTGACGACTATTGCAAATTCTTACTTACACCTTCATTCAAGAATGCCTGAAATTGCTTTGAACATGATCCCTGTGAAAGAAGGAATTTCGTATATTAGAAATCGTTCATGTAAAGTTTAATCTCCTTAGATGTTTTTGTACCATTTTTCTACTTTCATCGATACGTGCATCTATTGAATTTTAATGTTATGTTAATTATTTTAGTGTTCGAATCATGTGATACATGTTTTAAGAATTACTGCATTTGATACCCGCGGCTGTTTCAATAGAGATTATAAATTAATTTTGCCACCATAAAAATTTCTACTGAAAATAATACCTGCAGACAAATGCTTGCTAACTTGTCCGAAAAGTTGACGCAGATCGCCTTGCCAATTAAAATTGCGAACGATTTTCATCACTCTTTCTTATAATAGTCGCCTTACAATTTTCAATGGAGCGGTTCGACCAATATGAATCCTTTTATCTTTTCCACACATTACCTTACGAGAGGTTCCTGTCTCTTTATCAATATAATACGTTTCAGTTTTTCCAGATTTTGTCTTCATATTAAACTCCATACATCTTTTCCACACTCGTCTAGGCATTCGTGTTCTGATCCAAAACCATGCATAAACGTGATTGGTTAAAACGGTTCCACCATTAGTGGCTTTGCATTTTTTGCTGCAATAATGATCCCGTCCACCTTTAGGACCGAAACATGCACAACACTATAAACAATGGAGCTTAAGAATTGAAGTAAGCCTGGTTTCCATTTCGTTTAAACTGGCAAAGTAATACCAGCAACAAAATTTCGGCAACTTGCAACAAAAACGTATTTCAATGCATGTTAATTAGAATTGTTTACAAAAGTTTTGTAACTTATGCGTGAAGATTTTTAATTAACATGTGTTGAAGTCTGTTTTGGTAGGTTGCTCGTATTGCTTCACCTTAAGATAGCCGATGTAATAAAGTGCACCTGTTTCTTTGCAGTCAATTAAGTAATATTTAAACACGACCAGGACTCAGGAGCGTTTTATCATATTTAATATTAATATTTTAGATATGATAAAACTTGAATTAGTGCTTTGAATAACTCCAAACTTGACTATACAAAAAATTGACTTCTATGAGCATTATTTTCTATTGTCTGCAGAATTAACACGGTTGAGTTGTATCTACCAAACAATAGTACTGTAATTAAACTTCAGATGCTTAACGCCCACTTCGTTTTGTTCATCATGCAAATTATCGCCTCGTGCATGGACATGCTTCATGTAGCCAGACTGTTTAGAGTTCTAGTGCTAGACTGAGACAACTGCTTTGGGATAAAATTTCCGAGTATTTGGACCGAGAGACCAAGATAAATTTAAACCGAGGACGAATTCAGAAAAGTAACTTTTTATCAATGCAAATATGAGTGGCATTTAAGAGCATGGAAGTTCAATTCGCAATGTAATAAATACGTGAGTAGAATATATCTTCATTTCTTCAATTTGACCTTTTCAGCTAGTCTTACATCTGTAACATAGACATAGAGTTGTACCCTATGGCATCTGTATTAATGTTGTAAAGTCTGTGAAATATATAGTATTTACTGTTTTTGAAAACTATGTATGGCGTTTAACAGTTCTTTTAGAACTCGGTAACGTATCGGTAATGTACATTGTCTTTGTTGAACAACAATGCCTATATATGGTTACCCCGCCACATGAGGCTTTCTTTTAAATTTTCACTGGCTGAAAATCTTGATTTAAAACTGATAATTACGGTATACATACTTTTCGACTATATTCAGTTTGACCAAATATGTAAAGTTTGGGTCAAATATTTTGGAATTACTAAATTTTATATAAAATGGTACGTTCATGAAATACATGAATGGACCGTATTTCTCCTGGGATCGCTTTTTAGCACGGCCAATTTACTGGGTATAAACCGCCTGCACGAGATAGGCACACATCATTGGGCAATTGCCCAATGAATATTATTAGGAGACTCATTTGCATATATCACACAAAAGATAAGTTAGATATTTTACATCGATCAGCATGACTTGGTTACGACACCCGGGACCAAATGGAAACAAATTTTTTAGGCTAAAATGCTCATGAATTATTAATAAGATTGCAAGGAACCTGAACACCTGAATTCTACGTATTATTTAGAGTTGAATTAATCAAATTCTTACGTGTATTTTCATTATCAATTTCTCATTCGTATATTAGGCACCTAAATGGACACTAAAATGTAATCTGTTGAACAAATGAGTATAAATACCTTATGATTATCACAACCAAGAAATGCGGTTGCATCATGTGTAATACCAGATAGTTCAGAACTCACACTGTAGCTATACATAAAGAGAGATATAATTTTATACAATATGTTAATTAAACAAACCAAAGCAGTCATGATATAAGGTCATTGTCATACAGTATGTCGACTGCGGAATTCTAGAAAAACAAGGATCACGACAACACAATAGCTAGAATACAATAAGAGTATAAGTGATTGAAAGTTTGATTCATTGAGAGTTTGCTCTGATTGTATTGATTGATTAAGAAAATCTGATGTATTAATTCATATTTACTGATTGATTGAGAGCTTCTTTCGGTAAAATCTTTTGACTCTTAATTGTCAAAATGCAAAAGCCAAAAATACGTCACATCAAATTTCGAGTTCTTGAAAAGATTGAAAACAATTTCATGAGCAAAATATGTGATGAATAATAAATGTCCTAACATGTACCTAAAAGATCCAAAACTATCCAGCTTCCCTGGTAAGCCTGCTACATAAGCATACCCCAATGGACATTTATTTCTGAGACAGTAATTCATTCTTCCCTGAAAACAAATGATGGTATAAATGCTCTGTTAGATGAAATGTCTTCCATTAATTTATAAGAAGTACGCATCAATGTAGTTACCCATCCTAAGCTGACAAGCACATGAGGTCCAAATTTTGAACAGTTGAACCTTGTGTTGACCACTGTCTTAGTAAGGATATCTTTAACAAAAGAAATATCTCCAATCCCTGAATGAACGTCAGTGCAGCCACCACTTGCCACACCAAAAAGATCTCCCAAATCACGTCTTGTTTTTAACCTGTAAGACCTGGGAACAAATTAAGTTAAAGAATATTACTTTATAGTCTCGGGTATTTTGTGTCAGAAATCTAGCCAGCTAGAATGTTCTTTCTTCGAACTTTGGTACGAAAAACATTTGCTCTTATATATAAGAAGTAACAATGCAACACAAAGCAATAAAATATTACAACAACCAAACGCAACACAGCACAATACAACACAGCACAATGCAATACAGCATGCACAGCACAGCACAATGCAATACAGCACAATACAACACAGCACAATGCAATACAGCACATCACAATGTGCCATAATCTCATACCAATGTGCCTTTGTGTCTTCAAAACTGCTCGTGGTTGAAATTTGAATTGCAAAGTCTTGCATCTTGACGTCACCAAACTCACTAGACCAATGAGGAGGTCCCAATGGATCTACTGGAGTATCATTGGATGGAACATTCCATGTGACTTGACTGTCCTTCATTCCAATCAACAGAAACCCCCCACCATCTGTGTGTGTGTCACAGCACCCCTAGGGATTAAATAATTAGCAATCATTGATATAATTATGGAGGGAAATATAGATTCATTATCGACTAATTAATTGATTGATTGATTAATAATTTAATAGATAGACTATTGTCGTATTGGTGGTATTTGCTGCCGATTGTATCGAGATGTGACTGGTGCAATTTTCTTTGACTGAACTATATAATTATATTGAACAGTTTCAGTTTTCAATGTCGTCCAATCAGCTGGTTATCGTTGACTTTTATGACGTCAAATCATGATGAATTGAAAATTTTCATATATAGTGTCGCTAACTTTCTTATTAAACATTTGTTTGTCAGAAAACGATTATTTTTCCTACGTTTGGCTGGGGCATTTGCATAAATTGCAAGTCTTCTCCCTGGGCTTTCCTTGGCATTTCAGGCAGCGTTTCCCAGCGATAATGACTTCTGAAATATTGGCTTACTTGTTTATCATTATAGCTAGATGGAGGGTTGATTTTTTACACAAATATAAATGATCTGCTATTAACATACTAGTATATCATTATAGGTTGTATTTTTGGCCAAAATATATAAATGATCCGTTGTTCAGCTGTTCTATGATGGTTATTTGAAGATTTCCTACCTTTGAAAGGCCTTGTTGGCCAAGTTTAAGCCAATAAAACCCATTGTCTACTATATCAGAACAATCTTTTGCCGGATTGAATTCTCACCAAGCGTAGAGGAACCTGAAATTATGTGAATGCATGTAAAAACGAGTTATAAGAAAGAAAGCCTTACATTTAAAACAGAGGAGAAATGTAAAATTTTTCAGGTTATAAATGTGGTAGAAATTCCGAAACTCTTCTTTGGGTAGGCAGAATATTATAAGAAAGAGCAAACTTATATTTTATGATCAAGAATACATGGCTTTAACTTTGGTTTTGTGCGCTTTCCTTAACTCTTTTGCAAGTAATCAAATCATCTAGTATCAATCAATTAATATATCTCTTCATCCTATAGTAGGCCTGCTCTGGGATCTTAACTCGCCTTAACTCGCTCGAGATAATGCGAGTTAAGGCGAGTTAAGAAAAAACACAACTTTTAGGTAATGCGTTTTAAGGCGTTTTAGAGCGATTTAAGGCGATTTAAGAAAAAATACATGGTAATTAAATATGCAAGTATAGTACTTTAAGCAAAATACAGTAATAACACATAATTAATAGTGCATAGTAAATGTATTTTGAAAGAGCACCACTACCCCCCTCACACCCCCAGGGGGTCTGGTTAGACTGTCATGTAAACAAGACCCAGTTGAAACTTATTAATTAGCTTGTTATTTTGCCGTATTACTAATTTTAAGGTTATACCACCAAATTGCTGGAATTAATACAATGAAGAACATAAACCAGTATATAATAACATGTATTTTTAAATTGAATTGCATACTAATACCTAAAATCTAAAAAATCAGGGTTGTGGCTGGAATGTAGGAACGAGAAGTTTTAGTGCACCCCATGGGGTTGCTATCCTATATTTTGAGAATTTCCAAATGCATGAATGCCTTGTCAATATCTTGGAAATTCCAAGGGTACAGAATATATTAAAACTGTGACCATGCATGTTCCAATGTGGCAATACATATTTGTAGTTTAATATTCAAACGAATTTACATATGTGTTAAACTTACCAAATAAGCTTGAATTTGCGTTGCAAATATAGTATTTCATTTCCATGTGTTCATTTAATAAGTAAAACTCAACATTGATTGGTATTTATTTTAATTCCCCTCAATATATAAAGTGCAGTATTTATAAAAATTCACTAATGTTAAAATTTAGTTTATATAAAGTTTCCCAGACTTGAATAATAAATTTCCGCTGGATAGCCTGAGAGAAAGCCATCCTCGTACCCAGGCTTTTCCCTCTTGTGGAGATAAAACCCTGGATGGAGCTGGTCACGTGTCTCTTTAAATTTATTATTGCCTGAGGGGGTGAGGAGAAAAGTATCATATTACATGCTTCCACTTGAAAATTATACACTTTAATTGCAAGGAGTGGGATATTATTATGTATAATATATCTCGAGAATATATAGTTGAAAACACTTGCAAAATTTGTTTTTTGTTTGCTTTTAAGTTTTAAAAACGTATAGTAAACAGTTTTATCAACAGACAAGTCAAGTAACCAACCAAAATTGTATGCTTTTGAGGTGTTGTTTAATGTTCTCTCGAGCACGGTTTCATATCAGACGCCTCTGGATCTAGTCTATATTATTAAATCAATCGTCACTACAAATATAGAAACCTATATTTATAATATATTTGTAATGGAGATTGATGTCCACTCTAAAATCTGTTGAAGCATTTTACAGTTTAGAAGGTAGTAAGATACAAAAATTCTCAGGGAAATGTGGTAAATTATGATTTATGTTATTCGAGAACTTTCTTCTTGTTGCCGATTCTATAAACATGTACAAGTCTGAAGCCTGAGTGAAGGCAAAAGCCTCGTCCGCAGCTGGGGGAAATAGTATTGTATTGTAAATATAGGCTATATGCAAAGAAATGATAGCGCATCAGGTTTACAAAATATTTTTCATACATAATTTGAGACATAATTCATAAAAACTGATGCGTAGCCTTTCCACAGACCACAGATATATAATATATATATATGTAAAAATAATAATATGTAATTTTTATATATATGTAAAAATTTAGTCATTCAGAGTTAGAGTTCCCATTGAATCAGCTGTAGAGTGTATAGTACAGCAAAATAAAAACATAGTTGTACACTAAATTTTGTCTATACTATAGGACAAAGACTTTAAAATAAGTCGGCTTATTGGACACTGATGTCTCACAGTCACAGACCATATGCACAGACACAATAGCATAGTGATATGGATACTTTCAGCAAATACTAAATAACTGTATTCTAAATCCCTTTTGTATATTGTTGTGTTCTGCATAAATTATGCATGTTTAGTGAATGTGCACGTGACTAGGAAGGAGTTCGGAAGCACATGTTTAGAGGAATATACCTGGATTGTACGAACGCTTACTTTGAGATTTTATTAATAAATACCACACTATATAATATTGGCGACGAGGATAACACATTCGTAGTCTCTTCTGGCACACTTTGAAGCATTTTAGATCTGAAATACAACCTTTTGGTTCGGAAAGTCATCGATAAACAACAAATCAACAACCGACAATTGACACCATGAACTCATTGCCGAAATTTCCGACTTTTGACTACGACGTAGACAAGACAAACGCGGGGCCAAGATGGGAAAAATACGTGAATCGCCTTGAAAACTTGTTCATTGGAATGAACCTTAAAGACGATACTCGGAAACGTGCCCTACTACTTCATTACGGGGGCGAAACTGTTCACGATATCTACGAAGCGGAAAAAGGTAACAGCCTTGCTACGTATGACGAAACCAAGAAGGTATTGTTGGCATATTTTAAGCCTAAACGCAATATTCAAATGGAAATATTTAACTTTCGAAGTTGCAAGCAAAAACCAAATCAATCCCTCGATGATTTTGTCACCGAACTGAGAAAACTCTCAAAAACTTGCGAATTTCCGAACACGGATGCTGAAATTTTGTCTCAAGTGATTCAACACTGCCGTTCGTCACGACTACGAAAACGAGCCTTACGCGAGCCTGACAAGTCCCTAACAGAAATTCTGGCGTTAGGAAGATCTCTAGAATTGGCAGATCAACAAGCCGCTACAATAGAGGACGAAACAGTCAATGCAATCGACCGCAACAAGTCGTGGAAAACACCTGCTAAACACAAACTGGAGACGCAAACTCCCAAGGACAAAAACCCAACAAGCTATCGCCCGAAGTTTCCAAATTCACAGAAAACATGCTGGAATTGTGGTGGTCAATATCCACATGACACAGTATGCCCAGCAAGAGGTAAAACTTGTAATTATTATAAGAAACCCAACCATTTCAAAATTGTCTGTAATGAGTTGAAACGAAAACAGCAAGTAAAGATGGTATCTGATGACAAATCTGCAGAGACAGATTACAAATCTGCAGAGACAGATTACAAATCTGCAGAGACAGATTACAAATCTGCAGAGACAGATCCTGATGACAGTCACGACTACTGTTACACCATAAACATGGATCCCGAAGTCGTAAATACAGTAAAGCACTCTTTGCCACAAGTGTCACTAAAACTTAACAATGTTAATACATCTCTACTGATAGACACTGGTTCCACAGTAAATATTATTGATGAAGAAACCTATCAGAAATTAGGAAAACCCAAGTTACAGAAAAGTAAAGAACCCAACTTGTACCCCTATGGCACCAGTAACCCTCTTTGTATACTCGGACAGTGTGAATTACTGATTGAAACAAAACACAAAATTCAGTGCCATAAATTCTTTGTCACAAAAGGAAACCATGGATCTTATTCTCTGATGGGTTATCAAACTGCACAAACACTAAACTTGGTCAAAATCCTTCAGAACATCAAATGCCTACCTCAGATCTTAATGGTGCGAAAATTTTCAGTAAAATAGATCTTACATCAGGCTATCACCAACTAGAACTCACTCCTGAATCTCGGTCAATCACTACCTTCAACACCCATGTTGGTTTATTCAGATACAAAAGATTGAACTTTGGGATATCTTCTGCCTCCGAAATATTCCAAGAAACAATTCGCAATGTCATACAGGACATACCCAATGCAAGAAACATCAGTGATGACATTATCATCTTTGGAACCACTCAAGAACAGCATGACAAAACCCTTGAAGCTGTTTTCAGACGTTTGCACGAGAAAGGACTGACCATCAACAAAAGTAAGTGCCTTTTTAATCAATCTACAATTATGTTCTTTGGCCTGGTATTTGGTTCAGAAGGTGTTTCCCCAGACCCCTGCAAAGTCGATTCCATCCAGCATGCAACCAAACCCACTAATGTTGGTGAAGTTAAAAGCTTCTTAGGAATGACAAACTACTGCTCTCGTTTCATCAAAGATTATGCAACCGTTTCAGAGCCGTTGCGGCGCCTAACAAAAACAAACACCCCTTGGTGTTGGTCAGATGAACAAGAGACCGCTTTTCTTTCCCTTAAAGATAGCTTAACAAGTAACTCAGTGATGAGATATTTCGACCCTCAAAAAGAACTCACAATTATTGTGGACGCAAGCCCAGTCGGACTAGGCGGTATTTTAACACAAGATAATTATGTACTTAGCTATGCCAGTCGATAGTTGACTGAAGTAGAATCACGATACAGTCAAACGGAGCGCGAAGCTCTAGCCATTGTTTGGGCTTGTGAACATTTTGACATGTACACTAACGGTGCACACCATTTTACCGTAATAACTGATCACAAACCCCTCGAGAACATTTGGAAAAAGGCGAATCCCACACCCAGAATACAACGGTGGGGTCTACGATTACAACCTTACAAATTCACCATTTCCTACCAACCGGGCAGTACCAACCCAAGCGATTACTTATCACGACACCCAGAACCAAATGACCAAACGCGCACTAAGACATCATTGCAAGAAAGAGTCGCAGAACAGTATGTTAACTTTCTTGCTATCACATCAACCCCACGGTCAATGACTTTAGATGACATTAAGAATGAAACTAAAAAAGACAAAACTATGCAAAAAGTTATGTCGTTGGTTCGTTCATCTCGATGGCATGAAATCAAATATATATATGACCCCAACATCGACATGAAAGAATTACAGTTGTTTTACAACGTGCGAGATGAGCTTGTCTGCCACACAGACAATATTTTATTGAGAAATAATCTCATCGTCATACCCTCTGCATTACGTCGTCAAGCCATTGACATTGCCCACGAAGGGCATCAAGGCATAAACCGCACAAAATCATTCATTAGATCAAAGATATGGTTCCCAAGAGTTGATGAACAAGTTGAAGATATAATTAAGAGCTGTATAGCATGCCAAGCAGCAACATACACGAATACGTCTAACATGGAACCTCTTAAAATGTCAGATATGCCTGAGAAAGCATGGGAACACTTAAGTGCTGACTTTTGCGGACCTCTTCCCACAGGGGAATACCTGTTTGTTATCATTGACGAACATTCACGCTACCCCGTTGTAGAGATTGTCCAATCGGTCTCAGCCAATACGGTGATTCCAATCCTTGATAAAGTTATATCAATGGCGCCCCTTTCAACTCCCTCGCATTTGCAAACTATGCTAAATACATAGGCTTCATCCATCGCAAAATAACTCCCTTATGGCCAAGAGCGAATGCCCAAGCAGAATCCTTCAATAAACCCCCAATGAAGTCCATCCGAACAGCGCGCCTTGAAGGCAAGAATTGGCGTCAAGAAATGCATAAATTCCTTAGACAATACCGATCCACACCCCACCAAGCAACAAAGTTCCCTCCATTCCAACTTCTATTTGGCCGAATTCCACGAACAAAACTTCCCGAAATTTCAAACAAGGCTGACCCAGAACCCGCTGCAACAACGCAAGCTAAACTGAACGACAAGTCTGCCAAAGCCAAAGGGCAAGCGAAACAATATGCTGATCGTCGAAACAAAGCAAAGAAAAAAGATTTCAAGGTCGGAGATAAGGTTTTAGCAAAAAGTGAGAAGATGGGTAACAAGTTTACAACTCCATATCAACCCGAGCCTTATACTATCCAGACAAAGAAAGGATCTATGCTTACAGCAGCCTCGAAAGACAGAGTTGTCACAAGAAATTCGTCGTTCTTCAAGAAAGTCTCAGATTCTACTGACTATGAACAAAAACAACATCATCCAGACTCGGGAAGACCTTCAAGGAAGAAAACTATACCTAAATATTTGGAAAATTTTGTTAGAGATTAGATGTTAACAAAAGAAAAACCTAGACAATTAAGCTAAGTTCTTATTTGTTAAAGAACAAAGCAGGACTCTATTGACCTGACTTTTATTCGAAAGGGGGGAGGGATCAGGGTTTTTTTTAACGTGCAGTTCTACACAAAATGTGCAGTTCTAAATCAATTTGTGCAACTCTAAAAAATATTTTGTGCAGTTGAAAAAAATACGAACTTTCGGGATATGGATATTTATTGTAGAAAACTAAAGTAATCGAAGGAATAAATGGAATACATATAGCTTCAATAACAAAAGCAGTACCAGAATTTCTCATAACAAACTCAACAATATAATTTTTGTTGACAATTTGGGATGAGAATCAGTTAATGAAAGTTTAATAATAAAAAAAATGGTGCCATTTGCGCGAGTTGAATTTCATGCTATGACATGTCGCAGGGACTTTTTTAATTAATATACTGGGGGGCCAAAGCCCCCCCCCAGCACCAATGTTAGCCCCAGTAAACTATCCTCCCAGTGAAGGTCCCTTTTGTATGGCAAAATGTGCAGTTTGGGACAAAATTTTTGTATGGGACAGTATGGCAAAATGTGCAGTTCTAAATTTTTCTTAAAAAAAACCCTGGGAGGGATGTTGTGTTCTGCATAAATTATGCATGTTTAGTGAATGTGCACGTGACTAGGAAGGAGTTCGGAAGCACATGTTTAGAGGAATATACCTGGATTGTACGAACGCTTACTTTGAGATTTTATTAATAAATACCACACTATATAATATATATTATATTAGATCAAGCTAGAAAGACGATGAAAACTATTTAGGATTTAAAGTGTGGTGTATACTAACACATATGAAGTATAATTACATATGTTTTATCGTAAATATTCAAGTTGTACCGCATGCACGGAAGAGTCGTTGAATTTGCCTTTATCGGATAATTTTACCGTACGTTTGGTAACATAAAGTTATACTTCGACATACTTCTTGATCGTCGCGTTTAGCGATGCCAAGGCGGGATATTTTACAATCTTGAACGAGATTTAACCTCTGGATAGCATTGTTTACACACAGTAGGATCTCGATATTTTATAGCAATTCCATGTCAGCATTAAAAAAATCCATTTCGTTTGCAGTTTGAATACCAAACAGGATAAGGTTCAACACTGTTAACAATCATATCAGTCAGTCTATAGAAGATATGTTTTATTGATTGTGTTTTATATTAAAATACCGTGCGACGCGTGCTTTCCTTGGCTTGACAAGCGTTGTGTATTGAAATCTGATCCAACTTATCGCTACTTATCGCTCAACACTCCAGGATACAGTAGGTAGTGACATGATCATGATGACGAATGCGACTATTTTATAACAACAGTTTTGTCACAATTTCTTGTTGCAAATTTTCAATTCATCGCCCCAAAATACGTTTTTCCAAACGCAACAATATCACAGAAGACAACACGCTCCTGTACCACCCCTCCCTAAGTGTATTCTCAATTTATCACGCGAAATCCGGGTGACACGTGACCAGCTCCATACAGGGTATTATCTCCCCAAGAGATAAGAGCCTGTGAAAGAGGTTGAGAGAAAGCTCCCTCCCCGCAGTGGCTAACATGAAGTATTCAACTGAATTAATGAAAATGCCAGGTTTTGTTATCGACCCAAGATCGTACGCTAAAAATGTTAAACCTCGGTTATTAAAACGATCATGGATCTTTATATAAGACGATATGAACCGGACAATGCTGACTATAAAAGTTGACCAGGATCATGCTGTGGTTTATCAATTTATGTAAGTTTGAACACTGTTGATATAAAATATTAAATGTTGTGCACTACACGCACTGCAATTCAGCACTTGTATATAAGGCCGTCGGAATTATTAAAAGTATCAGTTTACCGTCACTTAAAATTTCGAAAGTTGATAAGCCCTCTACCCTGTAATTTTTGTAATTTTTGTTATGGAAGTTCATATCACAATATTGGCATAATTAATTATACTTATCGAAATAGATAAAATGTTGAAAACAGACTGATTCTTGCCATCCTGACTTTTTTCTGTTTGAATATAAGGGTTCCTATGTCACATTATATACCTATAAGCTTGATAGTATGTAACTTATGCACCAGTCATGGAAAGCCTCGCACCCCCCTATGCGAGGATTTATTTGCAGATTAGCCTATCTGTTATGCCTGGGTACTCAGGGCATTAGACAGCGTAAGTTAGATATGTGTCATGATGGCCAGGGATTATGGGCTGGGAATCAGTGGGAATTCATCAGTTCGAGATGTATTATTAAGCCTTGTTCATCGACATTTACCCTATACTCTATAGACATTGTTTTACTAAAAATAGCTTTTACAGGATAATGTATTATTTGACTTTGTGTAAATTGCAAGATACAGCTAACAGACAAAATGCAAAATATTTACCTACTTTGGCAAAGTTTTGACAAACTCTGGATTGCATGTTTGGCCTCCAATGATCAAAATTGGGGAAATTTTAGAATAGTTTGTTGAATTTTAAAAGCAATTATTATGGTAGCCTTCATTTTTGGTGCCCGGGTAGCGGGGGACTTTAGCCATGTTTAGACTAGTAAGAAGGCCATGTATAGGTTGGGGATTAGAATGATTTAGGACACAACCTTTATCTAATGTCCACTGTTCCCTGGGTAGGGGGGTGCGTGGCTTTCCAATTACTAGTGCATTACTATGTTTCGGCTTTTATCAATAAGCATGTAACTTCCCTTGTTTCGGCTAAGCCCCCTCTCTCCAGCAAGCCCCCTCGGATAAGTGCCCTCCTAATCTTATCTGAAATAAACTTACCCACCTAATTTTATCTGAGTTTAAGCGATTTAAGAGAATTGTTGCCAATTTTTATCCGCGATTTAAGGCGAGTTAGGGCGATTTAAGGCGATTTAAGGCGAGTTAAGGCGAGTTAAGATCTCAGAGCAGGCCTTATAGTGCAACATATATATGTTGTTATTTCCCTATACGGACCGGCCAAGCCGGTATATAATATTTTATTTTTTTTTATATTTTAAAAACAAAAACATTGGCTCTATGGATTTAAATCTCGCGCGGTGCGTACGGCCTCATTGCAGGAAACCCTAGAATATGAATTCGGACCGCAAACAAAAATATTGCCTATCACTATGTTCATAGAGTGTTATCGAGTTCAAATTTTCAGTGGCCCTCAAGTCACGAATTAAGTTTTGAATCGGTTAAAAATATGAACTTTAAAAACGGGTGTATTCTGACGTGGATGCATATAGTAAATACGTTTTAGGAAGAAGACAGGGTAGTCATTTATATTATTGTACACAACCACCATGCTTATGATGACCAGTCTCTTACCATCCAGGAATTTCCACACATATCGACCGCTGTTTTTAACGCAGACCACAAAACCATCATCGCCTGAAACTTTGCGATACAGTTTACGAATTCCTGCATTCTCCTTGTGACAAACAGGCAGCTAAATTGAAAGAAACAAATGAAATTTTGTTTTATTTCTTATTTGGTTATATAAGTCATAACGATAGGATCTTGATCCTAAAGACCCACAGTATTTCTAAATCCTACAGGCTACACGGCTGACTGTAATATAGTTGTAGTAATACACTAAAACCGTAGTAGCAGTAATAGTTAACACTGCATATGCATGCTCTCGCTGAATGACTTGTTTGGTTATATAACGATATAGAAGCTCAATACTTCAAAACTACTCCATATGTCTTCATCTTTGTCTTCAGTACATCTACGTTTCTATTTCAACTTAATTTATGTTAAATACTTAATTATACATTAATAGAGTGACTTAATAGATACTTTAATACGAGCAACTCTTAACCAATTTCATGGAAATGGTGTTTTAGGCCAAATATATGATTAAGGCAATCGTTTAACGTGATGTATACGTTTCCTAAGTTCCCATGTCTATGCGGTATCAGTTGTTCAGCGCTGTTACTTTGAAACTTTAAAATGTGTTACCTCAGCGTCTGTAAACATGAACCATTGCACTGCTATGAACAAGAGGACAGCACGAACGTGTCTCAAATACAACGTCATTTTTAACCTTTTCAACGATCATAAATGTTCACTCTTACAAGGCTTGTGACTGAATAAGGAAGAAAATCATAATATTGAGAACTTTACTGGACCAAAATACAAAAAATATTCTATAAACGGAAACATTCTCATTGCTATATAGCGCCAATTTATACCAGAGTATCCACCTGTGTATCTAGGAATCATCCTTCAAGACAGACTATTTGTGGTAGTTCGTTTTGATAGAAGATCAGCCTTTTGCATAAATACGGCATTATATAACTACCTGCACTTTACCAGCCAGGAAAATATCAGATATGGTTTGTTCGCAGAACCATTACCATGCAGTATCGATCGCATAAGGGAAACAGGCAGATCACCCGTCACGACAGACTATCTGTGTAGTTTGTCTACTCAGATGAACTTGCGTTCGTAGTTCGTGTTAACAAAATATAATCGGCCTTTTGCATAAATACGGTTTTATACGAACTATACAAGCCAAGAAAATACATCGGATACGGTTTGTTCTCAGAACTATTACCAGTATAGATCGCATTATTCTAGCTAGTTCCTCTGGTTTCAGTGTATAGATGTGGGGGCGTAGGGACGAGTTTATCGAGGTCAGGAATGTCCTTGTTCCCAGGACTCCTCGACTTATTCGAGAAGCCCTGGAAACGAAGATGTATCAGGAAGTAATAAATATGACGTCAACTAACTCCCATGCCAGGTTATTCAACTGGAATGCCCTTAAATGTACTTATGACTGTATACGAGAATGCTTTAGAAAATTATAATTGACACTAGTTCTTCGAATCAAAATTTATCGTGCGTGATGTACCTGAATTACTCAAATAAATTTAAACGGCAAAAAATTGAAGTTTATTTCCAGATTACAACCCAAATACTAATACAAAGTTAACACCAATGCTAAATGTTTTTTATTTACTAAATGTTATCTTATTACGTTGTGGATAATAGCAACGCTTCACGTGCAGTATTAATAATATCGTCTTAGAAATTAGAGATTATATAAAGAAGCTATATCTATGTCGTGATTACTTGTGTGTTTATATATCAAGTGTATATGTTATATAAAACAAACTACTGAATGTAAAGATTTGGCTTCTAGCGAAGATAGATTTGTCCGCCAGGGTTGGAAACTCCTTTCTTGTGATTTTCGCGATATTGGCCACAAGGATCATGTACTGGCCAGCCACTTGTGTATCCACTAAAAAAATAATAAAACGAGGAAGCTCTCAAGTATGGTCCGTAAGGGTGCCAATCAACTTTATTTGGTGCCACACCACTACAAGCTGTTGCCACGTTCTTTATATTCTGACAACTCATTGATCCGTCTTTCTTTGTGACCAAACTTCCACCATTTGGTTGACACACAATCCAATCATTGATATTTGACTTAATCATTATCTCTTGCCCAATGTTCTTCCAAAGATTCCAGTCTACAGCCCCACGTGATGATTCACTGAGTGGAGGAATGGTTGAGATTGGGACATTGGCAAGACTGGCAGGCCAGTTTGGACGGGGGGTTACGGCGTTGCTTCCTGTTCTAAAACTGGTGTAATTTGTAAAAGTGTAGCTGTAAACCAAGGTCCAGCCTCCCCCGTGAGTTTCCGTGTCACAGTAAACTTGAAGGGATTTATTCGGCGCGAGCTTGATCCAGTAGATTCGTGAAACTGCGAATTTATTTGCTGCTAGGATATCATTACAAGACTGCCCTGGGTTTAAGACTGAACCATAAACCGACGTTGCTGAAATAGAAAAATAGTTAAATTTATACCACATGTTAGCCACACGAGCAATGATAGCGCAAACTTCAAAACCGATATTTGTCAAGCCATTCAAACTAACAATGTCAATTATTTCCTTTCATAACCATACCATACAATCATACATAACACAACCATTCCGGTTTTACCGAGAATTCTTTAATGTCTTGTATTTCTATATTTTTGCCACGAGGATTTGAGCAATAAAAACTGTTGCAAACAAGTTTATTTATAGCGCATAGTGGTTTGAAAACCAATACATCGTATATAATACTAATAATAGTATGACATACTTCGACTTACCATTTAATCTTCCTTCAATCTTTTTCAACTTGGCTTCAAGGCTTTGCAACTTTGCATTCATAAAACAATTTAAATATAAACACGTCATATAAAATTAACCTAATGCAGTGGAGCCAAAATTTCGTATATTATTCAATCTTGGAAGGAGGAAATGTGGCTAATTCGTCCCACGTTTCACGATTAGTAAGCAAAAGTAAATGTGAGGAGGGTGCACAAAAAGTATTCGTATCGTAACATGAATACCTCGACTTACCTCGACCAACGAGTAACTGGAAAAACATTCGCCAACACTTACCTCTTTTTCACTACCGACGGCATCCCATCCATTTCTTTTGTTCACATAAAGTTTTTCGTTGTCTTCACGATATGAGAGCAGTCCTGGCACTGGAGGGAGATTGTTGAGGCTTTCTTTGTTTTTAACTAAGAGTGTCTGAAAGAGTAAAAAATTTCTAATGGTTAATCTTGCATAAAGGTGTTGGTTAAAATTAAAGGTTATACATAAATTGGCGAACGTAATTTTCGCACGAAGCTCCCAGATATGGTCACTTCCAAAATATCATAGTTTGAAAAATAAAAGATAAAAGTATATGAAAATACTATGTTAATACTTACACCTTCATTCAAGAATGTCTGATATTGTTTTGAACATGTGCCCTGTATAAAAAACAAATTTCATATTTCTTACAAATCTTTTGTATAAATTTCACGATCTCTTGGGTTTCAATAAGCGCTGTCGGATAGCAGATATCTTAACCATATTCCAGTTTACTGTATTCTTATATTTTCACCTGTTCTTCAGTATTAATATATATTCTGTTACATGGTTTTCTAATTCTGAATTTTCCATGCAAATTTCATCCAATCCATTATGTGTTTTTTTGGGCAAAATTATTATTTTTCCCCACAAAATTCTCCACGTATAGTACCTTATGAGCAGTACCGGTCTTTCTATCAATATAATACGTCTCAAATTTTCCAGCTGCTGTCTTCCTCTTAAACTCCATACATCTTTTCCACAATCGTTCAGGCATTCGTGTTCTGATCCAATACCAGACGTAAACTTGACCTGTTAGGACAGTTCCACCATTAACTGCTTGACATTTTCTGCTGCAATAATGACCTCTTCCACCTTTAGGACCAAAACATGCGCAACACTAAACGTATTATGTAAACGAATTAGCAATTTATCGTAAATAACTTGGCAAATTTATAGTATATCAAATTACGTAGCACTTTACAGTTACCGTACCCGAACAATGCAAATATTTAATGGTACGTTTTTGATGGTCTGTAATCTAAATTTAAACATATGAGCCCAGCAAATGACTTTCAAAAAGACATTAAATTGCGCTTCCCCCCTGGCGTGTCAATCGCTACTGTCCGTAATCTAGTCGATGGTGTCTGGGTGTGCAAAGCAGTTCCCCGGTACGCATATAAAGCAGCAGCCTATAGGCCACAAAAGTGACAAAATAGAAGTAAAAAAAAAACAATTTAAGATCTGGAGGCAGATTAAAGTTCAAAAATGCTATAATGGCACCCCATGCAGGGGCGCTAAAATTCCTGCCTTGAAAACTTTGGGTGCGACGTTGACCAACTGCAGTCTGGGTAATATGTAAAATTTCCTAATTCGGTTAACTGTTTTCAGAAGAGTTTATGCGAAAAAATATACAACAGTCAGATCACTGACCACAAAGCTAGGACTGGGTAGTGCATCTGCTATGCCTACACAATGAAGGAAGCCGGTAGAGGTCACATTGGAGTGACCCACACAAATCAACTGTGGTGTTGTTCGCATGTTAAAGGAGATAGCGCAGATCAATCTTACAAACCTTGCCATTATCGCAACCAACAGAGGCTGTAGCATCGTGTGTGATACCTGAAAACTCTGAACTTGCACTATAACTAAAAGTAATATATGATATATATTAGGTTATATTCAGTCCCTTTTAGTCATTACATCTTGCAGCACTTTTAAATAAGGAGCTTTAAAGATTTTAATCAAAATTTTGAAAGCTTTTACAGGTATACACTTCACAAACTATGTTAAAGAATTTTCCATACTAGCTTCAAATCTCTTTTCAGGTGATACCCACAATAATATGTAAATTATGAAGATCAAATGACCAAAGAAAACACCCAGCTTTAATGCAAAATATATACGTGTGCAAGAAAAACGCCATCCTGACAGCTTTAGGTAAAAGGGTAGAAGCTCAAATCCAGTCTATTATTTAAGAGAATGGGTTTACCAAGGGTCATTCTGTTTACCTAAAAGATCCATGATTATCAAGTCTCAAAGGAATTCCTTTTAAGAATGCATAACCATTTGGACATTTGTTTCTAAGACAGTAATTCATCCTTCCCTGGAAAAGTAATAATATCCCTGTTATACTTAAGGCCATGTTATATACAAGAAACAATTTTTGTTGCAACTTTCAACGCAATTTCGGACATAGAGTGAAGTGAAGACGAACTTTGCGCGCCGCAACCGCACGAATTTTCATCGGGCGGGCGGGCGGGCAGTCCGTCCTGTTACCCTCCTTTTCCCTTGTTGCCGACTTTAAATGAAATGAGCCCGAAATCAAGTGAATCTGCCTTTTTATGTTCAATTTCTTATTAACATGCTTATTTATTACTCACCAAGCCCATATATGGGGTTGTCTGTACCTAATTCATTTTCGCATATAATTACGAGTATTGTGAATAGTATTCTATTTCCCAACACTCGAATTCCAAGCTCAATTGTTTAGGTATTGGAAGATAATAGTCAGCGGGACTCCATTCGTTCCTTCTCCGTTTCCAGAACCGAAACAACAAATACATTGACCAACACCCCCTTAAAACCCCCATACCTCAATCCCATATCTCATCTCCAAACCTCCCCCAATACTCCCCAAAACAACCCAAAATATATACAAATAATTAGTCAGAATGAGGCGCAAACAACACGTTTTAACTGGTTCAATTCCTCCCAGTTGGGTGCGGCTTCCATTATCTCTTGAGATGCCAACCTTCCTGATGCACCCATTGGGTTAAGGACTTTCGCAAGCTGGAGATAGTGTAGAGCCGTGTGACGACGATTCCACCCCACATGATCCATAATTTCTGTCAGCTCCACACCCGACAAGGCCAACGCGATAGCACAGCCAGAGCGGAAACCATGCAAAGTTTCACCATTATCCGCATCCATTTCCGCCAAATACAGCTTCAATCGTGCTTCAGCCGCCGACGACGTAAAAGGAGCATTCTTGATCCCACCGTTAGGAGCAGTCGGACGGAACAAATACCCCGTTGTTAAATCGACCCCAATTCCCTGCGCCAGCGCCACGTACGTCTCAATAGCAGCCACGGGACAGATGATATGATTTGGATTTCTTCGTATACCAAATACATTGTGGTCACCATCACGCAAAGTCTTTCCCCAGACATGATTGACCAAAGCTGGTCCAAACGACAGTCAATACTGGTCAGGTCAATATCAGGCGCTTGTAGCAGTTGAGGTTGAAAATTCAATTTCCGTTGATACCCACATCGTTGGCAAAACCGGAAATCATAATCGTTAGCATAACTACAATCGGGACATCGAACAGATGACACATACAACTTTGCAGTAGGTGGACAAGGCTGAAACGGAAACAAACAACACTGGTGGCGCCGAGTAATGCAAAAACGAGAACTTAGGAAGATAAATAAACAACTGCAGATCTATATACCATATAATATATACATAAACTAACCAAAAATAGAAGCCAATGAAACGACATTTAAAGATGAAATGAAAATAAGACAAAGATTATACAATATTCTGAGACGTAAACCGTAGAGAAAAAAACCATAAGTCCCCTGGAAGGCCAGGGTGCGGCACCCAACCAGCGCGACTGGGAAGTTGTAAAACTCCCTGGTCGCCTTTCTGAGCTAACTTCAGAGAAATTGTAACATGTTCGTGTAATAACGGCCACCAGTATTTCCTCGGATAAACGTCCAGAGTTACGAATGTACATGCCCTTCCGTAGTTCTTGAGCAATCGCAGCACCGGACCCACTAACATGAGGGGAGGAAACACATATGGACAGGACAATAATGGAATATTAGAGGATAAATCCTGGGCAAAAACATTGATCCCTGCGGACCCAGGCGACGGCCAAGGTGTAAAGTGAGGTAAGGGATGTCCATGTAGATCAAACATAACATTGGAATCGAGGGCCATCAAATCGCAAGTATGTCCTAAAGATCCACCAAAATGGTTCTTTTCGTTCTCCCACAATGCTTCGCTCAATCGACAATCGGAAGGTGACAATCGACGCGACGGCGCATCCGCTGGGTTATCATTACTTGCAACTTGAATGACCCGAAGACATATATTCAACCGGACGGTAGAGAAAAACAATCTCTTGATCACGCGATTCAAAGAGGGACTTCGACCGCCCTTATTATTCCACGCATAAACAACCGCTTGGTTATCCACCATGGCATCCACATGTGCATTTTGCACAAGTGTTCTAAAAGAAGACAGTACGTGTTCTAATGCAACAGCCTCCTTGACGGATATGTCCAGATGTTGTTCGTCGTTAGACCAGTAATCCGACACATTGAGAGAGACAGGCGAAGTAATGCTGCCACCCCACGCAAACGAGGACGCATCCGAAGCCAGCGTTACCCGAATATGCCGTTCATCCCTCCAGAGCAATGGCTGAGACCAGGTACTCACAAATGACCAATGTTTAATCTCCTCTCTCAAAGGGCCACGTAAAGGAACGAGTTTACCCGTTCGCAAGGCCAAAGATATAGCAGCATTCATTTCTCGTGTAAACAAAATAGCCGCCGGTATCGCCATGGAGAGAGAAACGCATTTCCCCACTAATTTCTGTAACGTTTTTGCATTAATTACCCGTTGTTTCAAGATATCTTGAAGAAGAAGTAGAAATTTTTCTCTCTTCTGTGGTATCATGGGGAACAATCCCTCTATAGAATTCACTAAAAATCCCAAATAAGGAACTATCTGCCGAGGAATCAAAATAGATTTTGACAAATGGAGGAAATAACCCAAATTAACCAAAAAATAAAGTACCAGAAACAAAGCAGAATTAGCTGCAGCCAGATGCTGCTGGTCAGGGTCGACAAGAGCAGCATATGGACCCTGGGTCAGAGAAACGCGAAGTTCGGCATTGTGTCGATCATCAATATACAGCGAACATGGAATATTAATCGAGCGGAAGTAATTGGATGTAACCAGTCCGGTATTGTGATAAACGTAAGGCGAGGTTTTCCAACCAAACAGAAGGGAAGTATAAACAAAAACCCAGCCACCCCACTGGATACCAAAAAATTGCCTGCTCTCCTGGCTCATTAGAATGTGATCGTAACCCGATTTATCATCCAGGACAGTCTGATAAGAGTTGCGTTCGACATACCGAGGTAGATCCCGAAGCCGATCTAACATGAAGGGATTATCTTTAATCCAAAGATTCAAAAATCGAGCATCATAGCATAAACGAGGCTTAGTAGGTTCTACCGTCAAAAGAAGGACTAAATGAGGCATATCCACTTGGCCAACTCTACCAAGTAACGATACGGCGCCATTACGAACCCGCTCAATCAATGTGGTACGGACGAACGCAACGAATGGCTGACACGAAATATTATTAGGGTAATGACACGACGGTGGTCTATCGGAATCATATGTGACGCCTTTATAACTCCCTCGAAAATGTTGAAAATTAGGGAAAATTGAAACGCGATTCCGTAACCAATCTAACACTTGAGCTTGCTCTACAGTAGGAGAGTCGCCAACAAGATTTTCCCAAAAACCGATATGAGCATGTAACTCCCCTGCACGAAAAGACGCAGGATCTCGGAAAACCAGGGAAGTAGGATCACCCAAAGACTGCCCATTTACAATCTTCGTTAAATCCACTTCGTTCACCGTCATCCCTTTGCGGGCCTCTACTGGGTTCCCATTAATGTCGACCCATTTAATCTGTGCTTCTCCACTCATAAAGTATTGGGAAGCTTCCACAATAGATCTATCAAAATGCGGATCATACTCCCAATCATAGCCAAGACATGTCCGAATCTAAAGAAGGGCAAATAAATAATGTTCGGAACCCAATGAGCCAGCAAAGGGATGACAGTTCTGACCCGGCCTAGCCGGGGGAGTATTTTAGAGACTCTGTTTCAAAACCGTCAACCTTTGATGACCCAAGCGGAGGAATACAATGTAACGAAATCAATAGACAATGCGTGTATCATCCAAATAATCCATGAACGTACACAGTTTCCAAACATAAAAATTGAATCACACACCACCACTGCATTATAATTCTATTCAATATTGACCATGACTGACATCAATTTAAATGTAATTTATCCCAATGTAATTCAAACACACCAAACCAAAACAAACAACATGAACACGACTAATGCCTAATGACACACTTGATTGCAATTGCACAATCTACCACACGAAGTCTACAACAAATAGTCTAGTCAATATTCTCTTGCTATGCTATTACAACGCTTTACTCGAGTCGATAGACGTAGGAGCCGAACGTCCATGCTGTTGTGGGCTACTCTAGCCTCAACTGATGGCTTAGAAAAAATTTCCATTGCCTTTTTTCAGACTCGCAAATTCCTTTTTCAACGTCTAAACATAAACAAAAGAGTACTTAACCAAATGACTAATTAAACGCAAAAACCAAGCGTATCAAAGAAATACGGCCACTAGGCAATTACTCATAATTCTCAGTCATATAAGAGCCAAATAAACAAAAGCTACGCCACAAGGGGCCCATATAAATACACTTGAATGCCGTATATGACAGGCACTGTGATGAACCCAACCAATAAATCGTACACGCACGTAACTACATGCCAAAAGTAACATATATCACACTAGAAAAATCGCACCGAGAAAACATAATACATACCGAAATTCCACATAAACCTATAGAATTATGTATAGATAACTCCACATCGGCAATTCCGACACAAACATCTGACGCCCCAGTCACAGATAATGTGAGAGCAAATATTACATCACACGGGAAATTGCCCCATGCAACATATAACGCCACACAGGCAATTGCTCACATAATCTCATAAAGGATAATGGAATGCCTCACAGGCAACCGCGTACACCTAGAACACTTACGCCACACAGGCCATCGTTCGCGTAGAGCGCAAACGCCAGACATGCAATAGCTCACATATAGAGCATAACGCCACACAGGCAATCACCCGTTAAAAACACAACGCCACACAGGCAATCACTCACAAAGAGCATAACGCCACACATGCAATCGCTCGTATAGAGCATGACGCCACACAGGCAATGGCTCATCTAGAGCATATAACGCCACACAGGCAATGGCTCACCTAGAGCATATAACGCCACACAGGCAATGGCTCACCCAGAGCATATAACGCCACACAGGCAATGGCTCACCTAGAGCATATAACGCCACACAGGCAATGGCTCACCCAGAGCATATATTAACGCCACACAGGCAATGGCTCACCCAGAGCATATAACGCCACACAGGCAACCGCTCGCCTAGAGTACAGTATATCTCCACACATGCCTTTTTATGTTCAATTTCTTATTAACATGCTTATTTATTACTCACCAAGCCCATATATGGGGTTGTCTGTACCTAATTCATTTTCGCATATAATTACGAGTATTGTGAATAGTATTAACAGTATATTAGTGAGAATGAACTGCTTCACACTTTTCTGATATTTTTCATTCTCATTCATTTCTTTCATGCTTGTATATAGTATGTTACGTGAGGAAATGGTCGACGGAGTAAGATGCGGGGCAAGTTCTCAATTTTACTGTGAATAAGTTTTAAATATTAACATCGCTCTGTGTCAGAAAGTGCGATGCAAGTTGCAGTAAAAATTGCCTCGTGTAACATGGCATTACCGCTTTCGGTAGAGTAATTTAAATACAGTAGAACCCCGCTATGTCGAACTCGCTTATCTCGAACTCCCCGCTATCTCGAACTTAAACCAATTTCCCGTGTATTTGCTAATGCTATTTCCATCAATTTCACTCGGTTATCTCGAATTTAGTTAACTCGAACTCCCCGCTATCTCGAACTAATTTTGCTTTTCTTGACCGAATTTACCAGGTTATCTCGAACTTTAATGACTTCAGTTCGTTTATATTAGGGAGTAGATGCATATATTTGATTTTGCAGTGTAATCATGCACGTAAAACGGACTATATAATAATAAAAATGCACTCTTTCAGTTTAAGATTCTTATAGCACAATTGATAAATAAACTGCATTGACAGTGTTTATCGTATATTTCGCAAATAACAGTCGTCTCAACGGGTTATTGGATCAGCGACGTTAATTTAGTTTAACTTAATAATTAATAAAATTATCTTTTTGCAATTTTAGACTGATTCGGTTGTCTCGAACATTCGCTATCTCGAACTTTTTGTTGTTCCTTTGGTTGTTCAAGATAACAGGGATCTACTGTAACATTTGTGGAGAGCCCAGTATGTTCGCTCAGATACCTGATTACTACCAGCATAATCTGGTTAAGTTTCTATTCTATTCCTTACTCCTTTTCATCTATAATCCAGGAAATTTTAACTATTGTACTTTTTATACAGTTTACTATCACAGTTACCCATCCAAGACTGGCATGCTGATGAGGTCCAAATTTCGAACAATTGAATTTTGTAGTGACCACAGTCTCAGTAAGAATATCTTTAACATAAGACACGTTTCCAATCCCTGAATGAAAGTCTGTACAGCCACCACTTCCAACACCAAACAGATTACCAAGAGCGCGATTTATTTTTAATCTGTAAGACCTTTACACAAATGATTAGAAAAATATTTGAATGGTATGACATGGTATGGTATGATATTGCATGGTATGGTATGATATTTCATGGTATGATATGGCATGGTATGGTAAGATATTTCATGGTATGATATTGTATGGTATGGTATGGTATGGTATGGTATGGTATGGTATAGTATGCCATGCTATGGGATGGGATGTATGGTAGGTATGGTATGCTGGGTGTTGTATGGTATCGTATTGTATGGCATTGTATGGTATGGTGTAGTATGGTATGATGTATGGTATGATATGATATGGTATGGTATGGTATGGTATGGTATGATGTATGGTATGGTATTATATGGTATGATATGGTATGGTTATATATTTCAGATGGTGTAGAATGGTATGGTATTGGTGTGATTTGCTTTTGCCGACTTTGGTTTCTTCTTTACCCTCTACCTGATCTTTCACAATATTGACACAATAGATTGTTTCATGCTACCAAACTCACCAATGTGCCTTCGTGTCTTTAAAATTATTTGTGGTTGAAATTTGAATTGCAAAGTCTTGTACGTTGACGTCACCAAACTTGCTGGACCAATGAGGAGGTCCCAGTGGATCCACTGGAGTGTCATTGGAAGATACGTTCCATGTGACTGGACTGTCATTCATTGCGATCAACAGAAATCCCCCGCCATCGGTATGTGTATCGCACCACCCCTAGGGATTGAAGAATTAGCAATCATTGATGTACGGGGGGATAGATAGATTCATCATTGACTAATTGTCTTATTGATTAATAGATAGACTATTGTGGTACAGATGGTATTTGCTCAACCGTTTCAATTTTTTCTTATTAATTAAACATTTGCCAGTCAGAAAACAGTTATGTTCCCATGCCGTTTGGCTGTTGCATTTGCATAATGGGCGTTCCTTGGTATTTCAGGCAGCACTCCCCAACGATAATGACTTCTAAAATATTGGCTTACTGATATATCATTATAGCAAGGTGGGGGGTTAATATTTTCACAAATATAAATGATCTGCTGCTCAGCTGTTCTATGATGGTTATTTGAAGATTTCCTACCTTTGAAAGGCCTTGTTGGCCAAGTTTGAGCCAATAAAAGCCATCTTTTCCTCCAAGAAGATTGTCTACTATATCAGAACAATCTTTTGCTGGATTGAATTTCTCACCAAGTGTAGAAGAACCTGAAATTATTTGAATACATGTAAAAACGAGTTATAAGAAAGAAAGTCTTACATTTGAAACAGACGAGAAATGTAAAGTTTTTTTGGTTTATAAATGTGGTAGAAATTCCGAAACTCTTCTTTGGGAAGGCAGACGCTTTGAATATTATAAGAAAGAGCAAACCTATATTTTATGATCAAGAATGCATGGCTTTAACTTTGGTTTTGTGCGCTTCCATTAACTCTTTTGCAAGTAATCAAATAATTAGTACCAATCAATTAATATATCTCTTCATCCGAGTGCAATATATATATGTTTTTATTTTCCTATACGGACCGACCAAGCTGGTAAATAATATTCTTATTTTTCTTAATATCATTTTAAAAACAAAAACATTGGCTCTATGGATTTAAATCTCGCGCGGTGCCACCGTACGGTCTCATTGCAGGAAACCCTAGAATATGAATTCGGACCGCAAACAAAAATATTACCTATCACTATGTTCATAGAGTGTTATCGAGTTTAAATTTTCAGTGGCCCTCAAGTCATGAGTTATGAATCGGTTAAAAATATGAAGTCTAAAAACGGGTGTATTCTGACGTGGATACATATAGTAAGTCATTTACTATAGGGTAGTCA
Source organism: Trachythela sp. YZ-2020 (assembly GCA_016169945.1). Classification (NCBI taxonomy): domain Eukaryota; kingdom Metazoa; phylum Cnidaria; class Anthozoa; order Malacalcyonacea; family Clavulariidae; genus Trachythela; species Trachythela sp. YZ-2020. The sequence goes on from JADLSH010000155.1 coordinate 2,980,112, forward strand.
TTTATATTATTGTACACAACCACCATGCTTATGACGACCAGTCTCTTACCATCGAGGAACTTCCACACATATAGACCGTTGTTTTTAATGCAGACCACAAAACCATCATCGCCTGAAACTTTGCGATACAGTTTACGAATTCCTGCATTCTCCTTGTGACAAACGAGCAGCTAAAATGAAAGAAACAAATTTTCATTTCTTTTTTGGTTATATAAGTTATAACGATATAGAAGTTCAATATTTAATACTTCATGTCTTCATCTTTGTCTTCAGTAGATCTACGTTTCCATTTCAACTTAATTTATGTTAACTAATACTTATAATTATACATTAATATAGTGACTTAATAGATAATTTAATGCGAGCAACTCCTAACCAATTTCATGGAAATGGTTTAACATAGACCGTTATGTATACGTTTCCTAATTGCCCATGTTTATGCCGTATCAGTTGTTCAGCGTTAACTAGCGTTGTTACTTTGAAACTTTAAAATGTGTTACCCCAGCGTCTGTAAACATGAGCCATTGCAACAAGAAGACAAGCACGAACTTTCCCAAATCTCAAATACAACGCAATTTTTAACCTTTTCAACGATTATAAATGTTCACTCTTACAAGGTCTGTGACTGAATAAAGCAACCCACCCAAATTTCTTGTATAGCATTGTAAAAACACAAAGAAAAACACGAAAATTCGTGTCTCAATTAGCAGCCGACACTAAATTTATGCATGTATTGTTATATCTAGTACAGGCAGTGATAAAATGTTTGGGGAAAAAACGATTCCCCAGTGAAATATAAAAACTCCAACATAATTTTGGACATGACTTTTAAACTCAAGTCTTATTAGATAATTCTGAAATGGTCTGTATATGTGTATAGGTAAATGCATTTTAGGATATTTTTTTATGTTAAGTCTTTAGTCCTTACTTTACATAACGGTTTTATTTCTGTTAATATTGTTTTAAATGAGTCGCATGATGAGCTAACTTCGACCCCTACAGGGTGCTTCAACAAGTAACTATGGAAATGCCAGCTGTTTATGACGTAATGTTGCCTGTACTGTGGAACGATTTTTGAATAATTATTGAATAAGGAAGAAAATCATAATATTGAGAACTTTACTCGACCAAAGTACAACAAATATTCTTTAGACGGAAACATTCTCTTTGCTATATAGCGCCAATTTATACTAGAGAAGGTTGATCCACCTGTATATCTAGGAATCATCCTTCATGACAGGCTTTGCATAAATACTACATTATATAACATCGCCAGTATTGATCGCATTATTCTAGCTAGTTCCTCTGGTTTCGGTGTGTAGAGGTGGCGCTTAGGGATGAGTTTATTGAAGTCAGGTATATCCTTGTCCTCAAGACTCCGCGACTTATCCGAGAGTATAATGAACTTTATGCGCGAGGTTGCCAAAACGCGGTGTCATGCAGAGAGGCCGCCTTTAAAATGTGGCATGGTGTTGATGCCAGACTTCGGCAGCACTTTCCTTGCGATAGTAACTCCTAGTTATAACACATATTTCATAGCCATGCTCATCAACTTTAATATGAAAATCAGGAGACCAAGTACTATAAAAAGATTATAAAATATCGTACGGGGAGGGTATTGCAAATACCATAAAAAATGTTGTAAGCATTTGAAGTTGCATTTGTAATTAGCATTATTATTTAAATGTTAACCTATAATTTTCAATTACCACTTCAGTAGATGTCAACCATTGCGCAGATATCAGCAGGAGAACAAGAACTCGAAGTCCAGATCGTATAGAAATCATTTCAAATTTTGCTTCTCTGAGTGTTTCTTCTTGTTGCTTCTTGTAAGGATGTCTGAGACCAAGTGAAGCATCTTCATCAGTTCTAGTGAATATATATCCTACTGTACAGGAACTTGATTGTATGCAAATTGTCCTTACTGAAGTAGCTTTAGTGTAAACGTAGCGTGCGTGGGAAATGTCGGACATGGCTTCACAGCAGACTCAAGACTGCAAAAAGATCCTGTATATTACGTAAAGGAAATACAAAACTCATCCTAGTGCGCAGCGACCTCATCCTGACAGAATATTATTAGAAATTGCTAAACTGCAGTCAGCAGCTAGGGTCAAACATTGTTTGAATTTGCTGTTGCCAAAGACTTTAGACTTGAACTCCGAAGGAACATTAGGGAGCTAGCTATAAGGGCATCTGTCTAAAGGCTCGTGCACATGATCCGATCATCGGACGCCTGTTCAGACGATCCATGGACGATCCGATTTTACCCGTGTTTGTCAGCAAGGGGCAAATCACTGATTTAAATCTCGTACACCTTCACAAAAATCACAAAAAAAATCACGAAAAAAAATCACAAGAACTAGACAAATTACAAAAATATAGAAAAATGTAAAAAAAATCGAAATAAAATCACAAAAAAAAAACATTTTTTAATCACATACACTTTTTGGGAGTGATTTGCCCCTCGTTTGTCAGTACTGAAACGTTTCACTCCAGAAAAATAATTGTTATTTGCAATTTGTTATTGTAAGAATTGAAAGCATTGTTATTCGCAAACATGCAGCACTTGGTTCTATCTCGAGCACAATTTCAGACTGACGGATCCGATTGGCGGAAGGCCACTTAGGATCAGACAAATCGCTTCGTGTGAACGAGCCTCAATACGGACACTTTTGACGGTGTCCGTATTATAGAGAGGGCACTCAGAGACTGCCTCGCCAGGAAGTCAAGTATTCATGTATAAAATATACGTGCACTAATTACCTCCGCCAGGAGATTATGTCTATGTATAATAATGTATAGAACGGTCATCATAAAATTCACATATATCATTGCGCTACCCTCATTTCTACTTAAAGATAATATTAACTAGTGAATATTGGTGAATGTTCAAACTTCATTTTAGTTTCGAAAATTTTTATTCTTGTACCAATGTGGAAATTCATGTCGGATATTTCATTGTACCCATGACGTACTTCTACTTGCGTCATTCGTGTGAACTTGTCTGAAAAACGCAGTTGTTTTTGCGTCTACTGGAACAGTAGCCGCTATGTCATCGGCATTTTGATTGAGACCATACATACATACATACATATATACATACATACATACATACATCCATCCATACATACATACATACATACGTACATACATACATACATACATAGGTTGGGTGGAACCAGTGAACTCTAAGTAAACTGGAAGGCTAACTCCTATGATCAAGTCCTATGATTCGTTGAAGCCAAGCTAGTTTTTCTGAGTTTTGAGTTGAAATACTTAACGCCGAACATTGGGCTGTATATGAAATTGAAGCTATTAAAAAGTTCTATTTGATATAAAAACTTCAAGACTTTAGACAAAATGGAAATACTTAAAAAATACAAAAACAACCGCAATTTTGTAAAATACGGCAAATTTTCCCTCAAAATTTTAAGTATTTCCCTTTTACCTAAAGTCTTGAAGTTTTTATATCAAATATAACTTTTTAATAGCTTCAATTTCATATACAGCCCAATGTTCTGCGTTAAGTATTTCAACTCAAAACTCAGAAAAACTGAATGAAGCTGGCTTCAATTCCCCCCCCTGCGTTAGCGTTCCAGTTTACTTATAGTTCAATGGGTGGAACTTGATTTTTAATGAGACCATATATGGAAATGCGGTATTCATATTTCATGATCTCCGACGCCATTGATGATAGAAGAAAAGTTTTACTGCAAGCTTTATACAACCCTTTACAAAAGTTTCTTTTCGAAGATTGTTAAAGTAAGATAACGATTTATTTTGAAAGATTAAAGTTCAGGGCATTAGTTCAATCATAGACTATCCAGAAGACCGGGACTGGAAACGCTGGGCAAAGCGCTAATGTTGCTGACGCGACATCCGTGATGCGCTTTTATCACGTAGCAGTTATCAGTTGCCACGGCAACCAGCCTTAATCAGAACAAAAAAAATGTGAATCCTTTGGTAATTTGGCTTATTTAAATCCAAGTACATCTCATTAATATTGATTTTCTTTATGGGCCCTTAAGCACAGAGTTATTGCCAAGGTAAGTGCGTTTTTATTTTTCCATTTTGACTATAAATATTAATCATAATTCCAGTTTTGTCGTAGCATGTACATAAAAATGGCGCACGTAAAAAGCATCCTTACATAAGTAGTTTCCTTTCAAACCCTGGAACTTGACGAGAAGGCTATCACTTGTCTTTTACAACACATATTTATCATCTCATATGCAATGTTAATGCAAATAGGGTAGTTACAACTTTGTGCGATATGCCAATCTTGTACAAACGAGGTTTTTTGACTCTTCTGTTTACACGACTACGAGAGGATCGCAATTTATGTTGTCCTCACTTCAAACCCTGTAACTTCACTTTATATATATATTTCAGGACTTTACATTTACATATTTTAAACAAGAATAAAACTGTCGATGCAACTATCGACTTTTCAAACTTTTTGATCGTTTAACACAGCTAAAAAACACTATTGAATGCGTGCGTTCCCTTTTTGAATACAAAAATGTCGCCATTGTTGTTGTTAGTGTATGCACCTACTTCAAACCCTGTAACTTCACTTCAAATAAATTTCAAGACTTCTCATTTACATATTTTAAACAAGAATAGAAAAATGTAGATGCAACTATAGCTTTTTCAAAGTTCTCTTGGATTTAATAAAGCAAAAAATCACCTTTGAATGCATGCGTATTATTTTGAACTACAAAATAGGCGCCTTCGTTGTTGTTTCTGTACACACTTACTTCAAACCCTGTAACTTAATTTTAAATATGTTTCAGGGTTTCTCATATATATATATTGAACAAAAATAGAAATATGAATCCAGCTATCGCTATTTCAAACTTCTTCTGGGTCTAACAAAACAAAAAATCACTTTCGAGTGCATGCGTATTATTTTGAACTAAAAAAAATAGCTATTGTTGTTGTCGCTGTACACACCTACTTCAAACCCTGTAACTTTACTTTGAATATATTTCAGGGTTTTCTATTTATATATATTGACCAAAAATATAAATGACAATGCAGCTATCGCCTTTTCAAAGTTCTATTGGGATTACCAAAGCCAAAAATCACCTTTGAATGCATGCGTATTATTTCGAACTACAAAAACACTCGCCATTGACATTGTTGTTCTACATGCCGCATCACGGACAGCACGCGCAAGACAATGGCGTTTCCAGTCCCTGTCTTCTGGATAGTCTATTGTTCAATGTACCAAGTGTATCACTGATTTTTGGAACTGTGAAAGTTGCGTATTTTCATATTTATGTTTTGAGCAAAGTCGAAGCCTTGAAAATTATGCATATTTTATTAATATGAGTTTACATAATGAATAATACCAATACCTGCTTTGAAATATTGTGAATCTAAATCAGGCGAAAGGATAATGTATATTCCAAGGATGGCAAAGATGCTTTATGGATTACAAAATAATGGGAGGTTTATCTATGATTTGGAGTTTACAACCTGTATATAAAACTTGATATAGTACATAAATAAATAACACTTTAGCAAGTTATGGATGTCAACTTTTCTTGCAATCCCATGCAGCAGTGCAACACAAACCATATACATTGCATTAACAGTCCAAGTATCCATGTTGTGAACAAAAACATGTGGAACAATGATTTAGCAGCTTTTCAAATGCTTATCCTTGATAGTTTCTATTACGTGACGGATTACATTTGCCCTGGCTTCAATTTAAGAAAATCCATCCTTAGTTGATCCCCTGCCACAAGTTTCAAGCATATAATGAATTGCACGTCTAATGTTGTCTAAAGCCCAAAGGCAAAACTGTGGTTAGTGTGGTATAAAATATGGTCAAATCTACCAATAATTCTCCCTGGGTATGGTGTTGGGGCTTTACACTGACTGGTGGATATGTATGCATCTATGGCAATGCATACATCTATGGCAATGCATCGAGCATTGACAACATGTTTTTGTTTGTATCTTTCAGGTGTATTCAACACACTCTGTTCAGAATTACAAAGATTGCTGTGTTGTTGTGACCTGTCAGTTGCAACAGCCAGGCACTGACCAATATTGTGTCAGGTGTGTGTGTTTTGGACATACACTTTCTGAGAGAAATTTGAGAGAACTTGTCGAGAACTTTAAAGCAAAGTAGCTCATATAGACTCTTTATTCAAGCTACTGGTACAATTCAGTGACTACAACACTTAAGCAAACAACTACAGTCTAGACAAAGACATCAACAACTTTTAATATGGCTGTGACTATTGAACAGTACAGAGCCAGAGAGCTGCTGCAGCCATACGCCGCAAGCTTGACTTTTAATCAAATATTACTAGCTATTACAGCTTTACACTAAATTACCCCAACATATGGTAACTCCCCTAACTAATCTACAACAGTCGATATTCTGTTCATTGCTACTGCCTGGTAGCTGATGTCTAAGTGGGGACTTAGTATTAATAGGGTTGGGTGGGCGGGTGTCTAGTCAAGCTATTGCGAATGCAACAACAAATGTGCTTTGAACCCGCACCACCCGATCACTAATCGGGCCCCCAGGAGTGTGTGAGAAAACATTTTCTGCTTTCATTCCTCAGCCAGCAGAAAATAATACTTCTCACACACTGCTGGGAGCTGCTGCAGCCATACGCCGCAAATTGGTGTTGTTTCTTATAAACCACATCTAGTGAACAATAGTGAAAACATTTGACAATAATAACATAATAAACTGGGAAAGGACAGATGCATTAAAATTTGTTAAGTATTTTATATTTACATGTACTATTGTATTCATTAATATGGACATATTGAACTACAAGTTGCTTATGTGTGTTCATTTGAATTATAGTTTTATAATATATTTCTTTATAATGGTTATATTATTTTAAAAACACAATAACCTGATACTTTGGGATATTGGTTTCTAGCAGATCAAAGATCATGATTGGGGGGGGGGAGGTGGTTACAGCCCCTGTCTGCTATGCTTAATTAAATATGCCCATGGGATGACTTTGTTACTAATCTGATGTGAAACATATTAAAAGTATCTCTACTTCCAGTTTCAGAATGCCTGGAAGAAAAATAAATTCCATTGCTATTCAGTCTCTACCAGTAGACGCATGTACGCCATAGCGTACCTATTTTTTAATTTAGCTATCCAGTGTGAAATCTTTTTAATGTGGAAGTTTATGTCGGATATTTTATTGCACCCAAATCCTTCTGCTTTTGTCATTCGTGTGAACTTGTCTGAAAAACGTAATCGCTTTTTCCTATCCAGTGTGAAATAGTTTTAAAAATGGAGCTTGGATTTGCGCAAAAACGAAAACAAGCTTAAAAGGATTGTGTTGTATGAACTATGACTATGTATGTCCAATTAAAGTTTTTTTTACATCTTGTTGGAAATTTTTTGTAACACTAGAGTAAGATCGTTTGATTGCACTCGAACTACAAGGGTCTCAGCCCCCCAAATGTATTTTTAGGATACTTGTGTGTTACATAAAGTGTATGTGTTCGCCAGTATATTCTATAAAACAAACAACTAAAAATTATTATGGCAAACACTTAGCAAGGAACTCTCAGAAAAGAGCTCGAGCTAGGGTTGAAAGATATTTAGTCTGTTGCTTCCATCATTAATAATCGACCGGTACAATCTTGCTAGACTTGCTCCAAGTCTCTGTTTCATTGTCTTTTTGTATCGATCCACTCTACTATTTAGTGTAAACTTTACTACTGATACAAAGTCACAGAAGCCAGAATTGTATCTAGTCCGCCTAGGAGCACTTTGAGGCTTTTTCAAAATGCGCTGTTGCTTGTATTAACAGTAAAATATACCTTTCCCTCAACATTCGACCATTGCACAAATACCAGGACGAGAACCACAACTAATGCACGAACATTTTCTGATCGTAGAAAAGTCTTCATTTTAAATTTCGCCAGGCTTATTCTCAAAGTCTTCTGCGGATTTCTGTGACTAAATCAAGTGAGTTTATCTTTTCGTGATATAATTGTTTTGAGAATATCGAAAAACAGATTTGGAAACTTCCGTTTCAGCAAATAAGCAAACACTGCATGGATATATATATACTTATTGTCAATGTCATTAACTGAATTCTAAGGCCAAAGCAAAGCGAAGCAAAGCTACACAACTAGGGATTTATTGATATAGTCCTAACATTGACATTAGCAATACCAGTTAACTCGATATCAAAGGATCTGTGGAGATGGACGACATTTCAACACCGCATTAGCTAGAAACAACACCAGAGTTTGTAATTTTCTTTAAAGCGTTCTATGTGCCGATGTTTGTCCTTAAGTTTAAGTCTATGGCTATGTGTCAGTCATATGCTTCAATCTCTGAATATATGTATTTTGCCTCTTGCTTTTTGTTTTTGTATAAGCTTGGGTCGCTCTGTGAAAATTCGGTGCTCGTATAACCGCTCTATTATTATCAGGTAGTCGTACGCACTGTGAGATCAGTGAGTCGTATAATGTAGTAAGAAGTATTGAATGAAATCCAAGAATAACGATCCCTACACGGCTACACTGCTGATATTTATTGAATGTGGCTACTTGGCTTGATAATAATCTTTTAACTCTCAATGCTGACAAGTCAGAATTCATTCTCGTTGGAAGCCCTCACAAATTAAAAACGTGCGGAAACGTAAGCATTTCAATTCACACTTCGGTGTAACAATTAATCGAAATCTAACATGGTCGGCATGAAATTATTGGCAAGTGTAACCAACGTATTGGAATACTGAGACGCGTATATGATTTACTGCCATTGGATACCCGAATAACATTGTATAAATCATTGGTTTTACCCGTATTAGATTATGCTGATATTATTTGGAGCCGGATAACGTAACCTTGATGGATGATATTCAATTCTTGCAGAATAAAGCAAAGGTTCTCCTATCAGTCAATTAAGGAATGGAACGCTTTAGACCTAAATATAAGGAACTCGGACACGCTTTCTAATTTTATAAATAGCTTAAAATAATTTTGAAAATATATGATAAATATAATTGATCGTAGTAATGGACATCTAGTATAGTATATAATATGCTCGGTTTTATTCTTGTACTGATACTTAAATTGTATTTTTTATCATACAGGGCATCATTGAAAAACACCTTACGGTGAATGAGCATACCCTGTGTAAATATTAAATTCATTCATTCATTCATTCATTCATTCAAATAGGAGTAACATTTTGTTAACTTATGCAATTTGGCAGATGTTCCCAGCTATGTATAAAGTTTATAATAACACCTCCTGTGAAGGCTTTGCCCACACCAGCGGGTTCACTCCATTTAAGGGCTCAATTCCATGTTAACAACCTGAATTTTAATACAAACTTAATCATAATCCTAACTCTAATCGTAACCCTAGTCCTAACCCTAACCTGGTGTGAACTCATTAGTTAATAGTCATATTTACCACAGTTAGAATGACCAGTTCTGTGCACTTATTCTGTGCAAGGAAGATATGGATTACATTTTTTTTGAGAGGGGGAGGGCACAATATCTCAAATTCATACGTCGACCGTTGTTCATAATTTGGGTGTGTGTACGACTTCAATTTACAAAACTGTGTATCTGAATTTAGGAATTTTAAAGAGAACTAGTTTGTTTAATTAAAATCTGACAGTTTTGAAGTACACTTATAGCGAAGAGGTTTGTTTTTCTCGCGCACAATAGTCACAAAGGAAATATTGATATTGGCCAAAATGCCAATCAAAGGGACTTGTCAATTTTTCTTAGCGGAACTCAAAAGATAATGTACTTTGACTTTGTGTTATTGTGTACATATACGAGAAATATTGAAGTTTCGCAGAACAAAAATTTGACATTTATTTGCTGAAAATTATTTGGTAAAACTTTGTTGCTAAAAATAATGTAGAATTTCAGTGGGGCGGGCCAAATTGAGGCTATTCCTTACTTGATATATTCACAAACAAAATAGATTCCATATAAATTAATACACATTGGTTTCAATATTGGTTGTACTTCAGTTTTTGGTCTGCCGTTAGGTTAAGGTTAGGTCTTGGATTAAGAAGGGTTTAAGGGTATTAAAATAGATTACATATATAGTTGGGAATTTGAGGTCGTGGATATATTGGGAAAGCGCCCCAATTGAGGCTTGTGTATTTCGTTAGGTTTGCCCGAATTTTAACTATGTCAATGTAAATAGCAGCTGTCTATGACGTTATGGTGCCCAACTGAGGAAAGATTATTGAGTAATTATTGAATAAGGACGAAAATCATAATATTGGGAATTTTGTATACAGGACCAAAGTAACAAAAATATTCTGTAGACGGTAGAGAAGAATGATTTATCTAGACGAACTTTGTGTACAAACGCGGCACACCGACGGATCGACCATCCGTCAAAACAATCTATCTGTTTAGTTCGTTTGCTCAGATGAACTTGCGTTCGTGTCTTGACAAAATATAATCCTTTTGCATTAATACGGCATTATACAAACTACCAGCCAAGAAAATATCAGATATGGTTTGTTCCCAGAACTAAATTACCAGACAGTATAGATCGCAAAAAGATCGCATTATTCTAGCTAGTCCTCTGCCTCTGGTTTCAGTGTGTAGATGTGGGGGCTTCGAGGACCGAGAAGCCCTGGAAACGAAGATGGGTAACGAAGTAATAAACATGACGTCAACTAACTGCAAAGCCAGGTATTTCAACAATCTCGTACCCCGAGCCTGCGATCCTGGTTATTAAACTGGAGATTCACTTGCATGTTCTTTATACGACTGTATACGAGATTGCTTTAGAAAATTGAAATTGACACTAGCTCCCCCAAACAAAATTAATGCTGCGCGACGTGCCTGAATTACTGAATAAACTGCAAAAAAATCGGAAATTTATTTCCCGATTACAACACGTTTACTAATATAAAGTTACACCAATGCTAAAGGTTTTCTATTTCTTATGAAGTGTTTTTTCTACGTTGCATATAATAGCAACGCTTCACGTGCAGTATTAATAATATCGACTTAGAAATTAGAGATTATATAAAGAAGCTATATCTATGTCGTGATTACTTGTGTGTTATATCAAGTGTATGTATTATAAAAAACAAACTACTGAATGTAAATATTTGGTTTCTAGCGAAGATAGATTTGTCCGCCAGGGTTGGAAACTCCTTTCTTTTGATTTTCGCGAAATTTGCCACAAGGATCATGTGTTGGGGAGTTACCACTTGTGCTTCCATCAAAGTAATAATATGCCGAGGAAGCTGCCAAGTATGGTCCGTAAACGTGCCAAGCAACTCTATGTGGTGCTACACCATTACAAGCTGTTGCCACGTTCTTTATATTTTGACAACTCATTGATCCGTCTTTCTTTGTGACCAAACATCCAACATTTGGTTGACACACAATCCAATCATTGATATTTGACTTAATCATTATCTCTTGCCCAATGTTCTTCCAAAGATTCCAGTCTACAGCCCCACGTGATGACTCACTGAGTGGAGGAGTGGCTGAGATTGGGATATTGGCAAGACTGGCAGGCCAGTTTGGACGGGGGGTTACGGCGTTGCTTCTTGAGCTAAAACTGTTGTAATTTGTAAAGCTGTAGCTGTAAACCAAGGTCCAGCCTCCCCCGTGAGTTTCCATGTCACAATAAACTTGAAATCGTTTCTTGGCTGCAGGCTGGATCCAGTAAGTTCCTGAAGTTGCCTTATATATTGCCAGGATATCTTTGCAAGATGTTAGCAATGTAGCTGAAATATCGTAAAATAATAATATTTGTTGTTGTTTTATATCACAATAGCGATTATAGCTTAAGACGGTTTGAAACCCGTATTTTCACAAGGCTTGGGGATTTTTCGCCAAAACCATTTTGATGCTTGCGAATAGTTTGTATATTCCCAACAAGCAATATCTCATGTTGTATTGTCTGCTTGGACTTACCGTCTAATTTTGTTTCAATCTTTTTCAACTTGTCTTCAAGACTTTGAAACTTTACATTTATATTTGTCTCCAGGTTTTGAGTTTGTGCGTCTTGCTGGGAGTTTTTGTTTTGTAAACTCTGTTGGAGATGTTTAACTTGAGCTGTTAAATTCTCAGTCTAAAAATATTTAAATACATATTAAAATGCAGCATAGAATATTAGGCGATAAACTTTGTCGTTGTCACTCATGTGAGGCTGTTTATTCGTAGGGTATATTTTATGTTAAAACTGCAATACTGTAGCAAACAAAAATGTTCGAGCTCTGGTTCGAGTTTAAGTACTGCTGTTCCCATCATGCCTAGCGTGCTGACCTTGTGGATCTCGTTCTCAGACGGCTTTCCTACTTTTAAAACTCCCTAAAATCATATTTAGGTTTTTTACGATCCCGTCTTGATTTCATAGTATTGGATTTTTGACAGGACATATCTCAAACTAACTCACTTCTTTCTCACTGGCAATCTCATCCCATGTATTTCCTTTGTTCATATAAAGTTTTTCGTTGTCTTCACGATATGAGAGCAGCTAGTCCTGGCACTGGAGGGAGATTGTTGAAACTTTCTTTGTCTTTTACCAAAAGTGTCTGAAAGAGTTAACAGTTAACCAATCAAGCTGATTTATCTATACTGTGGTGCAGACTTGATTAAACAGTAAACATAAATGAGAAATTAAACTAGTCATTTGCAATAAATAGTTCAATAACTTATTTTGATGCAAATAAAACATAAAAGTATAAAAAATGCCATATGTACTTACACCTTCATTCAAGAATGTCTCAAATTGCTCTGAACATGTACCCTGTATAAAAAAAGAATTTCACATTTCTTAGAAATCTTTAGTGAAACTTGATTTCGTGATTGGTTTAGTAAGCGTTGCTGGGTAGAAAATATCTCAATCACTATTTCGGCCCGTTTATCTTTTTCAATCTTATTCATCGTTTATCATGCAGTAAACGGGCATGCTCTATAAATTGGAGAAACTGGAAGATGTTTGAGGGAAAATTTGGTGAGCATCGTCGTGCTGTCATCAACAACGATGCTAAACAACCTGTTGCCAGGCACTTTAAGGTGGTCTTGGATAAAATTATAAAAAATTTTCGGTATTTGTATTTTTAAACATATTTTCGATGAAAATAAGAGGATATCCTGATACTAAATGCGTGACTGCATATGTACTGTTACCATAGAAACGCTCCCAACAGTCTGATTAAGGGCGCTTGTTCGGGACAGAATAGCAAAACAAGTAAAGATAGAAAAACATATAATCAAGTTTAAAGTATAGGCATATATCCAACATGTAAACCTCAAAACTATAGATGTTTATAGTTTATTATCTCAAACGTTCAATTTGTTTGAAACGATCGCAAAATTGGTTCAATTAAATTCGCTTTGCTACAAAATATATATTGCTTCTATATGATTTTTGAGGTTCACATCATAGTTTTATTAATAATTATACAACACTAAAATTTTTGGGCAGATTTATTCAGCATTAAAGTCAGTAGAGTGTTCGGCAACTTGTAAAATGATCATTTGAGAAAACCGAGTTTAAAGTTTTTCCATATATATTAGAATAACTTAAATATAACAATATAATAGAAGAAAGGGACAATAGAATCAACCAACCACATACCATTATTTGCTTAGGGTAAAATCATGGTTTTACCCTAAGAAGATGCAGGATAAGCTGTATATCTCGGTTTTGCGTATATTTTGCGTTTCAAATTATACAGATATGATAAAGAAAGCTGTAACGATTGCATTTTTTCATTTTTTTTTAAATTGAAAAATATTGGTTCCATTTCCGTTGATTATGATAGCCGCAAAAGACAAGAAATGCGTCTTATTTTCATATTGGCGGCCTTCACCTCCATAGTCTGAACGAGCGTTTCGCTTACATTCTCTAACCTGTCCGTGCCTGAAATGACAATATCTCTCAGCATCTCACTTCACTTCATGCACAATTCCATATATTTCTGGTTGTAACTTGTCTTTTTACTTATTCTTCAATATTAATATATTCACTGTAATGACTAATGTCGTTTTCTAATTCTGAATTTTCCATGCCAATCTCATCCGATCAAATTCTATTACTTGCTTCTTTTTACCAAAAAATCTCTCACACAATACCTTATGAGCAGTACCGGTCTTTCTATCAATATAATACGTTTCAAATTTTCCAGCTGCTGTCTTCCTCTTAAACTCCATACATCTTTTCCACAATCGTTCAGGCATTCGTGTTCTGATCCAATACCAGACGTAAACTTGACCTGTTAGGACAGTTCCACCTTTAACAGGTTTACATTTTTTGCCGCAATAATGACCTCTTCCACCTTTAGGACTAAAACACGCGCAACACTAAAAATAAGCATTGTAAACGTTGGAGCTCAGTGGCTAATGGAATCATGTTTTTGATGCTAAGTAGAAGATCTAAGGAAACAATTGCAGACACCGGTCAAACACACTGATCGCAAAAAGTGCATCTGTTACGCACAATTCCATGCATTGACGCACATAAATCTAATGTGGTGGTGTTGGCATGTTAAAAGAGATCAATCTTACATACCTTACGAGAATCGCAACCAACAAAGGCTGTAGCATCGTGTGTGACATCTGAAAACTGCGAACTTGCACTATAACTGAAAAAGTAATATATTATACATTTAGGTTATATTCAGGCCCTTTTACACGATCGAAGTCATTACATCTTGCAGCACTTTTTAATCAGAAGCTTTAAGGTTTTTGATCAAAATTTTGAATATTCTCTCCAAATTTTCTAATCAAATAATTTTCCATATGATAGCTTATTAAACTCGATTTTTAGGTGATACCCACAATATGATATCCAAATTATGTAGTTTAAATGACCAAATTAGAATGTTCAGAAAACACTCCGATGTAACATGCATGAGTGTACAATAAATCAGCAAGAAACAATCAGTCTAACAGCTTTATAGTAGGATAAATCCATGAAGTACATTATTTGAGAGAATGGGTAGTACCAAGATTTTAGGGTCATCCTGTTTACCTAAAAGATCCATGACTATCAAGTCTGAGAGGAAATCCTTTGAAAAATGCATAACCTTTTGGACATTTGTTTCTAAGACAGTGATTCATCCTTCCCTGCAAAAGCAATAATATTACCGTTATTACTGATCTGTACAGTAATTGAAATAACGTGTACAATTTAGAGAGTTTAACCTAACTCGATCAACGTGATAGTTTTATGCATACTTTAAATAGTAAAATAGTTTATTAACCAGAATACGGTTAAATTCTTTCTAACCAGGTTCCTGGTTGTATATGCACTTAGTTTGGTAATTCAACCAGGAATTCCTAGTTAAATCATCCTAAATTTCTGCTTAGATCTGTTTAAAGATAACCAGAAAATGCTAACTCAAATAGTTTTATATTTAGTTTGGCTAGGAAATTTTAAAAATCGTGCTTTTTATACAATGTACTATGACAGTTACCCATCCCAGATTGACATCTGTATGAGGTCCAAATTTTGAACAATTGAATTTTGTAGTGACCACAGTCTCAGTAAGAATATCTTTAATATAAGACACGTTTCCAATCCCTGAATGAAAGTCTGTACAGCCACCACTTCCAACACCAAACAGATTGCCAAGAGCGCGATTTATTTTTAATCTGTAAGACCTTTACACAAATGATTAGAAAAATGTGTGAATGGTATGGTATGGTGTGGTATGGTATGGTATGGTATGGTATGGTTTGGTATGGTATGGTATGGTATGGTATGGTATGGTATGGTATGGTATGGTATGGTATAGTAATTAGTATGGTATTGGTGTGATTTGCTTCTGCTAACTTTAGTTTCTTATAAACCCTCTACTTGATCTTTCACAGTATTGAAACAATAGATTGTTTCATGGTACTTCACTCACCAATGAGCCTTTGTGTCTTCGAAATTCTTTGTAGTTGAAATTTGAATTGCAAAATCTTGTACGTTGACGTCACCAAACTTGCTGGACCAATGAGGATGCCCAACTGGATCAACTGGACTCTCATTGGATGATACGTTCCATGTGACCGGACTTTCTTTCATTCCGATCAACAAAAACCCCCCGCCGTCTGTATGTGTATCACAATATGAGTTTGTCAGGTTTTCGCAATATCATTGTCTTCAGGATATCGAAAACAGAGTTGGAAGATTCCGTTTCCGCAAATACGTAAGCACTCTGACCACTCATTATGCATATTTACATTATATTAAAGCCTCTAACAGACGAGCAAGTTTTCTATGACAAGTTTTCATATGACAAGTTTTATTTGCTCGTTTGTATACGCAACTTTGCCAATTTTTTCTATGACAAGAACACTTCAGTCTTGTTCTAACAAGTGTATACTTGTCATAGAAAAAATTGGCAAAGTACAAATTTCGCTCGTCTGTATGGGTCAACAAGGAAAACTTGTCAAATAATTTGAGCACTTCAATTCGGTGCGGTTGGTCAGCAATCTATTGTTGTATTAGCTATCGTTGCGGTCAGAAAACCACAAACTTGTCATAGAAAATTTGTTGTACGCGTACACACGTGCAATTGGCAAATAAAACTTGTCATAGAAAACTTTCTCGTCTGTAATAAGAGGCTTTACATTGACTTTGGCATTTCCAAAACCATGGTATGGTCTGCCTGGACCCGGTTATAGGAAGGCCGAACAACTTGCGTTCGTAGTTCGTCTTGACAAAAGATCATCCTTTTGCATGAATACGTCATTATATGAATTACCAGCCAAGAAAATATCAGATATGGTTTGTTCCCAGAACTAAATTACTAATAATATAGATCGCATTTTTTAGCTAGTTCCCCTGGTTTTAGCGTGTAGATGTATAAGGGACAAATTTATCGAGATCAAGAACATCCTCGTTCCCAGGACTCGTCGACTTACCGAGAAGCCCTGGAAACGAAGATGGGTAACGAAGTAATAAATATGACGTCAACTAACTGCAATGCCACGTTACTCAACTGGAGATGCCCTTGCATGTTCTTACGACTGTCTTACGACTGTATACGAGATTGCATTAGAAAATTAAAATTGAAACTAGCTCCCCCAAACAAAATTAATGCTGCGTGATGTGCCTCAATTACTGAATAAACTGAAAAAAATTCAGAAATTTATTTCCCAATTACACCCAATCACTATTAGTTAAGTTAACATCAATGCTTAATGTTTTTTATTTCTTATGAAGTGTTTTTTCTATGTTGTGGATAATACCAACGCCTCACGTGCAATATTAATAATATCGTCTTAGAGATTAGAGATTATATAAAGAAGCTATATCTATATCGTGATTACCTGTGTGTTATATCAGGTGTATATGTTATATAAAACAAACTACTGAATGTAAAGATTTGGCTTGTAGCGAAGATAGATTTATTTCTTGCTAGGATATCTTTACAGGAATGCCCTGGGAATAACTCTGAGCCTTAAACTGATTTGGTCAGATCTAGTAAAATAGAATAATTAAGTTACTTTTAAAGTTACCGTAAATCTTATATTTATATGCCCTCCCTCTCAAATAGACCGCCTCCCTCCCAAATAGACCCCCTCCCTGGAATGCGCACTCCCTCTCTCTATTAGGGTCCCCACCCTTCCCCTCTACTGGCTCTACAACCATAAACACATGTGTACTGCGCTAATTGCATTTCTTACTCAATATCGGCTCCTCTCCAATAAGTCCTTTCACAGATGCTTGAAATAAATAAACCCCCGCCGGAGAAGCGCTAAATAGAAGATTTACGGCATAACACACGAGTGATGATAAGTTCAAAATCCGAATTTTTTCAAGAACTTAGGTTATAGGAATTTCCCGCGCCAAAATGATTTTTATGGTTTGTTTTTTCCTATTGCTAACACAAGGTTGCTTTCATTTAGGGACATAAAAATGAATAATTAAGCTACCAAAAGACCTTCTATAGTATAGTCTTTTTGGACTTACCAATTAGTATTTTATCAATCTTTTCAAATATTGCGTCTTGCTGAGAGATTTTCTCTTGTAAGGCTTCTACGATATGGTTACTTGCTTTTGCAAAATCCTCAGTCTAAAAGCAGTTTAGATACACACATTATTATCACTGAGTCGAAAGTTGTCCTATTGATGGTAAAAGTTCACACTACATCTGTCCTCGCTAGCGGATGTTTTACAGATTAACATTGAATTATATTCTTTTGCTGGTATGAATTATTTAACAGCAGCCCGAAATATCGAAAGTCAAAAATCTAATCTGGTCATTTTCTGTTTTCAGAATATTGCCTTATGGGGTTGCGAGAAGTTTATGTATGTAATGTTTAACAACAATTTCAAGTTAAATTTCTCCTCGGGACAGACTAAATTAAAAAATTCAAACCAATTTCATGCAAACGGCCGTCTTTTTGGCTAAACATATTCAGGGCAAACTTTCCTGCGCTGTTCAATATTGAAACTTTAAAATGTGTTACCTTGACGTCTGTAAACATGAACCATTGCACAACTATCAACAAGAAGACAGCACGAACTTTCACAATTCTCAAAGACAACATTATTTTTAATCTTTTCAACGATCAAAAGTGTTCACTCTTACAAGGTCTGTGACTTTTACTGAATGATGCAACCTAACCAAATGTCTTGTATATCATTATTTTAAATGGATCGCTTGGTGAACTATCTTTGATCCCTACGGAGTGCTTTGATTAAGAGTAACTATGATCTTATGTAGCTATATAAATACGACGTACGAGTGAATTCACTCACGGCTGGAAATTACGGGTACCCGATGTTTTTGAAAGAGTAAAAGGACTTCATATTTTTAATTTCTATATCAAGGCTATTCCAAATATTGATGCCTTTCTATAATGTTCGATTCCTGTTGGAGGACTTAGAGTCGCATTTTTCGCAGCCGTTCCCGTTCAGGTCTAAAATATTGTATGTATGATTTCACTCGAAATATCCTCCACCTAACCTTCTACCTTGGTACGAAATTGGTGTTTTCTATAAATACCCCCCTCCCTAAATCCCCCATGCACCCGTTTCAAGAAGTAATCATTTTGTGGGATCAACACTTAACGGGGGCCAGCCACTGGGGCTTGGCCTATGGCTATGAAATTGTATAAAATTGCAGTATATGTCGCATAATTTTTGGCATTGATTGTCTGTAAAGGTGATGCCTTCATAAATGCGACAAAATGTACTACCAAATGTGCAAAATTTTTACGCTGGCCCGAAGGGGGCATTGTAGACTGGCTCCAAGTCTGTCTCTGAAAGGGTGATAGTCAATCTGTATAGTTTGTCTATTCAGTCTGCTAGTTCCTCTGGTTTCAGTGTGTAGATGTGGGGGATTAGGGAAGAATTTATTTAAAATATCCTCAATCTCGTCCGCCGAGCCTGCGATCCGTTTGACCAAGGGAACATCCTTGTTCCCAGATCTTCTCGACTTATCCGAGAAGCCCTGGAAACGAAGGTGGGTCAGGAAGTAATAAATATGACGTTGACTACCTCCATAGTCAACCAAGAATTAATGCCCTTATTAAATGTACTTACGACTGTATACGAGATTGCATAAGAAATTTATAATTGAAACGGGGGGTTACGGCATTGCTTCTTGAGCTAAAACTGTTGTAATTTGTAAAGGTGTAGCTGTAAACCAAGGTCCAGCCTCCCCCGTGAGTTTCCATGTCACAGTAAACTTGAAAAGCAGGTTTAATCCAGTAAATTCCTGAAACTGCGAATTTATGTGCTAGGATATCTTTAATTTTGAACCTGGCTCGGCTGAAAATATATAGAATAATAGAATAACTTTATAACAAAATCAATTTGATGTTTGCGAATAGTTTCGGAATATTCCGTGATAAAGTAACATGTTGTTTAGTAGAGGCTGCTTGGACTTACCGTTCAATTCTGTTTCAATCTTTTCCAGCTTGTCTTCAAGACTTTGCAACTTTGTATTTATATTTGTCTCCAGGTTTTGGACTCGTGCATCTTGTTGAGAGTTTTTGTTTCGTAAATTCTGTTGGAGATGATTAATCTGAAAGTATTTAAATACGCGCATTAACAGTACAAGCTATAAATAGAATATATTATTAATTTTGCCGTTTTAATTCATGTGAAGCTGCTTATTCGTAGGTTTTCGTAGGGTATGTTTTATGTTGAAACTGTAATACCATAGGACAAGCGTATATTATAAACATTTTATGATAATACGAAATGTTGGAGCCGGATAGCGTTATAGTCAGAATATCTATAGACAGTTTGGCCTGATACCTTAGGGAATAGATTTACTTGAGTGCACACGAAACAACAGCTTGAAATCGAGGCGGACAATGTAATCCATTTATAAGCAGTTTTTCATTGTCAGCCAGCAAATTCGGGAAGTGTCTATTATAGCAGAAACGTTCGAGTTTAAGTATTGTCATTCCCATCATGCTTAACCTGCTGACCTTGCAGACCACTTTTTCAGGCTCTTTCCTACTCTTAAAACCCCCTAAAATCGGGTTTGGGTTTTTCACGATCCTATTTTGGATTTATTCGATTTTTAACAGGACATATCTCAAACTGACTCACCTCTTTCTTGCTGCCAATCTCATCCCATCTATTTCCTTTGTTCACATAAAGTTTTTCGTTGTCTTCACGATATGAGAGCAGTCCTGGCACTGGCGGGAGATTGTTGAAACTTTTTTTGTCTTTCACCAAAAGTGTCTGAAAAAGTTAACAGTTAATCACTAATCAATCGTGAACTAAGCTGATTTGCATGCGGAGTTTAGATTAAACAGTAACATAAATGAGAAACTAGTCATTTGCAAAATATTTTAATGCAGATTTACTTACACCTTCATTCAAGAATGTCTGAAACTGTTCTGAACATGTACCCTGTAAAAGAACAGATTTCATTTCTTACAAATCTTTTTGTACTTCAAATTCTATGATTTCTTGGGTTTCAGTTGGCAGTGCCTCTCCGTGCATCTCCTTCCATCTCGTTAACCATGTATCCATGTGTATCCATGCAGTAAATGTAAATGTGGCGTGTAAAAGTTTACATTGGAGAAACTGGAAGATGTTTGAGGGAACGTTTTGTGAACATTGTTGTGGTGTCATCAACAACGATGCTAAACAACCTGTTGCCAGGTACATTAACAGTGGCAATCACGATCTTTCGGATATGAAAATGCGAGACTTCTGTTCCAGTTCCGGAGTAACGATAACAGCAAAAGACAAGAAATGCGTTTCGTTTCCCAACCGTTTGCACCCTTCAACTCCATCATCTCAACGAATGTCTCTCTAACATGCTCTAATCTGCATGTACATGCCTGACACCAGATATTCAGAGTATTTCTACATTTTACTTCAAACTTAATTACATATTTTACTATCTTTAGACTTTACCATAAAATTTCCCACACAATACCTTATGAGCAGTACCGGTCTTTTTATCAATATAATACGTTTCAAATTTCCCAGATTCTGTCTTCCTCTTAAACTCCATACATCTTTTCCACACTCGTCTGGGCATTCGTGTTCTGATCCAATACCAAACGTAAACTTGACCAGTTAGGATAGTTCCACCATTAACTGCTTTACATTTTCTGCCGCAATAATGACCTCTTCCACCTTTAGGGCCAAAACATGCGCAACACTAAAGATAAGCATTGTAAAAGAATTAATAACTTATCGTAAACTACTTGGCAAAACTCAGTCCATAACTCTTAAAATCTCCATAGGGTAGTTTACAGTTTACCGCACCCGAAAAATGCAATCTAGGTGTATAATCTAGGTCAGGGTGAACAAAACAGTTCCATGTGCGCATGAAGAGGCAGTTTAGGGCACAAAAGTGACCAAATAGAAGGTGAATAGAATACATTAGAGATTTGGGGGCGGATTAAAGTGCAAAAATTGTTTTAAAGGACACCCCAGGTTCACTGAAATTTCTGACTCCAAAAATTCTGGTGTGACGTTGACCAACTCAGAAGTCTGGGTAATATGAAAAATTACTTAATTCTGATAACTTAGTTGTTACTTGTTTTAGAAGAGAATATATTACTTACTTACTTACTTACTTACTTACTTACTTACTTACTTACTTACTTACTTACTTACTTACTTACTTACTTACTTACTTACTTACTTACTTACTTACTTACTATGCATAAACCATGAAGCTAATAGCGACCCGATTGGACCCTAACAAATCTACTGCGGTGGTGTTGGCATGTTAAAAGAGGTTTTATAACTTATGAAACACATGATAAAACAAAATAAATTAACAAATTGTCAAACCTTGCGAGCATCGCAACCAACAGAGGCTGTAGCATCGTGTGTGATACCTGAAAACTCTGAACTTGCACTATAACTGAAAATGTAATATATGCATTGTGTAAGTTAAG
This sequence comes from Trachythela sp. YZ-2020, assembly GCA_016169945.1. Lineage (NCBI taxonomy): Eukaryota > Metazoa > Cnidaria > Anthozoa > Malacalcyonacea > Clavulariidae > Trachythela > Trachythela sp. YZ-2020. The sequence continues at coordinate 3,002,452 of JADLSH010000155.1, forward strand.
ACCTTCCTAATTATATTTGATAAATGTGATGACATCTTCTAGTACATTTTAAATTTTTTGACAGCCTACAGGTATACACTATCACAAACTCTAATCAAAGAATTTTCCATACTAGCTTTAACTCCTTTTTCAGGTGATACACCCACTCAATAATATCCAAATTAGGATGTCTAACATTCAGAAAATACCCCGCTTTCATGTAAAATGTATAAGTGTGCAACAAGTCAACAAGACAATGTAATTATCCTTTAGGGGATATAGGGGCAAGCTTCTCAGAAAAATTTTGAAATCTAGAGCACCTGTACTTTGGGAGAAGTCTTTACAGAATTCTGATGATGAGAACATGTCGTATAAGAAAAAGTAGGGCGGATAATTACATATTGATCCCACTCTGCCCAAAAAGTGGGGTAGATTCGTCCTTCACATCTTCTCAGGATTGACGGCCTTGTAAGGGAGCACACACCCCAAGCGCGAGACCCGTGATGATTATGCCGCATATTCACACATGATTTAAATCTGGAACTGCTGCGCTTATACTAAAAATAAAGTAAAAGCCGAAAGGGGCCTTACAAGCAGGGGCCTACCGGGCTTTTGCAAGGTGAGCCCGACTTGCCAATCCTCCTCTGGTTCAACACATTATTTATTTGAACAATTTTGGCTGTTTCTGTCAAAACGTAGATCATCATCAGTCCGATAAACAGAATGAGCAGCAAATGAAAAATTTATGAAGTATTTAAAATGCTGAGCTATAGGAAGAGTATTCTCTAGTGCAGAACATGCGATTTAAATGCGAATATTTTACGCTTTGCTAAAAACGCCACAAAAGGCCAGATAAACCATGTGCCAGATTCATTTATTTCAGTCATACTGGAAGTGTAAGAAGCAACGTTTTACTTGCAAACTCCAACCGTTTGTCGTTTAATTTGTACAGTACAGTTCTGTACGCGTTGCACGTCGCGGAAAAATTAAATGCAAACCAAGAAAAGTATTCATGTCTGCCTCTGGGAATTACCAAAACAAGAGCGAGCTAATTAAAATCAAAGGCGAGAATTAATATTAAAATAGATATAGCAATATTGCTGTTCGTGCTTAGATTGCACATTTGACTATTGCATAGGACAACCTTAATTGACTAAATAGCTGTACATGAAGGCAAATAACCCTTGACCTGTAGAAAAGTGTGAAATATCGAACTTTGTAACGAGTGTTTTAAACGATTTCCTACAAGTATAAACATTAGTTTAATACTAGATCGAGGAATATATTAAGAGATCCAATCGGAGAACGGTAAGACATAAAAGAACGGCAAATTATATGTTCAAAGTATCTCAAAGCCAACACAAATATAAGTTACAAATTGAGGGTTGCTTCGCGTGTGCCTAAAATATATAAACAAAATCTCGACGTTTCGAGCTCAAGCCCTTCGTCAGGAGAAATTAGTAGACAGATAAACACATTACATCAGCTTTTATAGCAACGCTATAAAAGCTGTCACGTGAACAAAATATTAACCAATGAAAATAAAGTAGTCATAACAATCATAACAAAATAGAATTAATATGTAAAGATATAGCCTGCGTGCAGGCTTCGGCCCGATTATAGGGTCGAAGGCCTGCGCACAGGCGTTACACTTACCAAAGCGCTATAAATGTCGTACAAGGGAAGGGAAGGGGAGATATAGAGGAAAGTATATAAGAAGTATTTAAGTGAAAAGAATTAGCTAGATGAAGGAGAGGCGCTCATTGATACCATCAGGCTGAATGGTGCCAAGTTTAAAAATGAGACGCTTTTCTTGCTTCCGACGGGTATCATTGCCACCAATAATGGGATGAATGGCGCATATTTTCATATCAGAAAAGGAGTGGTTGGCACTGTTGAAGTGCCTAGCAACCGGTTTGTTGTGCACTTTGTTCTTAACATCACGCAAGTGCTCAGCAAACCTATCGCCTAAACGTCTTCCAGTCTCTCCGATGTAGAGCAAGCCACATTTGCTGCAAGAGATGCAGTAAACGAGGTTGGAGGAGATGCACGTGAAACTGTGCTTGATGACAAACTGAGATTTTGGAGCCGAAATACAGGTGGCGAGGTTTAATTGCTTACAAGTGTAGCACTTAGCACGACCACAGGAGACAGTGCCAGCTGGTGACACAGAGTGGGCGGAAGCCTGCACGCTGGCTATATCTTTACATATTAATTCTATTTTGTTATGATTGTTATGACTACTTTAATTTCATTGGTTAATATTTTGTTCGCGTGACAGCTTTTATAGCGTTGCTATAAAAGCTGATGTAATGTGTTTATCTGTCTACTAATTTCTCCTGGCGAAGGGCTTTAGCTCGAAACGTCGAGATTTTGTTTATATCTTTTAGGTACACGCGAAGCAACCCTCAATTTGTTCTATATGTCCGTGGCCGACGCTGAATTAAAGCCTACAAATATAAGTTAGTCTGTTTACCATTTATGCAATTCGTTTGCTTAGTTGGAGGTCTCTTTTTAGATGCTTATTTTCACAGGTTTTACAAGGCAAATATATATCCGTAAGGTACTTTGCCTTAAATCTACTTTCCGCGGTTTTAAGTAGCTATTACGCCATAATAATACAAACGTAGACTTTTGTGTTGTAAAGTATAACAATAAAAGAAAGTTATCTACACTTTTTAGACCTAACCAGGAGCATTTGTCAAAAATGAATTATAGACGAAAAACGAATTTGCGGCAATGCTATTGCGATGCAGTGCTCCTTCATTTCAGCTACAAACATGCATCTTCAACATTCAGTCTATTGAGCGAGATGCTCACAACTTAATGAGTTATAATATTTACCGTCATACTAAACACTGGCCTCAACCTAGTCAGGGCGCTGTAGACATTGGCTGAGAAACGGCTATTGCGCACCTGATCATGATCTGTGTGTGTGATGCGCCTATCCCCCATATACATTGAGAAACAAATATTTTTTTAAAGAAATATGGCGGGCAATATCGAGTGATTGAGCTGAAAAGCTTCATGTCTTTTTTTTCCGGACTCACCTAATGATGTTTTATGGAGTATAAATGATGTGGAGGAGGATGAAATGAACTGACAGAAGATATATCAGATATATACAAAGTAATACAACTTGAAAGAAACTTTGCATCTGTGACAACTTCTACCTTACTATGTCAAGCTGATCCTCATTACTACGTGTTTCTGGTTTGGAAGAAACCTCTAATTCTTGCAATGTTATTCTAAATCATATACTTCAACATTTTTTGGAGTTGTGGAGTATTATATGAATCAAAATGTTTGAGCCACACTACTGTTGAAAACGATGCTGAATGTTTGGCAACAACAACACCTTCAGCTGATAATATCGAACTGCAAGCTATTAAAGTCCAAATAACGTTCTGGTTGGGTATGTAAACGGGTTAGGGATACATTCAAGGATGGTCCACAAACATGTCGAAAAACAACAACAATTGTTTTGATTTACCAAACAGTATATTATGGATTTAGGATATGATAAACTGTTGCATTCATAGGAAAACGTACTTTAACTCATTTCACAAATTGCTTAAAACGCCGTTAAATGCAGTTCAAGCTGCGTTCACGGGGCGTTAGCAATGAGTTCAAACAAATATGAACTGATTTTTTCTATCGTTTACACGTCTGCCTCTTGCGTTTTCTTAGCGGCTTGTGTATGGTTAAAAGCGTTCACTATGAATCATTCAGCGTTTGCGATGTGTTAATTCTGCTTTGAAAGTTGTTTGATTCGCGTTCAGTATTTTTGAACGCGGTTTTTTATGTGTTTTTCGACCGTGGGTGACCGTGATTGTTTATCGGGCGTTATTACTGCGTTGATAGCCCGTTAAAAGCCAAGAGAATAGGAGTCGAAACGTCATGCTATTACAAAAATAAACTAATAAGTGCTTGACATTATTGACCTTGGCAATTAACTTTTTTGAGATCAAGTCCTGATATCAACTATGACGATTGAACAGTTATTACAAACATATACGACAGCCATATACAGTACATATATGAAACCGTATTTGTTTGTCGCAATCGATTGAATAATATTGAACGCCAAACAATTTTCGCCGCGAGCAATGATCATAATTATGAGAGATTACGCGCAGCCTGTCAACCTCATCAGAGTAAACTGTTGGTCATATTACATAATTGTTCGTTGGTATAGCACTTTGAGAGATGACTGAAGAATTAGGAGTTGTATTGACTTCAGACATGTCCACTGACATGCACAATTTAAGAAAGAAGTGATTGCAGATTATTGGCTCGTTAGTATATTGGTATACGCTCATAATCGCCCAAGAAATACTGGCTTCCAGCTGTGTCTCATTAACAGGTAAATAAGTTTGGTTTATTCACGAGGTTGGCCAGTTGAAAATATAAGAAATGAAACTAATAGTATACAACATTTCACGCTATACTTGTGACGAGACATGCAAACCTAAACAAACTAATAGCAAGTGCTTTTCTGTTCTGTATCGTCTTGTATTGGCAATTTTCATGTACAGTAGGGGCCGCTTTGTCACTAACATTAAAAGAGAACTTATGCATGTACATAAAAATATTTTCTACGGTTACAATACAATATGGGCATCATACTGAATGGTTTAATTTTACAGTTCATACTGTGATTAGAAAGGTCCATATGACGCTTCAGCGGTGAGATAATTACTTCCTTCCTCCTTGACAGTAAAATTGACAGCCGCTTATCTTATTATCCCAAATGATATGATATGATACTTTAATGATATGCTCCCAAGTGGGCTTTCCAGCATAAAATTACAACAATTTAAATATTAATATAACAGCTAATTTAAAATGTTATGTTAAGATAATTTATACTATATATAATCTATAGGACTTTCTATATTGTCAATTTATGATAAAAGGATAAAAATTATGGATTCGAATAAAACGTATCTAGAATATGTGATTTAAGTTTGTTCTTAAAACTTCTTACTGTAGGAATGTTTTTAAATTTGTCTTCTAACTCGTTCCAGCTTTTCGTTCCTCTGTAGTGAAACGTTCTCTGTCCTGCTGCCGTTTTGTAAAATGGAATGTGGAGCAGGTGTTGATAGCGCATTGGATGATCGTGTAACTCGGCACGTTTACTAAACTTGTTGCATAAATAATTGGGGGTTAGGTTGTTAACGCACTTATAGGCCATTACTGTATCTCTAAACAATAACAGTTGTTCGACAGGTAGCCATCCAAGTTCTTGTAAAACTGGTGTAATACGGTCAAACTTTCTTGTATTTGTGATGACTCTACACGCGAAGTTCTGCACTGCCTGGAGTTTTTTCAAATTCACAGAGGAAGTATTAGACCAGACGGAGGAGCAGTATAAAATGTTGCTAATAACAAGAGCTTCAATAACTAACAAGAGCGTATCACTGTCGAAGATGTCCTTGATCGACACGGTAGATTTGACATAATTTGGACATACATGATGAAACCAGTTTAGTGATGTGACAGTCATATGATAGGTGTGAGTCAAGAGGTACCCCTAGATCTTCGACGGACGGGACTGGCGTAATGATTTTTCCCAAGAGGTTTAACGATATATCAGGGGGGATGGTTCCCATCAGTTCACCTGTTCCAACAAGGAGAAATTTAACTTTTTCTGGGTTAATAAGCAATTGGTTCGCAGAACACCACTTTACGACCCTGTTGAGATCTGATTCCAAATTATGAGTCGCTTGTTCTATGTCTTTGTTGGAGAACGACAGAAAAACTTTAGACTCATCTACTTACGAAGAAGACATTTTTGATCCAATACGTACAGATTGAGATCTACCAGAGAGATAACTGTCGAACCATGTCAATGCCTCAGGAGAAGCACCAACGCAACTTAGTTTATACAACAAGATTGAGTGACTGACGCTGTCAAATGCTTTGGATAAATCTAAGAAGATCAAAGCGGTCACCCTCTTCTTGTCCCTGGCTTCCAGAATACAGTCGTTTCAGTGGAATGGTATTTTCTGTTTCCACTCTGATGAGAGGATGAACGACTATTGTTAGATAAGTAAGCGCCAAATTGATTAAGGACAACTTTTTCACAGATTTTTGAAGCAACGACAAGAAGTGAAAGAGGTCGATTATTCGATGCCAACTCGTGATCGCCTTCTTTCAGCAATGGTATTACTTCGGCTAATCTCCAAACATCAGGAAACGTCGATGAAGCGAGGGAGCAGTTTATTATGTCCGTGAGCGGGGATAATATAACAGGAAGGCTGTCTTTAATAACACGCTTATCTTATCTAGTCGAGGGGACTTGTTAGAGGGCATAGCAAGGGTAGTACGTTGCACCTCGGTGCAGGTAACTGATTCGAAATAAAATAGCTCACTTGTTGGATCAGAAATTACAGTGGAAAATGGACTAATTAATTCAATGTTATTGTCAGCTACACGTCTTGCTGCTTCAGTGGTGTTCTTTCCCAGCGAGGTGAAGTATTTGTTGAATTCATCAGCCACTACTTTTTTATCTTTGGCATATACTTGCGATTCCTTTTCTTTGGCTGGAATATATCGATTTATTGTCTTCCAAAGAGAGCTGGGGTTGTTCTTATGTTTCTGAACTTCACTAAATGCGTGGATTTTGGCAGCATTTTTTATTTTTTTACGATAGCCTTTGTAATGATTCCAATCATTATTGTCGCGGTCTGTAGGTAACGGCGGTGAAGTCGATCTCAACCTCTCATAAGGTTTTTAATTTCGTGCGTGACGTACGGACATAGTCGGCATAGAATTTTCACGGTCTTTATTGGTGCATGTACATCAAGGACAGAGTGAAGAATGTCGTTCAAGGTTTTTAGCTTCGAATTCACGTCGCGTTCTGAGAAAATAGATAGGAGACGGTTTGAGTTCGAAGCGAGATCAGAGGAGAATACAGGCCACAGGACAGCCTGGTGGACGGTACGAAACACATATTAAAAGAGATTTGTATTTATTGCATTGAAGTTTTATCCAGAGTTGGTGGAAATTAGTTTCGGATATTTGTGAAAGTTCTTTTAATACGGAGGCTTTTATTTCTTTTCGAATGTAGGCGGAAACGTCGCCACCCTTTTTATGAAGGCGATTGAGCCTGAACAACTTATAGCCCTCGACGCCGACTTCAGAGTTGGTGACCGTTGTGTTCAACCATGTTTCGGAGATTGTGAGGACATCGATATTTGATGATATGGCTAGATCCCTAAGTTGAACAAAATGGGCTGTATTCCACCATGAGCGAATATTTAAGTGATCAATATTTAGGCCTGAATGAGTTATAGGAGTTGTTGTTGGAAGTTCATCAATCGAGGTTATTTTAACAGCAATATTATTGCTATTGACCACATTGCCGTTTTCTCTAGCAGTGTTATATGGCCGGGTATGATTTGTTATAATACAGGGATCGGGTGTTGAGGAAAATGAATGTTTTTAGAAAATAAAAAATCTTCTCATCTGGTTCATTGCATGTACATGGAATATAGTGCCAATATTCAATAATATTGCGAAACACAATCATGCACAAACTGGATATACAACATTAGATATACAAACTGGATATACAACATTAGAAATGCTTTCATCTGTAATCATTCTACATTTTATAATCAAGATTTAACTTCGCCTATACTCTATAGTAACGTGGTTTATATTGTACAGAATCTGGCTTCTCTTGGTATATTGTATATATAGTTGTCGCAACAGATGCAACAGATGTGGTAGAAAATAGAGCAAAAACCTATATATTTGGGGTTGATTTTGAGGTAAGTAATTTGATTACTCGAACCTTCTGACTTGCGTCACTATGTTTAACTTCAGCTAGGAAATGTTGGCGTAGTTGATGTAGCGATAGGATAGGTGAAGTTAAGCAATATATGAAAGCAGGGCATTCCAGAAAAATTATGCTAACTTGTCATGCATTTATGCTTAAACCATGCAATAATTTACTCCAGTAACAGGATATGAGAATATACCGCAAAAAGATTAAGATCAAGGTATGATGATGAGAATGGATGCTTAGATATAAATGTTATCGTACTTTCAACATAAGCTAATACGTTGTCAGAGCTGGTTTAACTTATGCATGTTCATGAAATATTGCCTTGTTTGAACATTCAGAAAGATTAAACTCAGTTCGGCAATGATTTGGCAAAAATTTCTTTACTATTGCAAAATTTGAAACATTCTTATCCGATAAGCGTCTGTCGTTACGGTTCATGTATATACTGTTGAACGTGAAGTGATATGTGGGTTTTAATGTGGTGTTTAATTCTATTCTACAGAATCTGGCTATTCTGGGTAGATTGGATATATAGCAAGCTGTCGCACTATTTAAACAAAGCAACAAATGCGGGTTATTTAACAATTAGTCGCCGAAAGCGAGGTGATTACAAGCCTATATTCACTGAGCCGAAGTATAAATTTGAAAGAGAAAAACAAACACTGAAAGTTATGAGGTCAGTTGAAAAGGCTATAGGACATAATTCAGCCCTTTTCTCAGCGGCAAGTTATTAAAAACATGCCGGCAAAAGCAATACTTGCGACGAGTGTCAAAAACATATCGAAGCGAAACAAAAACAAACAATTTCGTGAGAAAATTACTTTGGAAAGGTTCAAATACAAAGTAGAATGGTTTTAAAAATATATCACAGCTAGGTTTTTGCTAAGATTAACGATATAAATGAGGATAAAACGAATAGGTTTCAAAATAAACACTTGAGTGGTTGAGCCGTACGGAAAAAGTTTCATACATGCCGTACATTTCAACAGCGAGAAAACGCTGCCTTTCATGGAAGAAAAATAGCGTATTTGTTATCGCTTACCTTTAAAAATGTCAGAAATATATCCTCCTTGAATTTAGCGGCAGTTTTTTTCATTTAAGATTTTGAATCAGGCTCAAAAAAGAAGCCATTTTGAAAAAAAGTGATAGTCACTGGGCAGCAAGTGACTATCAATTTGGACCAATCAGAATGCAGGAAAAGCAATAGACACCTCACAATTTCTATTAATAATAATTGATCGGAGTGGAAAGCCGTGTCTGAGGTAAGTCATTTGAAAAACCTCAGGCCGTAAACGGGTACTTAATTTCTATGAATATTACTAGTATAGCTTTTTCTTGTTACTATACTTGATTGTATAATCGCCGAAATATTTGCGTAAGTGATATATCATGCTTTATAATTATGCTTGTCAATGCGGAAAGGAATTGCTCTTTATAGTTACATAGACATAGAGGCATGTACAATGTTATTAATACGCTGTCTATGACATCTCAATTAATATCATAATAGGCTTATATCAACGTGTTTTTTAGGGCGTTCAGAGAGAGTTTACAGGTCTTTCAGGCAGTGTTTATTTAGCGTTACAAAACGTTCAGAAAACGATGGCAGATATTCGAACGCAGCTCAAGCGGAGTTTCAAATTTTGAACGTAGCGTCTGAACTGCGTTCGCCGCAACGTAAGCGAAGTTTGACCGTTTTATAAAAGCGTTCAAAACCATTCAGAATACACAACAAGAACGTTCGAACAGGGTTCGAACCCTAACGGAAGTGTGCTTGAACAGCGTTTGAACAGTGTTTAAACACAGTTCAATTGGAGTTTTTTTTAGCATTTTAAACCAAATATACGGTAAAGTACGTTTTTCGTTAAAGGGTCACACTTATTCAACCTGGCAAATTTTTGTTCATTCCCTCCGCAGAAACTCTTACTTTCTTCGTACATTTACACGCAACTGTTGAGAAGACTGTCAAAGTGGCCCTTGAAACATGCATGTGCTGATAAAGACATACTCAAACATTGCTTGCAGGTTTTGAATGAAGCAGTGAACTACGTCAAATGTGGGGCAAGGTCCTGTGTGGAGAGGAATATAAAATGTATATTGCAGCTCGTATTTTAATCTTGCAAAGGATTGCATGAAGGTTTGCTAAATCCAAACAACAAATTATAAGAGATCAACTACAATTGAAAACCCAAAAGAACAGCACATCATTTAGACAGTCAATAAAGAAAACCAAATCAGTAAAAAATACCATTAGATAACCAACAGAAAAAGTGGTGAAAAAATATTAGTGTGTGCAAGTATTTAGGCAAAACCCTTAAAATTCAACCTGTGTTAACTGAAACTTTTAAAAATTCCGCTGAATGCGGATGCGCCTGATATTCTCACTAAGTTGAATGGACGGGAACTGTCAAGAATTTTAAAGTAATTGGGGGTACCTATAGCTATACCGGAAAGAGCAAGATTACGATGATGAAGCATAATGAAGATGGCAAAGCATGGATATGGATTATTGCATTTCCTGATAAGGTATGTGTACTAGAACTAGTATATACAGCAATACTGCTGGGGCGGTTGTACGAAGCCCGTTTAGCCTATGGCTAAATCCTGGATAGATCGAAAACATCGATCAAGTCTATACATTTATCGAACAACCAAGCTAAAATTTTTCAACTTGAATAGAACAATTAATTATGTTTGCAACTACATATTAAGTGCACAAGAATTAAGTTTAATCATTCACAAAATGCGTGAAAGTGTTATGCGTGAAAGTGTTATGCGTGAAAGTGTTAGTTTTGGCATTTCGCTAAACGGCATTCGTACAACCGCCCCCAGGTGATTTCCCATTTAATTCTCCAAACATACAGTAGGCCTATGTTATTGATCACGGAATTATTGTGTACCATTTGGTAAGCTGGAATGCTGACTAACAGTATAAAGCATTATAATTTATACTCAATTGTCGAAATCTCTATATAGAGATTATCTCAGTTTGAATTGATCAGAATTTTTTCATTGTCAATAATATTTATTTTGTTAACAGTTTGAAGAAAATCATACCTACAGAGAAAATATATAGTAATTCATCCACTTCAGTGAAATGGAAGCTAGCTTTAGCCAGAATGTCCATTTATAGGTGGTAGTTCTTTTCAGCAAATAGGTAAAATCTCAACAAAATTCTTGACAGCCCGCGTCTATGGAATTTATTGGGGATGCCCAGTCCATCAACAGAGTTTTTAGTCTCTGTTAAGGTGGATCGATACAGTTTTAAAAAATTCAGGTGTCCAACATTTTGAAATTTTTAAACTCCGTTTTTTATGGTTTATTCACCAGGTATCGAGGTTTTCATATTGTTTTGATCTTTCTACTTTCAGATTATGTTAGTTTAAGTAACACATACTTCGTTACTATGGCAACATACGCGTACGAAATACATCACCTCATGTAGTTGGAAAACTACGGTGACCCCAATATTTTTTCGTGCATTATTTTAATTGCAAGACAGACTAACAATAAGCAAAATATAAAAAATTCTGTAATTGAAACAGGCAAAAATGTCGTTTTCTTCAATAACATTTTCTTGGTATTACATAATTTGTTATTTTTGGTGTAATGAAAATTTTTGCGGTGCAACACAGCAAGAAAATTTGAACGTAGGTCACCGGACAAAATAATGAGATATATCGCATTGTTTTTCAAAAATGGAATTTTTTAATGACGTTCGCAATTGACATGAAAACGATATATAACACGCGCAATGACGCGAGATGACGGGACGAACTGCTCACGTCAGGTCATTTTAATTTCGAAGTTCTTTCGTTAATATTCTTGTACATATCGTATGAAGTTTTGTTTTCGCGATTCTTGAATAAGGTTTCTGTGATTACTATATCGAGCCAACTTAAAAGCATAGCAACGTAAAACTTGCATACACTCATAATTTGCAATCTCTCTTTCAGAGTGTTGATTTATGGTATTTTAACTGAATGATATAGTTTTGTTTGTGAAACAGCACTGTACGTGTGGATGATGTGCTTTGCTTTTTGGGCTAACAAAAATTATTCAATTTCCTTGCCACAGAATACTTTGCACCAGTTGAGGCGACTGCTTTCACTCTGCTTGAGTATGTCCTTAGACGGCTTTGTGAGCAATCTTCGCAACTGTTATGCGTAAATACACTAGTCGACATACAAGGAAAGTAACGTTTCTAATGAGGGAATCAACAAACATTTGTCAGGTTCAATAAGTTTATCACATCCCAAATGCTCCACTAAATCCATAATTGTCTGTTTTGGCACATCAACACATGCAGCTAGTTGTTGTATGTTGTTCGTACTTGAAGTTTATATATTTATAACAAGTTTACACACACGACCAGAATGTCCATTAATATAGCATGTAGTTCGATATTTTCAACTGAAAATGTCGTAGTTGCCAAACGTTTAGTATGGTTTTGAACAGTATTGTTGCTCAAACCTATTGATTCTTGCTATACTAAACAATTCCAATTTAGTACGAAGTGTTAATGGGGATGTACACATATAAGCTTCTATTAAGGGTCCCCTCCTTTTAGGACAGATGCAGGAAAATATTTATGGAAGAGGCGAAGTTAGTATAATTTAAAAATACGACAAATTTTATAGGACCGCATAATTATGTATGTAATATATACAAACCGCACAAGAGGTCTTTATCAGATTTAAAACATCGAGGCGCAGCCGAGTGTTTTAGATCTGATAAAGACCGAACTGTAAGGTTTGTATATGACTTCTAAAATGACTCGTTTTGCACGCTCACTGGCGTTGGAATTTTGAAGATTGATGTTATCTACGCTGTAAAAATTGAAGGAGAAAATTTGAGCAAGTCTATATCAAATATATAGACCCGCTACGGGTCATGAGTTTCCTTTGTATTTTGCCTATGAATAATTAATGAATTTTAGAAATCTTTATATTAATGTTTTGTATTCTGTATTCTGTATTTGTAATTATCTTAAATTCATGACCCACCAGCTCTGCTGATTAACTTATCGTGTAAATAAAGTATTTTCATCCATTCATGCATTCATTTATTCTTCGTTCGTTCATTCGTTCGTTCATTCATTCATTTGTTTATTCATTCACTCATTTATTAATTCGTGCCTTCGTTCGTTTACACGTTCGTTCGTTCGTTTATTTATTAATTCATTCATAGTTTGACCCACAGCCTTTGATCAAAAGTTCACATGCAAACTTTGGACATGAAGCTGTTGGACACCGGATTTCTATGTAATGTATATAATTAAGATATAACGTTAACTATAAATTCATACATCAAGTTTTTATTTTCTGAGCTATAAAATTTCTTGGGTGATGTGCGAAAACTAATTCATTGTCAGTGTTCAATTACAACAAGGTGGTTGGAATCTAGAAATATTTCCCTTGATAACAAAATCAGTAAAGGTCACATAATTGCCTTTGAAATTTTCAACACATGAAGAGGCGAGACTCTCAATTTGAACAGAAGAAAGGACTTTGTTCCAGATATGGACTTCAGCCAGTTCACCAACGAACGCCTGGGCTGCTTCGAAAGTGCCTCCTATTGAATCTTGATCTTGACCAATAACCCATTTTCCTTCACCTGGGAAACTTTTTCCAGCCATTGTTTTTTTATTATAAACGATCGATCCACCCGCGTAAACGTTGAGCTGTCCATCAGAAGACTGCCATGTAACACATAGATGCTGAAATTTTTCAGTTTTAGCCAAAAGAAATCCCGTGCTGCAAAGAGAATACTAGATATTAGATACAACAACAATATAGGTAATGAAAGACTTGGTTAATATTGCGTTTAAATGATTATCTCTAAATGGACAAGTCACATTTCCTGTAGTTAGTAAAGGTGCACAAATCATTTGTCTTAGATTTCAATACAATATTTAATTATTACGGATGCTCGCTTTATCATACAAAAACGGCATTCACTCGTCCTAAAAGTGTCCAAGTTTCCATTAACGTGGACCAAAACATAGTACCTTAAGAAGTCATAGTTGGTACTTTTACCAAGATATGGTTGGAGATAGATTTCCAGACCTTGCGGTCGAACTTGAATAAGTAATCCGTTGGGAAATTCTTGATTGTTGATGGTGTAACCATACGATAATATTGCCGAATTAACAATTGTTTGATATGCATTGATCCAAAAACATGTCGTCAAATTGGTCAGCGGTTCTGAAGGTCCAGTGGAGATTCCATATTCCACGACATTCTTACCACGAAAACGTAAGGCATCAGCACCTAAATCACAAATATTGGAAGAAAATTCAACATGTGGTAGATATTATCAATCAATTGTCGATACAACCCACTGGCGTTGAAAAACCGCCTGAAAACCTTTAAAGGAAGAATAAACGAAACGAAAGCATCATCGAAATAATAATAATAATAATAGGATAACTAGAGATACATGCATGTGGATACCCTTCGCCTTTTCTAACCAAAACACCTACATACTGTACCTCCCAAATATTATCTAAATATGATACAGTCCTAATCAGTAGAATACTGACCCAAATAATTGTAGTCCGATCAGTGATACTGTAGCCATTATATGCATTTTTACACAATAATGCTAAGATTAAAACTTTCAACTATAGACCAAATTAGAAATTGCCGAAATGAGAAATATGCAACAGAGATTATTCCTATAAAGCATTTTGACAGCTTAAACTTAATGTTAAGTTCAAATGCGAGTAACGTTGCGTATAACGTTGCTGCCTTTTTCTGTGCCCGCTTATTTCACTCGCGAAAAACCGGCATATTTTTGTTTTCATGAGATGACCATCCAAATATATACCTTTATTCCATATACAAAAGAAAATCGTTAGATTAATGAGTTAAATCATATTTAGACCAAGTGGCGGAAGTTTCGGTGGAGTGGCAACGTCGCGCCGCCGTTAACGAGTGTATAATTTGATGTTTTATAATATTCACATATATATTTCACATTCATGATACATGATCATATGTGAATCTGAAAAAACTACGTCATTATTCTATTGCTAAAATATATAATTGTTAAAAAGAGTCCAATCCAAATATAATGGGAAAATAGTATATTTCTAAATTTTTCTGTTCTGCATTTTTAGAGTATCCTGTGGCTCGGAAGCACCAATAAGGTAGTCATGTGACTCAAAGCCAAGTCTGGCTAACAAGATGAATAAATCGCGGTAGGAGGTCTATGTTGTTTGGAACGAAATGGCGGCTGTAGGAGCGAATAATTTTGTTTTGAAGATGAAATGGCAGATTTTAACAACTTTTGTAACTTTCATCAACAGGAAAACGACAGGGAGACATTTAACTACATGTATACATCTATGTAATTTCATGACGGTCTGCAATAATGGCGAAGAAAACACGTTGACAAGGAGGCGACAAGTGAACAGGCTTTGCAAAGAGTTTCTTGCAAAATACTAACCTTACGAACAAAACTAGGTGAATAATTTAATATCTCTGATAGTTTCTTGTACTGGATTTCTCGGTTACTTAGACTCTATAAGTTCATAATTGCCATTTTTCAGCTTTATGACTTTACAACTTTTGTGAGGATTTTGATCGAAATTTTCATACCGTAACATCACATCCCTTTGACCTAATTTCTAAGCTTAGATGTTCTCAATCTGATTAAATGGTCAATTGCTATAGCAAGAATGTATAAAAATTTAATAATATGTTCTCTTGGTTTCAATTACAGTGGAGTAAAATAGCAGAGGTGCAAACTTAGGCTAATAGGCTGTCAACAAAATCTGGTTTTGGTTGCTGAAAATTTAAGCTCTCAGAGGTTTTTGGCCAACGTATAACCCAAACACATGTACCTGCTTAGTTCTAACAGTACATGATTTGCACAATTCTAGTATTGAGCCGACTTTAGAAGTTGGGATTATGTCGGCACCTGCCCATACCGATAATCACAATAAATCGAGAACTAACCACTTTACTTTGTGAGAAACACATTTTAAAAAACCTACATTCAAAGGAAATTCATTGCCCCACTGGAAAGATTTCGGAAACTTAGATAGTGTGGTAGCAGGCCAATTTATTTGAGCTATGACAGAGGCAGCTTGCACTTAATACAACCGGTGCTAGACCAGTCCAATAATTTCATGCACCTTTCATGTTAGTGTATTTTTTGAAATGTTTTTGTGTTTAGGCACATTAAAACTACCAAGGGACAACTGACTATGTTGTTGTCTTTGTTCGGTTGGTCAAAATAATGGTTCCTGTCTAGTGATCGACAGACACATGGCAAAATATTGGGGTGGTAATTTAGGTTGCCAACATATAACCACCCTTTTGTTGCTACAAATGTCAGTTCTTAAAATATTTTTGATTTAAATTTCATATATAACCTAACACAGTTAATCAGCCATCATTCAAAGGCTTTGTGAAATTATTGTTGGGGGGGGGGGAGTCTGTTACTGTTACTGTTACTGTTACTGTTACTGTCTTGTTGATCATATCTTCAACCATATTTGTCTCCATCTATGTTCTACTAAATTTAATTGATATATCTATTTGGATAAAAGGTTGTAAATTTAATAAATTATCCTTTTTTATTATTATATCTATTATATTTTTCATAAAGAACTTTTTGATATGGCAGATCACTTTTTAATTTAACCATTCAGGCTTATAGAGATCTTTAGGAAGGGAAGTTGTTCTGAAGTCCTGTACTACCTGAACATGGGCACAGCATGTTGCATTCAACACAGTTAGTCTGGCAACCTGCTGGTAAATTTTGGTACAGGATATGTTTGATTCAGAAATTCATGCAAGCGAGTATTCAACCAAGTGAATCCTGTTAAATCTGTACCCGACAAGTGCATGTATATATATATATATATATATATATATTAAAATAGGCAGAATAAACAGATATATTTTCCTGCAAATATGTGTGGATAATATCAATTACAGAATGCACATCTTGCCAAATTCACATCACTGATACTAAAAGAGATATTATTTAGAATTAGCAGGTCTGTGAAAGTCAATGTGTAACTTGCCAAAGGTAGGTTTCAATTCATTCAAGGGCAACCTCAAAAGTTCTTGCCCATGAGAACAACCTCATGTCAGCAGTACAAATATATTTTCCTTCTGAAATTATAAAACATTAGCCTAGAAAACATCCATAGTTGGAGAGTATGTTTTAAGAAACCAAGCCAAATAAATTCATAAGATTTTATATGCGACTGACAAGTAATTTTAATACAGTAGAGAGAGAGTCAAAGTACAAAATAGTAATATATAAACAAACAGTAACAATACAAATGCGAAAAACAAATCAAAATACTTTTAGAAAACGTTAAACAAGATCCTAAAGATTACACTACAGCACTGAAACCAAGAGAACATATTGACTCTTAAACATCTTTGCTATAGCTATTGAACATTTATTCAGATTGAGAAAATTTAAGCTTAGAAATTAGGTCAAAGAAATGCGACGTTTCTGCATGAAAATTTCGATCAAAATCCTCACAAAAGTTGTGAACTTCATAAAGCTGAAAATGGCACTTACGAACTTCCAGTACAAATCCAGTGCGAAAAATTATCAGAGATATTAAATTTTGAAACAAATTTAACCGATCGTAAGTTAAGATGCCAATTAACCTGTTTTTGTTCGTAAGGTTAATATCTTTGCGAAGCGTGTTCACTTGTCGCCTCCTTGTCAACGTGCTTTCTTCGCCATTATTGCACAGAACGTCATGAAATTACATATTATGCATATAGTTAAAGTCCCATTGTTGTTTTTCTGTTAATAAAAGTTACCGATGGACAGAAAAAGTTGTTAAAATCTGCCATTTTATATTCAAAACATTGTTCGCTCCTACAGCCGGCATTTTGTTCCAAAGCAAACTACACCTCCTACCGTCATGCTTAGCGCGAAAACGCTATAAGGGGGACAAAGTCTATTAGGAGAAGTAATAACATTTGCAATCTCATGTTCAGGCCTTTTACGACGGATGCAGCCAGATGAAACCTGAAGGTGATCTAATGTTTGTTGGACGGTCTAACGGAACAAATCGTTGCACGATTGAAAATAGTATTTACGCAGTTAAATTTGAAAGTTCTAATCAATTGACGGACGATATGTTTGACGACTCTCAATTTTCTTACGGTATAAAATATTGATAAAGCGGTGACTTGAACAGCATATTGGCAGCATATTCGAACGCCCCTCAATTAGGATAGTTTAGTATGTCCGGACAGTGTTATCATAAATTGTTAATTAATTATCCAATTCGTTAGAACGGACATTGTATCTTGGCTCAAGGAAGACTTACATGTGCACTTAGTCTTTATATTACGAACACTGCGGTCCTAATGATGCTAAAGTTTGTGTATGTTATAGAATTTTCTTTAGCAATTATACAAAATTCACCTATTTTGGGGCAACATTTCGTAATGGTTCGTGGTGGCCTCTAGTGAGAAGATATTTCGCTGGACCGTCTCTTTGATGTTTGTATTAGAGAGGTTTCATTGTATACTTACAATATTCCTTGCAATATTTTCCTCGAAAATTACGAGAACATTCACAGAATGAAGTTCTATTTCCACATCCACCAACACATGTTCCACTATTTAAGCATCGAGAATCAGGACACCTGAAGGTTGTCGGGTCCTATGTAAAAACATTTATTAATGTAAGAAAAGTTACGACCGACGCCCTTCGTTACTCTCCCACAGACGGACGGCCTTCATTAAAAAAGTCGTAGCCTTTTAGTATATTTCAGAATATTTTTCAAAGGTAGTCGAATGCAACATCCGAATAAATTATGCATTCACGACAGACAATTTCCACACGACAATCTTAGCCTAAACCAGCGATGATCGAAGGGCGCAACATCATACAATATATGCTCCATGGATATGATGACTTTATTGATCTCCATCAGGTTCGGACGTGCATGTAATCTATTTAGGGATAGCATCCGTTTTATGAACAAGAATAGCGAGTGGAAATATAGATATATTACCTCGCATAGCGCACAAGTTTGATGTTTGTCTTTTCGTTTTGTAGGGTTATAACTCTGTTATTAATATTTGAGTCTGGAAAGATTGAAAGAGCCACAAATATTTCGCTGTCGCCTTATAGTCTAGATTTGTGCATCTGCCCCTAATTTTCCTATTCGTTCTAAATGGAATAAACCATTTGTAACAGTACATTTCCGCTTAATAGTGACTATTGCGTTTCATATTTATACCCCATGCTTCGAGGCATTCGCATGTTTCGTTTGACAGATTCAAGTTCAAATTTAGAAAGGGAAACTCCGATAATGTGTGATTGCGTACGTGAAAGACTAGCGGATGTATCCCACGGACAATCATTCTGGCAAGAAGCGTTGCTCCAAAGCAAGTAAATTGTATTTCAGTAATTCACCATAATTATACTAATCTATCCTATTATTACATGTTACTGATTTTGAATACTTCTGACTGTTTATTTGCGATAGCTTACGATTTCCTCTCGGTGAATCAGTTAATTACATATACAGTATGTAAGTATAAAAACGTACTCTTATTGGCTGTAGTAAAACGTAATGATCATAATCGCGATGCTCCACCAAAAGGTCAGGCTGGTGACCTGCTGTGTCATGAAGTAGTTCACAGTTCTTCTCACACTGCGCATTCTTCCTGAAGTTTACAGACTTACAACATTCATCTCGACGCAGACACAGGGAAATGCATTCAAGTCCTGACTTGGCCTGTAGATGCTGCAGTATATGAGAGCTGTTTAAACGACGATCTGAAGGAAAATAAAAATAAAGCAACTGTGTTAAACGCAATACATGAATGGAATTGGTTAAACATTAGAGCATGCTTTTGGAGCTTTTCTTAGCTGTAGTACTGGCACGACGGGTATCCCAGTAAAATTTAATTGACTCGTACATATAAGGTATGAAATATTTCTTCCCAAGTGGTAACTTTTTATGGCAAGCAACAAACGAAATCTCCGAAAACGATATAATAATATATTATCACGAACGTTGCTTTAGTATGCAGTAAATACAAAACCACAGTGGTGCATGTCAAGAACCGCGGAGCATTTTTTGGATTAGGGGGGCTAAAGATTGCCGAGTGTGCATGCAGTGACACTAGTACCGAGGTCTGGAGGCGCGAGACCTTTAGGGCGGCATGGAGGCATGTTCTCCCAGAAAATGTTGAAATCTACAGTCTGCGAAATGGCATTTCATGCACTTTTGGATATGATACAAGAAATCTTTCCAAATTTTGGTCGACGGAAAAGTTTCTTAGCACCAAACCTACCCTATCGCACCTAAGACTGCATGAAGTAGAGAATAAAGTGCCTATTTTGATACCTAGCTAAAACATTCACACTTTTTACAATATCTGGAAAGTAGCGCCAAAATGTCCGGCGATTCCTTTCTGGATTTAAGTAAACAATAAGCATGTATTAGACATAGCAGAGATGTTTTTTTCAGTCCAACTTTTTTATGGTTGTGAAAAATTATAATATGTTCAACTATGTGTATGGGTAAATATCAAGATTTTGCTCGGCATCTCGTTCAATAGGATTAATAGTAAAAGGTGTTAGTAGATGGAATATTCGAACGGAAATTTATATACATTTTTTAGACACAGCCAGGGGCAGTTGCGAAAAATGAACCTGCGGTCCTACCTAAAAAATGTATATAAATTTCCGTTCGAGTATTCCATCTACTAACACCTTAGAAAAATCTTGATATTTTCCCATACACCATATACTGGCATCACTCCCATCTTATATACAGAATTTTCGGTTAATGCTCAGTAACTCGACTCTGTAGCGCAGTCAGAGCGCTGCACCGGAATCGCAGATCCCGCAAGTTCAATTCGTGTCAGCGGGTCTAAGTTGCATTTCGCAACAGCTCCTCGCTAGGTCAAAAAAAAGTATATAAATTTCCGTTCCATCTACTAACACGTTAAACTATGTGTATTCTACTAGAAATCAGCATATGTATGACAAATTATTGGGGGGAATAAAGTCCACTAGCCCTGATATGATTTTAAAATTTCATGAACTTCTGCATAGCCACGATCGACTTATCACTCCGAAAGCCGGATGGAATTTTTACCCACGCATATGTAATGCATAAATAATGTCTACTTAAATTTAGAGTAGTATGTATAATCGAAACACCATAAATACATTTTATCAGCGTTGATAATCATGTGGTTATTCTTGTTCTATTTATTGCATACTCCTAAAATTCCTTTTTATGCTATAAGTTGCTACAATTTTATATTTACGAATTAAATGCAATTATTTAAAAATTAAACTTCTACTAAATGTGTTGAACTAATCACTTGCAAGTGGCTAGCGGTAAACTTAAAGCGAAAAATGTAAAATATGAAGTCATTTTCATTGACTCAATATAACTCCAGCAGAGTTAACACGCATTATATTTAATTCCAAAGATGGACGTTAATTTTGGGTATTGGGATCAAAACAACTTCCTTGTGTACTGAATTTCTAACATAGAGTATAATATAATTCCTATTGATTATGCTTATCAAGATATAGCCTAAAGTCGATCAATTCCACTCTTGCAATCACGCGAGAATATTGCGTCATGCTAAATAATCACTAGCTATTTTGGGTGGCATTATTGTTGATTGCATCGAAGTGCCGTTTTCGCTTATATCATTGGCAATCGGCCATCTTTTTTTAGATCAGTAGGATGTCTACATAGAGATTATAAAAGAGTAGAGGGGGCATCCGAGGATAAATTTAGGGGGAAATTGAAGCTTCCTAATGGGGGCCCCTTGTACGTCCAGTATGTAAATCCCGTATGTGAAATCGCGCGCCCATTGGCTACATTTGAAATCTCCTTAGTGCCTTAGCAACAACAAATAATTTTTTGAAAAAAGTTTACGCCTGTCTAAATTAAGCAAAATGTTAAAAAACCAGCCCAAATTCAGCGAAAAAATATTCCTATGTGAGCAAATTTTTCTTTAATTTGATGTACTCATTCTAAACAGCACCGTCGAATATCATACTCCAGAGGATGATGACTTTGATCGCTCATATCTTTGCCGCCCCTCACCCAAAACGGACGAAAATACCACCAATTGATTCAGCAAAAAATACCGTTCTTGGCTAATGCCAAACAAATCGCTAAACACATTGTTTTACAGATCTCCGTATTATATCGGTAAACTAATTATATATTCAGTGCCTTTGGTCGATTATAACTTCTGTTTTAAAAACAGTGTCATTTTTATAGAGCTTTAAAAACAGTGCCTACTGACTAACTTTCAAAGAAAAACAATAAGAATTGACAAAATTCCGGCGAAATTTGAAATGTAGCGTAGGGGCCAAACTGGACTTTCAGACAAAAACAACCGGAAGAGGCCCAAAGACAGTTGCTATGGCTTTTTAAGTTGCCGGAATGAATTCCCAAGGGTACAATACCCTATATAAGATTTTTTGTCGTGACTGAAGCGCGTAGGCAGACCACATATAGTCAAACTACGGCAAGCACATGCATGCTGGAAAATACCCAATAAATAAAAAAAATTCAAAATAAATATAATTCTACTCGTCGTATCGAAGCAAAAGTTTCCACAAGAAATACACAGATAAAAAGCAAAATTTTGGACTAAGAAGTCTGTTGTCAAATGCAAGAATAAATAACACGGCCATCTGAAAATCAACCTTTTTATTTTTGCTTGCATCTTTTTGATATACTATGTAATTATAAATAATTCTGAACTATGGTTGAGATGTAGTAAATAATAAAAATAATAATAATAATAACTGTTGGAGGTGAACTGGAGTATGACAGGAGGTATGTTTGGGATTAAACTTTTAGTATTTTTGATTCTGTAATGTTTATTCGGCAACATAACCCACTGTTAAAAAGCTTATTTTGTAAGGATTCCAATGGTGTTAGTTTCATTACCACAGGGTATTTATTTGCAATGGAAATCGTACTCAAATTGCTCTTGCGACAACAGAATTAAAATTCGACCGACTAGAAAGGCTGTTAAAGATGTGGACTTGGTGTGAAGCAGTGGAACTGCTTAGTGGAACTGGCATTCAACTTAAAAGGCGGGTGTTTTCACTCTGCAGTCTGGGTGTTTCTCACTCGGTTGCTCAACTTTAAATAGACAAAAATGGAAAACAATTCAATTATGTCAGTTTTAGCAGGTTTATTCTCAATATATATTAAATATTAACACATATTTAAAATTTTAAGACACATACAAGTGATTTGTACTGAATTTTTTTCTTTTATTTTTCACGCACAAAAACAATTTTGTTATTGCTAAGGCAGTGTTGCTCAGGAGATTTCAAATGTAGGCAATGGGCGCGCGATTCCACATACGGGCCGTACATCCGGGACTCCGGATCCCAAATAGGAAGCTTCAATTTTTCCCTTTTGTTGACTAACATTTGTCAATTGGATGCCCCTCAATCAGCTAATAAAAAGTTTTGCAAGTTTTCACGCATTAGTTATTGAAACTTTTTCCCATGGGCTTCCTACACATTTTTTCAAAAAATATATTTCATCATGTGAAAAATATATATTCTACGTTTAGAGGCAAAGCCCATTCCCAAAAAGAACGAAATAGCACGCTGCGACATTAATTGACCAAAACTCGCGAGGAAGCTCTTCAATTAGAGCTATAAATAAGCTTTTCATCCCTCATGCCTCTTCTCGGTGAGTGCCGAGTGCCCATTTATCAGTTATAAATTTGATCTATGCCACAGTGAAACATCAAACTTTAGCAACAATCAATTTCAGATATGTCTCGGCTCGCTAACATTAATATGATCTTCAACCAAATTGTATTGACGACCCTTATAGCCAGAGTAAACCAAGAAAAAATATGGTATGCATATCTGAAATTATATACGTCCAAATATTTAACTTCCATATCTCTTACCTTCATAATTGCCATCGAAAAAAATATTCCATCCTTTAACATCTGGTAATGTGCATCATCCACAATAATAGCAAGCAAATATGTGTGAGATGAGGACTTAGCTCATTTAGCTGATTGTGATAGCAAATTCGATTGCTTTTTCAATAGTAAACTTAGAAAATCAAGTTTATTGCTGTGCTCGGAGGCATACAAAAGTGTAGACTACAGTAGCTGTAAACGTGATAAGTTAAAGTTGTCAAACTGACATTCAAACTCAGTGCACTTAAGTCATGGCTCCAGCTCATTACACGAAGCTCATTTGAGCATTCTTTACCAAACTTGGCAAGTTGTTAGATCAGCCTAATATTAATAATTATGACATATTGGCTGCCATAGCAACTGTCACGTGACCCTGCAAATTGTAATATTACACAGCTCATCTTTAAGCCATCGGGAGATGGGTCTGGAAGCAATGTCACGGATTGAGATTGTTTGAATTAGTAAATGTTTATATTGAAGTCATTGAGTCCAACTGGAATGTGTGTCTCAAATAAAAACTAAGGAGCAAAAGAAAATTGTTTTCAAAATTATTGTATTTTTTCCAGGGCCTTTTTTAAGAAATCATCAGTGGGGGGCATCATCGAAAGGGGACGTAACAAGTAAGTGGTGTATTATATGTGTGGGAACGCGAAGGGGGGTCTGGGGTCCTCCCCCAGAAAATTTTTGTATTCTTGAGTCTCTGTGGCTTGATTTCCTGCGTTTTCAGAGACAATTTTTGATATATCCCATCTAAACGGGCCAGGTTTTGTTGTGAGAATACAATAACTTTCCTCTAAACTCATTTTTTCCCCATTTTTGGCTTATACTTTGGACAAAAGGGACCTTCACTGGGGGGGCAAAAATAGCTTACTGGGGCGGCAAACATGGGGCTGGGGGGGCTTTTGCCCCTCCAGTACATTAGTTAAAAAAGGCCCTGATTTTTTCTATTTTCTTTCTCTATTTTTTGCACTCTAACGGTATAGAGGACACCCATTCAAGTTGATATAAAATAAACAGCAAGAAATTAAGTCATCTTCATGTAAAACGTAAGTAGACAATTGAAAAAAGTACGTCTCCCAAGTCTGTTTAAATCACATTAAAGTACATTTTATTGGTCACGTACGTGTTTCTCATAGCTTTCTTACCATTTTTATCTACAGTACTCACTTTTTAGCTGAGCCGATGAAATTTTATCTTAATCTAGACATTTTTTTAATAAAAAGTTTTGTTTTAAGTTGTAATTTCACTGGTAAATAGGCTTTATTCTCCATTGTTAAGTGTAAATTATTGACCGCCATTTTGAATTTTAATTATTCTTGTCTCCATGGAAACAGCGAACACAGCAAAAACCTCACGGATTTCAAAGTTTTTTTTGCGTTTGAAAATTGAGTTTTTTGATGCAAAAAAGGAAAATTAATGATTAAAAATCACTCCAGTTTCACGCCAAAGAACAAGTACAATGATGGAATGTATTTTTGTTATAAATATGCAGTTTACGACATGATTTCACAGATATAAGATTCGATTGAGACTCGATTTTCTGTTGAAAAATCAATTGACTAGTGTTCTTCTATATGAAGAAACAAATTGTCAGTCATATCTTTAGGCTCTCGTATTTAAGCAGTCAAAATTGTACCAGCTATTTCACATGTTTTACAGTATATATATATATATATATATATACGTATATGCCTGATGATTCTTTTACAGATGAAACAGCCTGTTGCAGACAAGTTTTGAGGTAAGCGAAAATATATATATATATATATATTTTTACCTCAAAACTTGTCTACAACAGGCTGTTTCATCTGTAAAAGAATCATCAGGCCGTTTACAAGTAGCGAGAGAAATGACTGCTTAGATACTTCCTGCCGGAGCGTGGGGGTGTATGTGGGAGACAATGTGTGCATGCATGGCTTTGTTTGCGTTGTTTACGCGAAATTTATTACGATGACGACACCGTGAAATTATTTCAGCTCTTTTGTTGAGTAAACAATTCTTGTTTTTTTCTTTCAAAATACAAATTTTTTCTTCTAAACATAAATTGCATCGTTTTGATCCTCCCGTGTACGAAATAGAATGTTTTAAAATTTGCCAATTAATACTGAAATCCTTATTGCTTTCTTTCAATGTCCAAATATATTTCGAAAGTTCCGTGTCATTTGCATGCTTTTTATGCTGAAAAGATTTAGTGTGGTTGGCCAATCGCTCTTTGAATGTTGTTGCAGTCATGCCAATGTAATTTTTGATCGTGTTTGTGTTGCTTACTGTGACTGTTGCTTTGTATACTATGTCCCTAGTCATGCATTGTTTTTGAAGCGGGCAAATGGTGTTTTCTCTACAACTGCAATTGGTAGCGTCCCTATCCTGTGGCTTGTTATTCCTAGATATGCGTGCATTGTGTTTAGTGATTACTGACTTGACATTGTTCATGCAGCTGTAACTTACTTTAACTGTATTTCTGTTAAAAATTTTGTGGAGCTTGTGGTGCGGTGGAAAATGTTTGTCAATTAGACTAAGGAAATTATGTCCTATGTTTGTGCTAACACTCTTACTAAATGGTGGGTTGAACCAAATGATGTTGCGTTGCCTATTCCTGCGTTGTTGTTGCGGTGTGTGCTGAGTGTAGCTAAGTTCAAGAGTAAAGCTGCTATGCCTAAGTGCGTTCTGATATATGGGTGCAGATTCCTGAAAAGTTTGCTCATCTGATGAAAGAAGTGTAATGCGCTTGTTAATTGATGCAGGTAGTTGCCTTGTGATGCTCGGTGGGTGATTAGAGTGCATATTTATGTATAGTGGATCGTCATTGGGCTTCCTATAGGGCCTATGTTTTCCATTGTTAAGGTCGAAAGTTACATCTAAAAAGTTTACAATGCGTAAATTTGATTCGGCGGTAATTTTTAGGTCAAACTGCTCGAAAATTTTGTGGAGATCTTTTCTTGTTTTGTCTGCTAAAAGTGCTGATTTACTTTTTATAATTGCCAAACCGTCATCTCTATATAGGCCGATGCTTTCTTTGCCAAATTTCTTACTCAGGTGGTTTTTGGATTGTTTTCGAAATTTTCTTTGTGATCTTTTAAAGATATAAATGCTTCGCGTTTTTTCATTTTTTCAATTCTGTCGCCGATTCCTAAATTGTTCGAAATGTTTTTTAGTTCTGAATCAATTTCATCTATAGTGTCCTGGGATCCATGCTTATATGTTTTTGTGATGTTGTCATGTAAGAGCTTGTTGTATGTGTCGAGCGAGGTTTCATAAATATTCCTAGTTTTGTCTGCAAAAATGAAAATGTTGGGAGACGAATTGATTTTCTTTAGATCGTTAGTGAAAGATTTCTGAAATTGGTTCCTATATGGCCGAAATTGTAAATTTTCGATTAATTTTATAAGGTCGTCTTCGAAAGGTTTCATTTCCGGAATAGAAGGAGGTGTTTTGTTGGACGCAAGGCCGAAATGGTTGTTTTGGTTTTCACATTTTTTGTTTTTATTAAGAAATAAATTAGCTTTCCATCTCATACGTTTTATTACACTTTCCACTTTTTCAATCAAATTTTTCAAATAAGCGTCCTGTGATGGTATAGGGATATTCTTTAGTGAATAGTCAAATCGAAATTGCCGCATTTTGAAGTTAAATAGAAATGAATAACGTAAACAAGAGTGCACAACCGATATACGGGTGCGAATATACGTGTGGGTTTAGGTCTACGAAACGCAAAGAGTGCTCGACAACATATAGTTAGAGCAAATTATAGATTTTCGAAAATCTATAATTTGCTCTAACTATTATATATATATATATATATATATATACAATATTTCACAGCAGAGTGGGAACAAGATCAGTGTATGGCTACGATTACGATTAGTTTGTGTGCCTATATTAAATGGTTTAAGACAGCAGTAAAATATGAACTAGAAATACATGCATGCAGAATCCCCTCGCCCATTTGAACCAAACAATTTACTCCCCAAAAGTTATTTTAACATGAAGTACTGAGTCGACGAATGTAACCATGGTAACACGCAACATTGTATATTTTTTATATTTTTAATTTTTAATTTGTACAAATATTATTTTGTTTTTAACTATAAAATTATCAATTGCCCAACTATATAGAGTGGGTATGCTATTATGTACTCTTTTAACTTTGATTTACTGTAACATTCAACCTTAGACGTTCACAAAATGTTTCGAAATTTTCAAAAAACTTCAACTGCTTTTCGAGGAGTATTTTTATACTTCGCACTTGCTTTTGCAATGAAGTTTTTGATATTTCATGTTTTTTATTTTTCTATAACATATTTGAATCAATACTAAAATACTCTTAAAGATCAATCAATGTTATACTGACCTACACATTTTGATCTACACGTTTTGATCTTTCAGAATGATCTACACATTTTCAAATTCACAAACTATACTGCATGCTATGTTAAAAATTCGGCAAAGCAAGCATGCAAAATAGACACTTGCCTGTTTAAAACGCTCCTTTTTCGGTCTTTCGACTGTTTTTCCTCTTGTTAATTTGTCCTCTAAATAATTTTCATTTATCTTGTTTTGGAGACTTAACATATAAACTTACTTACATAGAGACTTACTTATAAAATGAGTGCAAAACTATTTTTGAAAAAAGTTTGCAAAATGGAAGTCTCCTCTCGGCTTGAACTTGCGCATGCGCATAACTTACGAAAAGGTCCAGTCCATAGATATAATAAACCTAGATTGCTGACTCATACCTAGCGGAGGCGTGACCTGCATGATAAATCCAAGATGGCCGCCATTCAGGGCAAAAAGGCTATAAACTCTACGGGGAAATCCATATTTTTTGCATTTTGCGTCGTCCCAGTGTTTCGAATCCAATTCGATCAAACTTTTTTGGCAATAACTACTTATCGTAAAGGTCTTACACGCAAACTGGACAGCTGGGGATGAATTCCTGTAAAAATATCGCCCGCCGAAATTTGTACGAAATCGTCACTTGGTCAGTTCGAGTGAATTACTCTGGTTTAGAGTATTTTTATAAAGGAAATTTGTGGTTTTCAAGGCCAAAGACGTATGCCTTGAAGGCTTTGGATGCAGAATGGACCGTTTCGGATGAATTATATTAAAATATCGCTCGCCGAAGCTTGACATGAAAATGTCACTTGCTCAGCTCGAGTCATTTTACTGCAGACAAGTACTTTAAATGTACTTGGTTTAATACAATTAGTCATTAGATATTTTGAGGAATATTCGGAACATTACTTAGAGGATAAAATCAGTATTTAAAAGTTAAGTCCACAGTTAACTGATGCCAAATATCACCTAGAGGTGAAATTTGACACACAAACATGGTACAGTATTTCAAGGATGGAAATATTAAAAGTTTTTAAAACATTTATGAAGATGCAATGCAGCCTATTTGAACTCACTGTATGAAATGGCAGACAGCATTACTCATGAAAGGAAGAATTCAGAACATTATATTGATTAGGCTTTTCCCGGGGAGATCATGAGACCAGACTGGGTAATATATGGCGGATTTCGAAAAGGAAACATTTATGCAGCAGGGAAAAATTCAAATGTGTAGTGTGCAAAATTGTGGCAAGTGCACTGCAAATTTGAGTGTTGTTTCTGATTTTCAGTATTGTTTTAAAACATTTAACTTAACATTTAACAATACAGTAACAGTGTGCAACCTGTTCATGTACTAAAAAATATCAAGTATGCATCGGCCAGACTTTCCAGGTGGTTTTGAAATATAAACCTCTATATAATAAATTCAGTTCATTAAACTTAACAGTTTCATGTATGCTTGGATGAAATCCGTACATTGTTATACTACTATTAATTATCATTTCTATAGTAAAAATATATTAATCCTTCAAGTAATTAATGGCAAATTTTCCTACTTTGTTGAACCACAATAAAACAAACATGAAGCAGGCCCGTAGCTGGCCCTCTTTTTTTGGGGGGGCACGTTTCGATGTCTGTCCGCGTTTGTCAAAATATTTTACCTTTTCCGATAGAAATTCTTTCTTTTCGTGTCGACGGGGCGGAGGGGGTTAAAAATTTGGGGAGGCTGGGGACCCCCCAGCTACGGGTCTGACATGAAGTTTTCTTGCGTGTCCAAAACTAAATTTCTTGACATGTCATCTGGTGAGAATGAATGTCCAGATTAGCAATATGTTAGTGTTTTCTATTTGTGGTTCTTTTTAACACGACACTTAGTAAGCTATATTTTCCAAGGCTGCCCAGGAGGAATTGCTCGATGAACCCGAGCTTTAAATGAGCCCCAAAAATACTATAAAAGGAAACAAAAACTGGGGAAAGAAGTCAGAGGGTTGTAAGAGGTGGGGGATGGACCATAATCTCATTTTCCATTCCCAATTTTAATTGCTATTTTTATTGCTTTTTTGTAATCCCAGTCGTCTCAGCAAGTAAAGCCTGTTACAGACATTACTTTTTTCCTCAAAGTAATGTTCCGAATATTCCTCAAAATATCTAATGACTAAATGTATTAAACGAAGTACATTTAAAGTACTTGTCTGCAGTAAATGACTCGAGCTGAGCAAGTGACATTTTCATGTCAAGCTTCGGCGAGCGATATTTTAATATAAACGGTCCATTCTGCATCCACAGCCTTCAAGGTATACGTCTTTGGCCTTGAAAACCACAAATTTCCTTTATAAAATAATCTAAACCAGAGTAATTCACTCGAACTGACCAAGTGACGATTTCGTACAAATTTCGGCGAGCGATATTCAGTTTACATCAATTCATCACCAGCTGTCCAGTTTGCGTCTAAAACCTTCACGATAAGTAGTTATTGCCAAAATAGTTTGATCGAAGTGGATTCGAAACACTGGGACGACGCAAAATGCAAAAAATATGAATTTCCCCGAGTTTATAGTCTTTTTGCCCTGAATGGCGGCCATCTTGGATTTATCATGCAGGTACGGTCACGCCTCCGCTAGGTATGAGTCAGCAATCTAGGTTTATTATATCTATGGTCCAGTCCATAACAAAAAAAAATGGCGGACGACTTTTGCATTTCACAATGTTTTCACATACCCGGGTGTAAATCTCCGAGCGGTATTAGTACCCTCGCACGGCGCTTCGCGCCAGCTCCGGGATTAAGAATCTATATCTTGAAAGGAAACTATCACGGCATAGGAAAAAGGTATATTCCATTATATTGCAGTAGATAATCGTCCCTACACATAGCAATATAAGCACGCTTTTTTAACAACTCTCCTAATATTATTCGTAGATTTTCACACTATAAATTGCATAAAATATTGTACACAACACGGTGATCCTTTCCAGAATCATACTGTGGACTCCTAACGATTATTTCAAAATTTAAGTTCGCTTTTAAATGTATTTTATGGAATGCCAGCATAATTAAAGCAGAACTCTTGTAACGACCAAGCAAAAGACACGTACAATCCACGCAAAACACACGCAATCAAGCAGAGAAATGAAGGCGCGCTGCAGGGGCTATTTTGCTTTTTGGAGCCATGACTTAATAGCGCTGAGAATTATGCATAATTAATGCACTACGTAAGTTTATATTAGCATGTACAACTTTACACTTATTGCATATGGCTATACAATATTCCTAAAAAACATTTCATCGTGTAAGTTGTCACAGTTGTATATTTACGAACTAAGTGCTGTCATTTTATAATTTAACTTCTTCTAAAGGTGCTCATACAAATTTTGAAGCAATACAATTTTGCAGGTGACGATAATGCAACTGGAGGAGCAGATTGGCCATCATTATAGACTAAAAAAAAAATTGAAGATGCGATAACATTGTCGAACTTTAGCAGCATTTTTAAAATTTAATGTTATGTACATAACATTTTAAAAACAATTTTCACTTTTCCTTCCTTCGTGCCTGCCACTTCTCACAACGGCCGTTGTGTTTTGGTGATATGGTCAGTGAACTATATCAATTTATATATGATAAATTTGATCTATATCACAATGAATGCTCAAACTTTAGTGGCAATTAATTTCAGATATGTCTTGGCTCGCTTCCTCTTCATATATATTATTAGATAAATCAATATACGATCCCCATTCGAGTTACATTGACGATCCTTAGCCAGAAAATAGCGAGCGAAAATATGGTATATCTGATATTACACCTTTTGCCATGAAAGTACTAATTCCGCTCGGATATTTACACTCGGGTATGTGAAAACATAGCGGAATCCAAAGTCGTCCGCCGCGATGCCATGGACGGTTCAGGGTTTTCTACGTTATACGCATGCGCGAGTCAGGTCGAGAGAAACATACGGATAAACATTTAAAGATTTACGGATAAATATTTTGTTAATATATGCATCAAAAATGATTTTTAAAACTCGGGCTATTGGAAAAACATACCGATGAATATAGTCTTCAAAACAAGATAAACGAGAAACATCGAATGGCTGAAAAAAGCACACTTTTGAAGTGTTTTAAACGGGTAAGTGGCTATTTTGCATATTTTAGTTTGTGGATTTGCAAAAGCGTATGTCACTCTGTGAGGTTATTAATATAATATCGATTAAACCTAAAAGGTATTTTAGCAAGTTTAAATTTGAATTTTGAGGAAACAACGTAATGTCAGAAACTATTTTAAAGATAAATTAAAAAAATTATACTGTCAAAAAACAGTTGAAGTTTTCTGAAAATTTTTGACGTTTTTATGAAATGTCTAAGGTTAAATTTTACAGCAAACCAAAGCTAAAAGAGTACGTAATAACATATCTACTTTATATAGTGTAATAGTGGGGCAATTCATAAGTTTATAGCTAAAAGTACAAATATTATATTACTATTTTATCATTTTGTACCAAAAGTAAAAAATTGCGTGTTGCTATGGTTACAATGATTGACGGAATACTTCATGTTACAATAAATTTTGGGAAGTGTGTTCCTGAGTTGAAGTGAGATCGAAAAGGCGAGGGGATTCTGCATGAGTGTATTTCTAGTCACTCTTGAATGCTGGATACTGTCTACAATATCATTTACAAATACTGCAAGCAACAAGGGCCCATAAGTTGGGTGCTGTGCATGTGTCGATGGACAAGTTGATGATGTAACTTAAAGGTCCTCGAAATAAATCTTGCACAGCCTTTCAAGATTACTGCTGGTAATTCATCAACACCGGTAGCTTTCATACGCTGTAATTATTGAAGGAGTTTCTCAATCGTATATGCATCTGGGATACGTATTTTAAGCAGAAAACCTTGTTTGTCCTAGTGGAAGCTGGTTCAATGACTCTCCATATATAGTTAACAAGTGGGACCGCTTTCGTTTTCAGTGCTCTAATCGCGCTCTTAAAATAGTTGCCAAAGCTATTTACTGTAACTTTAGTGTCATCCCGTGTCAATGTTGGTAATATATGTACACTTATTGCGGAAAAGTTTGAAAAGCTTCCCAGTCGCCCGGATTTTTTGATCGACGGGCTTTTTGCATCAGTTTTTCCACAGGCGGCCCAATCTTGGGCAGAGTTGTATTTATAGTATACTATATAAAGATTGTATTATGGTAAAAATATGTGATGAAAATATATATTTTAAATAAAATTTACTTGCCTAACTTGTTGTTTGTGTTCTCCTTTTATCCATACTTGGGTGCGATGCCAGTCAGCGCACAGCATGCAAATACCAAACAGATATTTCCGGTTACAGCCAGCCAATCACGACCGCACTTGTGATTGTTTACATTTTTCAAAATCTGATATTCAAAAAGACTATATATCAAGATGTTGTCGTCGCAACCCCCCTGCAAATCTCAACGGTCGTTGTCAGTTCAACAGAGTGGGGATTTTGATTTCTATTGATCAAAAATTGGTTTAAAAATTTCCCGAGATGTTAAAGTATCGTTATATATGAAAAGATCGGTGTTTGTTCTACATGCTGGCGAATTTTCTTGGTGAATAAAGCAATTTAAGAGGGATCCGGGGCTGCAAATATAATTAGCCTTTAACTCCTATTAAGTATTCGGAGTGGGCCTCAAGCAAAAACTTTCGATGAATTCATAGCTCAACAAAGTAGGGATACAAGGAGAACACAAACAACAAGTTAGCAAGTAAATTTTGTTTAAAATATATATTTTCATCACATATTTTTACCATAACACAATCTTTATATAGTATACTATAAATACAACTCTACCCAAGATTGGACCGCCTGTGGTTTTTCACGTTCATTTATGGAGCGCTTCAACTCTCTTGTTAGCCATTCACATTTCTTTCCTTTCATTCTCAATCAAAGGAGCGTGCCTGTCAAAGGTTCTCGAAGTATATTATTAAAATAAGCCAGTGCTTTATTATTTACAGCAAATTTATAGACAATGTAAATTTAAGTTAATGAGATAACTGGTTGAAGCTAGGATGTTAAGGAAGATATCAGATAAGTTTCTGTTTCAAAAGCGTTGATTCCTTCCGTGTAGGCCTCAAGGAACGCATTGTTTAGTTTTACTTATTGATAGATAGTTCAAAGATCATATAACATATTGACCAATCATAACGCGCAATATAATACAAGTTAATAAGCGCATAACTTGCAGGATTCTAACAAGATCATATCATTTATAATGAGCGCTTCGCTTACTCAAGTTATCGAAATAATTTCCCACCCATCCACCTCTTTGGTTATTCAGCCTGATGTTTGCTCTAATTAGTTAGAGTTACGTACCTTGAATATTTTCAAATTTGCAAATTCATCGATATAATATAATTATTATGGAAATATTAGGTATTGTGTACAAATGGGAGCAGCTATCATCAACTGTCTTCAACACCATATACTGGATCAAAGACTCGAGAACGGACATTTTGGAAAGAGACACAAACAATGTTGCTGCTAGATAATGCCTTTACTTTCGTATGTATATAGTTAAAAAGCAACGTTTTCGGTCACAGAGTATTTTGTTATTTTGGTTAATAAATTTGTGGTTCGAGCTGAAGTCTCCAAAATGTCAACTTCAGGTCCATAGACTCAATATACGACACACATATACAATATAATGAAGAACCGTCCATACAGGGGTTTATCGGCCCTTTGTCAGGCTAAGGACTGCCATATGGACCTAGCACCCTGGGTCAGGTTATTAAGGACTGTCCATAGGGGTTTCATTTCCCGTGGTCAGGTTAAGGACTGTCCAAGTGTTTCTTGGTTCAGGTCGTCAGAGAATGGCTACCCCTGGCAAGGCTCTGCTTTATGGTCCGAGCATTCAGTTCAGTCAATCAGTTCAGCTTAGCGGGTGACGTGAGTAGGGATGATGCTTGTCATAATATGAGTCTTCACACCCCAGAACCCTTTCTCCCACAAAATACCTTTTGTTTGAATTGTGTTTTTATAAATATGGTTTTATATCAACAGCTTGGGTCATTAAGTTGAACACATTTCATATATAGGTTGGAAATCCAAATTGTTTATATCCTAACAAAGCTAACTATGGTCGTAGTTCTTATAGTCACGGCATTTAATCGTTCTTAGATTGTACCGTTGATAGTTGATCTTTCTTATTTTCCGTGGGCTTCGATGGCGCAGCCGTTAGAGCAAGCGCCTTTCACCTCTGAGTCTTGAGTTCGATTGTCGCTGAGGAATATATTCATCACTCTCATGTAAAAAGAGGAAGTCAACGCTCTGCCGAAAGTCGTGGGTTTTCTCCGGGCACTCGGGTTTCCTCCCACATGGTGGGCTAGGATATACAGATTGGGAAAGCAATATCACAATTGTGGTAGAAATAGATAATGTAGGCAACGTACATGATATAGATAGGCGAGATACTTGATGTATCGGTCACTGAAAAGTCCCAACGGGGAGTGAGCTGAATAATGTATATGTTTGTACGTACAAGCGACCATGTTGTGGTCGCTAAGAGATGTTGCTACAACGTTGACTGCACGTATATTTTGTTCAGCATTAGACAAAATCAGGTCGATTGTTGTTGCTGAGGTCTCTCCGTAATACGAGTGCATTTCTTTACAAGTTGTTAAAACCAAACAACTTTACGATTGTTTGAACATTGTATTTGACGACCTGTCATTATAATTAACATTAAAATCACCCATAATAAGAGCCTCTTTGTTTTCTTTGTCAATAATACGTAGGTCGTCTTGCAGAATATCGTTAAACTTTGGTAGGTAGTACTTTGATGTCTGTGGAGGACAATAGAAGCATCCAATCAAGAAAAATGTAGCATTTTTTGTCAATATCTCAATCAATAAACACTCAAGCGAAGTAGAGTTTTCCAAATCAAGTCGCTGCCGTTGGAATGAAATACTGTCCTTCACATACATACCAATTCCGCCCCTTTACCATCCTCACTATTTCCCTCAAAAGAAGCATAGCCGGTTGAAGAAAAAAGCTCCTTGCAAGTAGTTTCTTCATTCGAAATATATGTCTCTGATAGTCAAATACAATCAATCTTTACATGAGAAGCAACAAACTCTTGTAGCATATCAAAGTTACACGGTAAGCATGCATCTATTGTTTTGATGCATAAACTTCATTCCCATGTTTGACAGAAAGCTTCTGAACTGTTCTCTTATAAGTGAGCTTGGCGCAGGACACATTCAACGACTCCGCACATTAACAACAATACGGTCATCAAGCTTCGCCGCAGATATTCACAACAAGACGCGTTCTCTGTTGACCACATACGTATAAAGACGGATAAATAATTATGTGTCTTCGTCGATACGTTTTGATAAAAACCGCTTGAATTCAGCAGTTGTGGAACGACGTCATCCGAGAAAAAGCACCATTTTCTGGGCACAAATACAAGAATCACAATCACAACTAAAGCTGACGAAACCACCTTCCATGGTTTCTTGTCAGAACTCTTCAACTTTCATAGCTCTTAATATAATACATTATGTTGTCCATTTCTACATTTTGTACGTCCTCAATCATGTTCGCGTCATTGCTTGAGTAATAGATAACAGTATTATCAGCATATGTAGTCACTCTTGAATGCTGGATACTGTCTACAGAAGCTAGTACGCTGAGCGTGAAGGAGTTTTCTTCCGTCCAGGCCTCGAGGAACACATTGTTTTGTTTACTTATTTACAGATAGTTCAAAGATAATTTCATCATTGGGCATGCTTTCACGTGGACAGCCCATGGTTTTTTTGGTGAACAAATACAATACAATACTTATACAAACACTTCCTACCAACAAATTGACAAATCATTGCGAAATGCAATATAAGTTAATTAGTGCATAACTTGCAGCATGCTAAACAAGATCATATCATTTACACCGAGCTCTTCGCTTACTCAAGTTATTTAAATAATTTCCCACCTACACACCTCCTCGGCCGTTCAGCCTGACGTTTTCTCTAACTTAGAGTCACCTTGAATGTGTTAACAAATTGCACATTAATCGATATAATTGGTAGTTATAATATTATGGAAATATATTAGCTATTATATACAAATAGAAGCAGCTATCACCAACTGTCTTCAACACCATATAGTGGCGCTAGATAATGCATTTACTTCAGTATGTATATACTAGTTAAAAAACAACATTTTCGGTCTCAGGCTATTTTGCTATTTGTGGTTTGAGTTGACGTCTCCAAAATGTAAACTTCAGGTCCATAGACTCAATATACGTCACACATATACCATGCAAACAGTCTAAGGACTGTCCACAGGAGTTTATGGCCCCTTGGTCAGGTTAGGGACTGTCCATATGGGCTAGGTTCTCCTTGGTCAGGTTAAGGACTGTACAAAGTGGTTTAGTGCTTCTTGGTCAGGTTAAGGACTGTCAAAGTGTTTATTGGTTCAGGTTCGTCAGGGCCTGGCTATTCCTGCCAAGGCTCTGCAATATAGCACCGAGCATTCAGACTTCAGTTCAGTCAATCAATGCAGCTTAGGGAGTGACGTGAGTAGGGATGATGTTTGTCATAATATGAGTCTTCACACCCCAGAACATCTTCTCCCACAAAATATGCTGTGTTTGAATTGTGTCTGTATAAAATGACTTTATATGAACAGCAGCTGTTGAACAGCTTGGTTCATTAAAAACATTTTACCATGTTTCATATATTTCATCATGTGAAAAATATATATTCTACGTTTCGAGGCGAAGCCCTTTTGGCAAAAGAAACGTAATAGCGCTCTGCGACATTACTTGACCAAAACTCGCTAGGAAGCTCTTCAATTAGAGCTATGAATAAACTCTTCATCCTTCATGCCTCTTTTCAGCGAGTGTCATTGGCAGCTAGTGTGTTTTGATGATTTGATCAATTAATTGTCAAATTAATCAGTTATACATTTGATCAATGCCACAGTGAAAGGTCGAACTTTAGTAACAATCAATTTCAGATATGTCTTGGCTCGCTAACATTAATATGATCTGATATTATATACGCCCAAATATCTAACTTCCGTATATCTTACCTTCATAATTGCCATGGGGAAAAAATCTTCTATCCCTTTACATCTGCTAATGTGCATCATCCACAATAATAGCAAGCGAAAATATGCGAGATGAGCACTTAGCTTAAGTGGGTGATTTCGCATATATGCATCTTCTGTGTGAAAATTTTCTCCTGATTGTGACAGATAATGAGATCGCTTTTTAAATACTAAACTGAGAAAATAAAATTTATTGCTGTGCTCGGAGGCATACGTACAAATGTACAGACTAACTGTAAACGGAGGACCTTAGAGTTGCATTTTTCGCAGCCGTTCCCGGTAAAGTTTCAAAGTTGTATATATTTATCACTCGTAATTCCATCAACAAACAACCTTCAACTTTAAGTCCCATGGAGTGAAAATACAAAAAATTACTTATAATTTACCTAATCACAACCTGCATTACTCGACCTTTAGTGCAAATTCGAATCCTGCCGGAGGGCCTTAGAGTCGCATTTTTGGCCGCCGTTCCCGCCGGTTAGGTTTCGAAGTTGTATATATTTATCACTCATAATTCCATCAATAAACAACCTTCAACTCAAAATAACCCCCGCTCTGATAACATGCATCGTACTTAACTCCAAATGTGGACATTAATTTTAGATAATTTGGGAACACAACAAATTCTTCGTGTCCAAATTTTTCAACATGTAATTTTATACTTGTACATGGGTTAAAAAGATCTTTAGTTCTTAATCATTATGCATGTCAAAATGTAACTTAATTACATGTACACAGTCGATCAATTCGGTTTTTGCAGCCACGCGGTAGGCTATATAATATTACCTAATGCTAATATTCGTGTATTTCATCGATATACGGTTTCCCTTATATCTTGGCTATTCGCAATATTTGTAGCATGCGACTTCTTTCTCTCTGAATGTCTCTCTGAATGCTGGAAAAACACTCTATGAATATTATCGAATTATATAATCAGTTAAAAGGGATGCTATTTCTCACGCATTACCCAGTGTATTGAAACATTTTACAATGGGCAACATTCAATATTTCCGAAAAAGGAATTTCTTTAAGTCAAAAATAAACCCGACCGTACGTTTCCAAGCAAAGCCCATTCGCAAACCAAAAGTAATAGCACCGTGCGAAATCACTTTGACCGAAACGCGCTGGGAAGCGCTTTAATTTAGAACTATTAACAACTTTATTGTGCCCAATAGTCTGCCTTTATTGTGCCCTATATGTGCCCATATTGTCGAACTTTTCCAGTACTTTTAACATTGAATGCATGTTATGTACACAATATCTTAAAAACAAATTTTTAATTTCACTTTTTCATCCTTCCTGCATGCCACTTCTCATGTATGAGTGTTATTGGCGGCTGTTGTGTTTTGATGA
Organism: Trachythela sp. YZ-2020; assembly: GCA_016169945.1. Lineage (NCBI taxonomy): Eukaryota > Metazoa > Cnidaria > Anthozoa > Malacalcyonacea > Clavulariidae > Trachythela > Trachythela sp. YZ-2020. Next base: position 3,041,946 of record JADLSH010000155.1, read on the forward strand.
TATGATCTGTGACAATTAGAAATCTAATTAGCTACTTATGACAAATTTAATCGATACCACAATGAATGGTTAAACTTTAGTAACAATGAATTTCAGGTACGTGTTGGCTCGCTAACTTTGCTTTAGATAAATGAACACCATCCCCATTCGAATTAGATTGACGACCCTTAGCCAGAAAATAGCGAGCGAAAATATGGTATGTCTGATATTACATCTTTTCGAAATCAACTAACAAACGTCGAAATATTTTACTTCCATATCCCTTACCTTCATAATTGCCATCGAAGCAAAAGTCTTCTGTCCCTTTACATGCGGTAATGAGCAGCATCCACAATAATAGCATACGAAAATATGTGAGGTAAGTACTTGGTCTAAGTGGGATATATTTAAACTCATTTCCCATCTTCAGTGCGAATATTTTGTGCTGATACAATACTTCAGTTTCAATCGCTTTTTTTAAATTACTGAACGGATCACGCAAAGTTTATTCTTGTGCTCGGAGGCGTACAAAAAATATAGACTAGCTGTATATATGTGACCAATTAAGTTTGTTGAATTGACATTCATATGATGCATAATTAATGCGCTATTCAAGAAGATTAGACTTGCATAATTACATCAACTACACACTTATTGCATATGGCTATATTTGCCCAATATAAATATTAAATATTATTCTTACAATATTTCTAAAATGATTGTACATAGTGTAAGTTGTTACAATTTCATAGTTACGAACTAATTAAATGCATTTATTTAAAAATTAAACTTCGCTAAAATGTCGAAGGAATTACACTTGCAGGTGGCTATTTTTGAACTTAAAGCGCAAAATGAAAAATAAGGACTCGTTTTCGTTGACTCAATATAACTCCAGATGAGTTAATACGCATTTTATTTAAGTCCAAATATGGACGCGAGTTTTGGGTCTTGGGATCAAAACAACTTCCTCGTGTACTGAATTTTTAACATCGAATTTTGTATTTGTGTAAAAAATTTATCTTCAATTCCTATCAATTATGCATGTCAATTAGACATAGCCTAAATAGCATGCACGCAGTCGATCAATTCCGCTCTTGCAATCACGCGAGAATTTTGCGTCATGCTAGATAATAACAAGCTATTTTGGGTGGCATTATTGTTGATTTCATCGAAGTGCCGATTGGCAATCGGCCATCTTTTTTAAACCAGCAGGAGGACTACACATTAACTTTTGCCACGTGATCGCGATCAGAGATGGACTTTTCACTCCGTTAAGTGACCGGAATTTGTACGCACGCCACGGATATCCCCGACGCTCGTGGCTCGTGGATAAAAGCACGCGACTCCTTCGATTCCCTCTACTAATGACAAGCAGGTGTTTCATATAGAAAGCTGAAAAACAACTATTAATTTAATAGAAGTATAGAGTCAGCTAATAAAAAATTATACAAATTTTCAAGCATTAGTTATTGCAGCATTTTCTCATGTGCTTCCTTAACATTTTTTCAGAAAATATATTTCATGATGCCAAAAATATATATTCTACGTTTGGAAGCAGAGCTCATTCGCAAAAGAAACGTAATAGCGCTCTAGCTGCGACATTACTTGACCAAAACTCGCTAGGAAACTCTTCAATTACAGTTATAAATAAGCTTTTCATCTTCGAACTTTAGTAACAAACAATTTCAGATATGTTTTGGCTCGCAACATTAATATGATCTTCAAGCAAATTGTATTGACAACACTTATAGGAAATCTAACTTCCATATCTCTTAACTCATAATTGCCATCGAAACAAAACTCTTCTATCTCTATTCTCTTTATATCTGGTAATGTGCATCATCCGCAATAATAGCAAGCGAAAATATGTGAGATGAGCACTTAGCCTAAGTGGGATATATTCAACTGATTTCGCATCATCTGTGCGAAAATTTCTGCTGATTGTGACAACAAATCCGCTCGAAATTTAAATATTAAACTGAAAAAATAAAGTTTATTGCTGTAAAATGGTATGCTAGTTTTCACGCATTAGCTATTGAACATTTTTAGAATGGGCTTCATTCAATATTTTTCAAAAAATAAATTTCATTATTCAAAAATATAACTCCTACGTTTCGAAGCAAAGCCCATTTGCAAACAAAAATTAATAGCACTCTCCGAAATTAGTTTGGCCATTAACAAGTTTATTGCGTTCAAAAATTGTTGTCAAACTTTTGCAGTATTTTTAACATTGAATGTTATGTACATAATATTCTAAAAACAAATTCACTTTTTCACACTTCCTGCATGCCACTTCTCTGTGAGTGTTATTGGCGGCTGTTGTGTTTTGATGATATGATCTCTGATAATTAGCAATTTAATTACTTATGATAAATTTAATCGATAACACAATGAATGGTCAAACTTTAGTAACAATGAATTTGAGGTACGTGTTGGCTCGCTAACAGAGTGCTTTAGATAAATGAATACCATCCCCATTCGAATTAGATTGACGACCCTTAGGTAGAAAATAGCTAGCGAAAATATCGTATGTCTTATATTACATATTTTTGAAATTAACTAACAAACGTCGAAATATTTTACTTCCATATCTCTTACCTTCATACTTGCCATCGAAGCAAAAGTCTTCTGTCCCTTTACATGTGGTAATGAGCAGCATCCACAATAATAGCATACGAAAATATTTGAGGTAAGTACTTAGTCTTAGTGGGATATATTTAAACTCATTTCCCATCTTCAGTGCGAAAATTTTGTGCTGATTATGACAGAAATACAACTTTTCATTTTCAATCGCTTTTTTAAATTACTGAACGGATCACGTAAAGTTTATTCTTGTGCTCGGAGGCGTGCAAAAAATATAGACTAGCTGTATATGTGACAAATTATGTTTGTTGAATTGACATTCATATGATGCATAATTAATGCGCTATTCAAGAAGATTAGACTTGCATAATTATATCAACTTCACACTTATTGCATATGGCTATATTTGCGCAATATAAATATTAAATATTATTCTTACAATATTTTTAAAATTAGTTTTCATAGTGTAAGTTGTTACAATTTTATATTTACGAACTAAATGCGTTTATTTAAAAATTAAATTTGGCTAAAATGTCGAAGGAATTACACTTGCAGGTGGCTATTTTTGAACTCAAAGCGTAAAATGAAAAATAAGGACTCATTTTCGTTGACTCAATATAACTCCAGAAGAGTTAATAAGGGGATAACATGAGTTTTGGAAGGCATATTGTTTATTTTTGGCCCGCGTAGTAAAATTTTCGCCCGAGCGCAGCGAGGGTGAAAATTTTACTACAAGGGCCAAAAATAAACAATATGACCAGACAAAACTCATGTTATTAACATTATTATCAATATAGAAGAACAAATAATTATAAATATATAACATAACACCAACACAATATACAATATAGACAATGAATGAAAAACAGTTAACAATGCATTAAAATATATAAAATATAAACTGGAAGAAGTTTATGAAAAGACAAACGGGCTAAATATTACCGCTATTTGTAAAAGAAACTATAAAAAGTTTCCTGCGGTTCAGTGAGCTAAGCCTAAGGCTATTTACTCACTGTCAGAGTCACTGTCTATCATCTTTTTTAGTCCCCAAGCGGTTGCTTTTGTTGTGTTTTTTTGCTTGAGCCTTTTTCTCCATCTCGTCAAGAGCTTCCTTATCAAGGTCAGAGCTCTGGCTTAAAACATTTATATTTTCGTCTGTTGAATTCACGCTAGAGCTAGCCATATTTAATTTCACAACTTTCGTCTCTTGAAAGTTGAAAACACCGTGAAAGCCCGAGAGCAGTCAGAGACTCAGAGCAGTGAGAGCACTCAAATGGCTTCCTTGCCAAGTTGAAAATTCTGAATATTAATTTGTCGAAAACAATCATGAGACGCACGATTGACCAATCATATGCAGGGCAGAAGACACGTAATTACCGCCCGTTCGATTCGTTACGGCCCGCGCTTGCGAACGTTTTGAAGAGGGCGGCTTCCCATTTGGCCTTCTATATTGATAATAATACGCATTATATTTAAGTCCTAAACCAGTCAAGAGTTTGTTCGTGAATGCCGTACATAGAGAGTTTCTTGATCAGAATGTCATGACCAACTGCGTCAAATGCTTTACACAGATCAAGAAAAAGTACTGCATTTATCAGTGCAGCATCCATATTGAGTAACCATGCATCAGTGTTTGACAATAAGGATGACATGGTGGAATGACCCTTACGAAAGCCAGACTGACACGGACTCAGAATATTGTTTTTACTTAAAAATATGTCTAGTTGCGTACACACAAGTTTTTCGAATAATTTAGCAATGATGATGCCCAACCTTGCTCCCTACCCCCCTTGCTCCCTACTCCCTTCCCCCACAGATTGTTAAAGTTCAATATGGCTGCCGGTCGTGCTTCGTGTAGCTCCGATGAAAATCAAATAAATCAGCTTCAAGTTACCTTCTCCCACATTCTATTAAAGCACGAAGGCTTCATAGAATATAACAACGACAACAAAGTAAAATGGACCGGCGGCTTAGAGAAACTAAAGAGTCTTGTAGTCGATTTGTTCGGCGATGAAGGCAAATGGAGCTCGCCTGGTGGGAGTGCGAAATTGTTTCGAAGTAATCGGATAAGCATTACTTGGTATGCTAACAAGGGATGACTCTTATTTCAAGGGGAATTGGGAAATATACTGAAGGAATTAATAGTGGACTTATTCAAGAATAAGGCAACAACGAATTTGATGGATAAAAGCGACGATCTCGTCACAGAGTCAAAGTGTTATGACCGTTTATCCGACGAATTAGCTAGCCGAAGTTAAGCTGAGCGTTGAAAATATGTCAAGCGTTATGAATAGACTTTACGGCGATGTCTCCCGTACAGTTAATTACATCAATAGTCAAGACTTAAACTCAAAGAAAGCGGTGTCTGAATTTGGTATTCAAACGGACATAAACCCGGTGAGTAGAAATCTTGCTCATATTAATAGTCAAGACATAATCTTAAAGAAGTCGGTGTGTGAGATTGGTACACAAACGGACATAAACACGGTAAATGAAAGTCCTACTCAGAATAAAGTAAAAGTGTGCATACCCAGTTCGTATTACGAGCTTTCAACCGATCTTGAAGGAACAAAATTAGACATAGTAATAATGGAACGCAAAATTACAAGTGGGGTACGTGGTAACGGTCAAGCAATAGATCAAATTCGTGCCGAAATGGCTGATATCAGAGAGGAACAGCAGAAAGTCGTACAACACGATAAAGCAAATATAGAGCTATTAACAGAGCAAAATAACGCTCTTTCTGATAAAGTAAATACTCTGCATTCAGATTTGGAAAAATTGAAAGTAAATTTACATAAAGCTGATCAAAAACATGTTTATGATCATTCAAATCAGCGATGCGTACCTAAATTGGCTAAAACAACAAAAGGTCACGAACCTGAAAATCCCCTACCACAACTAACAAGTAAGCAACAGGTTAATGGCCCAGCTGACTCGCCTGTCAATTGCGCCCAAATCAGTGAAACTTTGCACCCGGTGACAAAACAAAA